>QRFJ01000099.1:578389-1053677 GCA_006176705.1 Cocos nucifera
GCCATAGGCCAACCTATGGCAGCGGTCCACTACCATAGGTCCGACCTATGGCAGCGGTTAGAAAAATCGCTGTCATAGGTCAGACCTATAGCAATCGTTTCTTATAACCGCTGCTATAAGTCAATTTATTACAGCGGTTATTTATAACCGCTGCCATATATTTTTTTTTATTCTTTTAAAATATTATATAATTTTAAAATTTAATATTTATCTTCATAGTTCATTATCTAAATAATTATCACTAGAGTATCATCGCAAAAGATCATCTCGATCCGATGGTCCTAGCTTCATCGATAAAAAAAATTTGATTTTGATGACTACGAACGATGATGCGATGATCTGATAGATGGAGATCTTTGATAGGTCCAAAAATATACAACGATGATCTCAATTATATTTGTAGTGTACTATCAAAATTTTATTTCAATCGGATATTGTTATCTTGGTTAATTTAGTATAGATTAATTTCGCTCGTTAAATGATAAACGAGTGATCAAAGAACCAGATGGTATTCGATTATGAGATAAATTTTTTCATAAATGATCTTGGCTACTACTTTAATTATTTTTTATGATGGTGATTATAAAATTTAACTTATGAGACTAAGAATGATCTAAAACTATACGTTGTCTGATAACCATTCTCAAACTCCGTTGGTTGTTATGCTTGTGCTTTTGCAATATCTACTTAACGTGAACAGTTCATATGAAAATGATTTAAATTTTACTATCATCACCATATAAAATAATTAAAATTATAGCAAAAATTATTTAACTAAAAAATTATCTCATAATTGGACGTCGTTTAGCCCTTTGATCGCTTGTTTCTAATTTAACGAATGAAATCATTCCATACTAAATTGATCATGATAACAATATCTGATTGAAGTAAAACTTTGATAGTATGCTACAAATATCATCGAGATTATCATTATAAATTTTTGGATTGATCGAATGTCTCCATCTATTAGATCATCGCATCATCGATCATGATCATCGAAATTAAATTTTTCTAATCGATGTAGCTAGGGCCATCGGATCGAGATGATCTTTTGTGAAGATACTCTAATGATAATTATTTAATGAATGATGAAGATGGTCATTAAATTTTAAAATTATATAATATTTAAAAAAAATAAAAAAAAATTATTTTTAACCTACGGCAGTAGTTACTATAAATCACCGCTATAGATCTATGACAGCGGTTAAAAAATTGCTGCCATAGATCAGTAACCATTGCCATATATCTATGGCGGCGGTTTAAAAATTGCTGCTGTAGGTTAGGTTAAAAATTTTTAAATTTTCTTTTCTTTCATGCGCTCTCTTTCTCCCCTCCTCTCCATTGCTGGTGAGACTCCACCCAAGTCCTTCCCCCCAACCGACCCCATCCCTCCCCCCAACCGGCCCCACCTCTCAGTGCCCCCTTCTCCCCCTTTGCCTCCCCATCCTCGGCAATCACCGCCTCCTACCCGTGCCATGCCACGCCCCTCCTGCTCGTCCCCCCTATGCCGGCCCCTCCCCGGCAGTCTTCGCCCACCCCTCGCCCGTCCAACCCCTAGCCGATCCCACCCCCCATGCTGCCTTTTTCGATCCCCGATCGTCGCTGCCCCATGCCTCCCTATCCTGACCACCACGCCCCACCTCCCCATCCTCGGTAGCCACCCCGCCCTTTCCATCCCTGGCCGTGTTCGCCTGCCCCTGCCCTCCACACCCCAATCGTTCCTACCCTCCCCATCCTACCCGCTGCCCACCCCTACCTCTCCCCTTGACCTCCCCATAACACACCCCTCCAAGCCCCCTCCCCCCTCTCTCTCTTCCCTCTTTTTTTTCTCTCTCTTCTCTCTCTATCTCACTATTCTTGCTCTTATTTCGTAGGTTACCTTCTAGTACCGTCGTCTTTCTTGCGCGTCACTGCTGGGCTGGGAGCGTTTTTGGTGCGGACCCTGCTCTATAGCATAGGTACAATTTGATATTTTATTTCATGCAGTATTATTTATTATTACTTACGACTTAACCTCGTCATTTGAGATTCGATTTTTTGGATGAAATTTATATTCATATAATCAACCAATTTTAAATGAGATATCAGATCGACATTTACTAATACCGATGCAGTTGTACTTGAGAGTCAGGACCCAGACCCTATGTGCCTGGGTATCCGACAGTAGATTTTGGAGATCCAACAACTAAGAAAAGAGAGAGGAGGAGAGTGAGAGGGGAGGGGTTCGGCTCGCTGTCGTTGCGACGAGGGGAAGAAAAAGAGGAGGGGAGGGGTGGAGCTCCGAGGAGGGAAGGAGAGTGAGAGGGGAGGGGTTTCGCCACTTGTCGTAATTGAGGTGGAGGGGATCAGAGATTGAAGAGAGATCGAAGAGGGAGAGAGAGGATCAGGGATGGGGTCAGGCCTTGTCGATGATGGAGATTGAGTGGGAGATGGGTAGTCGAAAAGATGAGGCATACAAATGATCCCGTCATACATCCTTATCCAAATAGTGCCAACTCCAGCTACTTTGCATGAGTGATCATCTCTAAGGCTGACATTTTCTCCATCAGTCTTTCGGTAGGTAGCAAACCACTTTCAATGAGAAGTATAGTGATATGAGTATGCTGAATCTAACATCCACGTAATATCATACTCTATGAACCCATCTGAAATAACTAGCAGATCTTCTCCACTACTCACCAAAACTATCTCATCACTCTTGCTGGCCTTTTCTTTTTCTGACTTCAAAAAAAGATAATTTCTCCTCAAGTGTCCAAGTTGATGACACTCATAGCATTTAAATATCTTTTGATCCCAAGATTTTGATCCATCCTTGGATTTTCTTTTGCCTTCTTCATTGATCTTCCCTATTATTCATAGCCAAGACCTCAAATTTAGAGTCTTTCTTGCAGATCTTTTTTCTTTGCTCATTTGATATGAGCACACCAATAATCTTTTTATAGTTTAAGATCTTTTTTTCATAAACTAAGATTGTTATGAGACCATCATAAAAATTTGGAAGAGAATATAGTAACAACAACGTCCAATCTTCTTCGTTAATCTTCACATTCAAGCTCATTACCTTAGAATACATCTTATTGAACTTTTGGATATGTGTAACAAGATCTCCACCTTTGGACATCCTCAGACTGTAAAGCTGCTTCTTCAACCATAGCTTATTAATCATGTTCTTCTCTATGTAAGTATTCTCCAATCTCATCCAAAGCTCCTTTATCGTGGTCTCTGTACAAACCTCGGGCAACACTTGATTAGCCAAGCACATTCTGATTATATTAAAAGCAATCTCCTCCAACTCTTTTCAATCCTCAACACTGATTTTTTTGGGGCTCTTTTATATCAAGATCTTGTAGATCCTCTACTGAGCTAATAAGTTCTTTATTCTTTGCTGCCATAGGATAAAGTTTTTCTTACTGACAAATTGAAGAAAATCACATAGAATTTTAGCATGCTTTTCAAAATTTTTTTGAATAATATTACAGTAGAAGCATTAAATTAATCTAATATTAATCTATGCATGTATTGATCAAATCAAAAAACCCTACTCAAGATCAAGACATGCTAATATGTAATTTAAAATTTAAATACGATCGATCAACAAATCATATTTGCTGATCGATTTGAGTTCAGAACTCGATACCTATGCATGGGTAGCTGATCTCTATGATTTGAATCCACCAAAATATGCTTTGATATCATGCTGTAGCTGCACACTTGTCCAACCTCTATAGTTGGTCCACACGGAGCTCCTGATCCCAACCAGCTCCATCAGAGTGCTAGCTCATCGCTGGGGCCTTCGACCGCTGATCTTGATCGATCCAATCGATCATCTTTTTTTTGATCTTTTGAATACTCCAAAAAATCAAAATATATGCTTTAGAGGATGATGAAGTGGTGTTTCAAATTTGGTGGTGATCCGATGCTCATAGCACTCGATCTCTCCACTCGAACCTTGAGTCCCAACTTTAAGATTTTGAACACTCAAGAAACTTGACGGCCGAAAATCATCTCACGCCCTTTCTCTTTGGAATTTTCTCGTGAAACAAATTTTCACGGGTAGACAACTCCCATAGCTATGCACGCCTCACTCAGATCCCATCTAAAGTGGGTGACCAGATAAGAAAAAAAAAAAGAAAGAGACATGAGAAGAATTTCTAGCATAGGAAAATTTTTCTCTCCCTCTGGACTATTCTATGCCCAAACTTGCACCCCTCATAGGTATTTCTCTCGCTAAGAAGCCTTTTCGTGCACTCAGATCCCCCATGCATGCACAAAAAATTCACATTTTTATTGGCATCCAATAGATGGGAAAGCTGCATGGGAAGGATAAGGCATGGAGGTTGAACTTGTTTCAACCTCCTTACAAAATTTGAATTCAAATTCAATCTAATCCATTTCCAACGCTCATCCCAAATAGGTTGATGCATAAAAGGACTCTCCTTCTACACACCCATATGTAGAATGCACAAAAAAAATTGCGTGAGAAATCATATGGTGCATGGGGAAAGGATAAGCACCAGAGTGTTAGGAGGTTTCAACTTTCGACCAAAACTTGAATTCAAAATTCAAGTTTAAACTTTAACCTAATCCAACCATTAGACCAAGTGAAAAGGGAGATTAGAAGTGGGTGCAAAAACCTCTCATCTACATGAGAAAAACTCACATAGAAATTATAGATAGGGCATGGGAAAAGTCAAAGATGGTAGGCGCATGGGAGAGTTTAAATTCAAATCTCATTTGACTTGATCCAAATTGATTTCAACTAAACTAATTATTTAGACCCAATTAGACTAGGTCAAACCCAACCAAATTAGGTCTAACCCAAACCAAATAATTTTTAATTAAATTAAAAATTAATTAGATCCAGTTTCTGATCAAATTAGAATCAAATCTTCCATAGCAATTAGGTTATCACATAACCTAATCGAGTCAAACCCAATCGAATCAAATTCAATCAGACTTGATCGAATCCTCATCGCTCAATCAAATTGAACTAATCAGCAATCAAATTGCTAATTAATCCTTCAATAAATATAGAGTCTCAATTGATTGGGTGTCTGGATAATAGAGTTTCATTAACATGAAACTCCTAAAGAGTCCCAAACCAGCGGGACTCTTAAACCCCATGTCCCAAACGAATGAAACACATGATCATAGAGTCCCAGACCAGTGGTACTCTTGATCAGAGAGTTTTAGACAAGTAGAACTCTGAGTTTTAATTCAGTGAGATCCATAAAGATAGAGTTTCAGTCTAGTGAAACTCCTAGTCATAGAGTCCCAATCTAGGAGGACTCTTGACCATAGAGTTTTAGACCATTAGGACTCTTGATCAGCCATCAGATCAGGTAGAAACTTCTATTGTATGTGACCCCATAGGTTTGAATCCTAAGTCGGTAGCACAGGAACTAATTTTCTATACCAATTGATGTAACCATGTAGCAATGATATCCGACGTACAAATAGGTCAAAAAGTCGCAATGCAATAATGACGAACCTGGGGCATATGGTTACTGTATAATTCATCCCCTTGATCTCGATGCTCAAAGGATTATTTAGGATTTACTGCCAATTTTGAAATTCATCCATATTATATTTTATAATTCAATGTCCATCACATGGACCACCCCGGTCGAGGGTTTGCTAAATTAAAATACAGTGATGCACTTGCTCCAACACTTAGAGGAGTCAATCCCATCTTGACTCATGCACCGATTTCATAAGTACTTGACTGCACCTAGTAGCCTTCCATCACTGAATTAAAAATTCAGGTAGTTCAGTATCTAAGTGTAGTGAGATGGTTGCAAGTAACCGTAGTGATCTTAGGTCTAAGGGACACTTGTACCCATATCCTTCATAAGTAACTCTTGACAGTTGAGAGCTCCGTAGTTGGGTCACGTTCAGTAAAATATATCCTTATACTTCACCTGCATGCCATAATAATATCTTCATACTTTTTGATTAAGAGGTTAACCAATACTTATGGCACATAATGACCTACACGATACATTATCATCCTGAATAACAACGAATCGTTTAGTCGTGAAGTGGTTTAAGGACTAAACGATAAATCCTCTTTTGTCGAGTCTAAATAGTCCTTAGGACATCATCACAGAAGAGTTCATTATTGAAAGATGCACAAGAATGATGAAATATCAAAATAATAATTTTATTTATTTAAAATTTAAGTATAATTATATTTAGCTCAACCATCTATAATCCAGATGATTGGCTTTAGGATACATTTTTCAACAACTTTCACTTAGACTAAAGCCACTCAGAATAGTATCGAATACCTATCTTCCACTTGTGATGCCGAACTCTTTGATTTTGAGAGCCTTAGTAAAGGAGTCAGCCACGTTCTCTTTTCCGTCGATCTTCTGAAACTCGACATCATCTCATTCCATAATCTCTTATATAAGGTGATAGCGTCGCAAAATATGCTTGATGCGCTAATATGTCTTTAGCTCTTTTGCTTGAGCTATGGCTCCAATGCTGTCATAGTATAGCAGAACTGGACCATCCAAGGAGGGTGCCACTCTCAGCTCGTTGATGAACTTTCATAGCCACACAATTTTCTTTGCAACATTGGATGCCATGATATACTCTACCTCGCACAAACAATCGGCCATAGTGTGCCGCTTGAAACTCTTCTAATAGAATACTCAACCAATCAGGATAAACACATAATCTGATACACTCTTATTATCATCATGATCTAACCAAAAATTAAAATCAGTGTATCCCATAAGTTTCAAGTTAGTATCTCCATAGATGAGCCACTGATCCTTGGTATTTCTCAAATACTTCAGGATTGTCTTCATAATTTTTCAATGATTCTTACTTGGATCAGACTGGTATCTGCTCACTATCCCTAGTAAGTATGCCATGTTTGATCTCGTATACATCATGACGTACATAATATAATCTACCATCGAAGTATATGGTATTCTACTCATACGCTCTCTTTCTTAAGGAGTTATCAAATAATTCCTTTTTGAAAGAAAAATTCCATGGCCTATCGGAAGATAGCCCTTCTTAGAATTCTCCATGCTGAACCTCTTCAGCACGGTATCAATGTACGTGGACTGGGATAATCTAAGCAATTTTTTAGATTTGTCCCTATAGATCTTCATCCCTAAGATGTAGGATGCTTCTCCCAAGTTCTTTAAGAAGAATTGCAATGATAGCCAAACCTTTATTTCTCTGTAGAGTAGGGATGTCATTCTCGATCAAGAAAATGTCATTGACATATAATACAAAAAATATATTTACAGAATCATTAGCCCATTTATGCATGCAGGATTTTTCTCCATTCTTAACAAAGCCATACATTATGATTATCTTATTAAAATGCATATTTCAACTTCGAGATGCCTACTTCAATGCATAGATGGATCTCTAAAGCTTGCATATCTTGGACTCGTCTGTGAATGCGAAACTCTCAAGCTATATCATATACATCTTTTCATCCAGCTCTTCATTTAGAAAAGCTATCTTTATATCCATTTGCTAGATCTCATAATCTAGGTATGCCACTATCACAAGCATGATCCGAATGGACTTGAGCATTACCATTGAGAAAAATGTCTCATCATAGTCAATACCATAATGCTGACGATATTCTTTAGCAACCAGATGGACTTTACAGATCACCACCTTTTTGTCTGTGCCCTATTCTCTTTTGAAAATTTATTTACACCCAATGAATTTTACCCCTTCAGGTGGATCAATCAGTGTCCATACACTGTTGACCTTCATGGACTCCATTTTGGACTTCATGGCTTTCAATCACTTATCAGAGTCAGACCTCTGCATGGCATCCATGTAGGTGATCAGATCCTCATCATTCTCATCGAGTTCAATAGGATCATCATCCCAGATCAAAAAATAGTAGTATCTATCCGGCTGACACGGTATTCTATTGGATCTCTTTGGTGCCACTTCAACGGGCTTTGGATTTGATCTTATCAAATTTAGTTCTATAGGTTTACTAGAATATATCAGTTCTTCTACCTGTCGAATTTTACTAAGCTCAACATTAGAGGCAATTGTTTCTTCCATAAGAAACTTTTTTTCCAAAAAAACTGTCCTATTGCTGACGAACACCTTTTGCTCTTCAGCAAGATAGAAGTAATAATCCCTAGTTTTCTTGGGGTACCCTATGAACAAGCACTTATCGGACCTAGGTCCAAACTTTTCTGGTTGCAGATATTTTACATAAGCCGAACATCCCCAATCCTAAAGTGAGAGAGTGTTAGCTTACATCCAGTCCATATCTCATATGGAGTCTTTATGATAGACTTGCTCAAAATATTATTCAAAATAAAACAAGCAGTCTCGAGTGCATACCCTCAGAATAAAATTGGCAAACTTACAAAACTCATCATGGACTGAACCATGTCCAACAGAATTCAATTCCTCCTTTCAAATACACCATTATGCTGTGGTGTTCTAGGAGGGATCCATTGAGAGAGAATCCTATTTTCTTCTAGATATATTAAAAACTCGTTGGAAAGGTATTCACCATCTCGATCAGACTGAAGAGTTTTAATACTCTTTCCAAGTTATTTTTTTATCTTATTTCGATATCATTTGAATATTTTAAACGAATCAGATTTACTCTTCATAAGATAAACGTACCCATATTTAGATAGATCATCAATAAATATAATGTAGTAATACCCACCTTTAGCACTTATGTTCATAAGTCCGCATACATCAGTATGTACTAGACTTAGAAGCTCAGAGGTCCATTCACCTTTTTCAGTAAAGGATGATTTTATCATCTTATTAAGAAGAGAGGACTCATAGGTATTCAATGATTCACAATCATGGATGTCAAGAATATGCTCCTTGACTAACCTATTGATCCTATTCTTGTTTATATGACTAAGCCTATAGTACCAAAGATAAGCATCATTGACATTATCTAGTTTTGAGTGATTATTTAATGTGTACATTACACTAATAGGTTGCAATAAAATATAAATATTATGTTTTAATTATTCTTATATTACTATAATATCATTCATAATGATATCATAATAATTTTTTTTATGGATAAATAATAATCATACTGGGCTAAAAGCTCAACAGATATCATGTTCATCATAAAAGATGGACAATAGTGACAGTCATTTAAAATAATATTATTATTTTTGAAAAATAGCTCAAGAGTTTCCAATGCTAGGACTGAAACTTTACTTCCATCCCTATCATTAAGGAATCTATCATCATTCTTAAATTTTCTACCAATTTAAAGTTCATGGAATAAATTGCATATATAAATTGGACTTTTGATATCTAATACCCAGGTAGATGTATCACATATGAAGAAATTGCAAGATATTATCATATAATAGTTTTGACCAGCAACCACCTACTGATTTCTTCTGTTCAATCTTTTTGGATCAAGAGGATAATTTTTCTTTGAGTCTGCCTGATTAGGGTCAATACTAGACTCCTCATTTTTAGATTCTAAATGCTTACCACTATCCAATAGTGAATGGAGTGGACTTTTGAAGGAAATCGAGCAAGGTAAAAGCATGCATTTTCAAAATATTTTTGAATTATATAGCAGTGAAAGAATTAGATTAATCTAAAATTAATCTACTACATGCATTGATCTAATCAAATAAATTCTACTCAGGATCTAGACATGCTAATATGTAATTTAAAATTTAAATGCGATTGATCAGCAAATCAAATCTGCTAACCAATACAAGTTTAGAACTCGATATCTGTGCATAGATAGCTGATCTCCATAATCTAAATCCATCAAAATAAGTCTCTAGTGTCATGCTATAGTTGCACACTTGTTCGATCTCTACGGTTGGTCCACATGGAGCTCCTAATTTCGACCAGCTCCACTGGAGTGCTAGCTCCTCATTGGGGCCTCCAATGGCTGATTGTGATCGATCATCTTCTTTCTGATCTCTTAGATACTTTAAAAAGTTAGAACATAGAGTATGGAGGATGATGAGTCAGTGTCTGAAGTTTGGTGGTGATCAGATACTCACAGCACTCAATCTCTCCACCTGAACCCAGAGACCTAGATCTAGGGTTTCACTCACCTAGAAAATCCTGATGCATCGAAAACCCTCTCACACCCTCTCTCGTTGGAGTTTTTCTGTGAAACAAATTTTCATGGGTCAAAGACTCTCCCATCTATTGTTACCCACTTCAAAACCAATTTTTAGATGGATAACTAAAGAGATAAAAATTAGAGAAGTGTGAGAGAGAGAGTAAGGGCGCAAGAGAATTATTGTTTCTTACGTAGAAATTTTCTCATGCCCCAAGAAAATGCACCCACCTTTTCTCTCTCTAGGAAACCTCATGGACTCCTCTCAAATGCCCCATGCTAATCCACACACACCCATAAAAAAAAAATCTTTTAAAATGGGCGACACAGTGTGGAAAGCGTGTGCAGGGGATAAGGTTCAAACCAAACCAACCACTTGAATTCAAAATTCAAGTGGTCTCTTTATCTACATCCAACGCCACCTCCCAAGTGGATGACATGTAGAAGAACTCTCCTTCTATATTCCCATATACAAAACACATAAAAATATATTGAAAAATGTGTCCTAAAGTCAATCATCTAAGTAGTAGATGATTGAAATTAGTATATGAATTATCTAATAATAATAGTAATTTGGTTGTTTCATCATAAAAGTTCTATCTTCCTTAAATAAACTCCTAAATTATGATGAAGTTCTTAGAACCATAATCAATCAATAAAGAAGAATTTATCGGATGGTTCTTAAATTATTCATAATTAAATGATAAGTTATTAACAAGGATGATAACTTATCGAGTGTAGGTCGCTGTATGCCATATGTATTGATTGTCCTCATAACGAAGTGGTGTAGAGACACTGGTATGACATCCAAGTGAGATGTAGGAGTACATCTACACTGAACATGATCAATATAATACTCTACTATCAAGAGTAGCTAGCTAAGATCAATGGATATAAGTGTCCCTCCGATCTGAGATTGCCACAGTGACTTGCGAGCAACTCACTATACTTTGGTGCTGGATTGCTTATATTTTTAATATAGGTGATGAAAGATTTTTAGGTATAGTCAAGAACTTATAGAGTCGATGTATGAGTCAAGATGGGATTGACCACTCCTGATTAACTTCAGAAAGAGAATGTCTCACTGTATTTCAATTTAGTAAAATCTAGGCCTAGGTAGCTTCGTGAGGTGTCACAGGATTTGCAAAATTTTGAGATGGAATAGAGATGACTTGTATGAGTGTTTGATAGCATACTTGAAGAGTATTATTGATCATAGGGATGAATTATATAGTAACCATGGGTCAGGATTCTAAGAATATTGCTTTGCATACATTCGACCTATCCAGACGTCAAAAATCATTACTAGATGGTAACTTCGATTGGCAGAAAAATTGGTTTTTATACTACCAGCTTAGGCTCGAACCTATGAGGTCACACACATTTCGATTGGTAGAAAAATTGATTTCTATACTACCACTTAGGTTCGAACCTATGAGGTCACACACATTAGAGCTTGTAACCTGATCGGATGGTTAATCAATGATTGAAAATTATTTCAAAGTCAAACATTCAATGCGATTGATGTTTGACCTAATGCAAGTATTGCAGGAGGATCGATTAGCAATTGGATTACCGATTGGCTCAATTTGATTGAGCAATCAGACTAAGATCAAGTCTAATTAAATTAGATTCAATTAAAATTAGTTTAAATTTAATTAGATTAAGTCTAATTAGTATATTGGATAAGTCAATTGCAAGGTAAGAATAATTCCTTGTTTGACTAGAGCTTGGGTGCATCTGATTGACTTAGGATTTAAATCAGATTTAAATCTTAATTTAATATAATTTAATTAGACTCTTAGTTGAACAAGAATTATTCTTAATTAGGTTATATTTAATTTAATTTAAATTAAATTTAAATTAAATTTAAAATAATTTTAATCTAGTCAAATAAGAGGAGTCCTAGTTGGACTGGGACTCTCTCTCTTTCACTTACGCTTAAGAAAGCCCACACCATATTTTAATTATAGATTTTTTTTCTATCATTTCCATGCCTAAGAAATGATTTTTCACACCCCATTATCTCAGAAATTGGATTTAAATTTGATTTGGTCAAAATTAGAAGGAAGTTGGAAATTGTTTCCTACTTGGAAGAGTCTTCTTTAACCCAAACTCCTCCCTCCCTTGTGCGCTAACTCTACCCATGCCCCTCTATCTTATTTAGCCCTTTTTCCCTTGGTTTTGTGCATGAGAATCAGTGGTTACATAAAAAATAAATAGGAGGGGCGTCCAAGAGTTGGACGCCCTATAGAAGTCCTTCTTTGACTAGGTTTTGACCTAGTCTTACAATAAAAGGTGGATGCCTCTTATGAGATGGTTTAAGGATGTAAAAAATCTAAAAAAATTATGAAAAAATAGAAAAAAAGGAGGAGAAGGTGTGGAGGATTTGTGGTGTCAAGATTCTTGGAGAAGAGCCCTCAATTAAGACATCAAAGGTTGATGTCTTGAAGAGACAAGGTAAGAGAAGATTGTTTTCTCTTATATTTTTCTTTTATGTTTTTCTCTTCCTATTTTATTTATGATTTTTATATGATCAAAATTTGAGAGAGAGAGAGTAAGGGATTGAGGAAAGATAGTGCTAAGATTCTTAGAGAAAAGATCTTCATCTAGATATCAATCGTTGATGTCATGAAGGCACAAAGGTAAAAGAAGATTATCTTCTCTTTGTTTTCTTTTGAGTATATTTTTCTTCATTATTTTATATAATTTTTATATGATAAAGATCTAAGAGAGTGAGAGGAAGAGGGTGTGGAATCTGTGCTCCAAGATGTTGGAGCATGGTGATCATTTGTGGACATGATCTGATCATATCTTGATGCGAGAAGAAGAAGAGAAGAAGGTCTTCTCTTAGGGTTTCCTTGAGATCCCATCTTCTCAATTTTATTTATGAGATTTTTATGAGAAAAATCTGAGGGTGTGATATCTGAAAATTAAAAAAAAAAATCTAGAGGAGAAGGTCTCCTCTGATCCTAGCATAGAGGTATTTTTAGGACATTAACTATTGATATCCTAAAGGAGAAGATTTATCTTCTCCTAGAATTTATTCCATATGTCTATTTATTTTTGATTTATGTGAGATCCTAGAGTTGGATTCTTCCCTTATTTCTTCTCATGTTCTTCATCTCTTGGAGTATCTTAGAGATCCGAAGAATATGTATTTGATTAACCATCAGGAGGGATTCGCAAGAAGCTGGCACTTCGAGCGGATCTTCATTCGACAAACCTCCGATCTATGTTGCAGATTTGTGTGGATCACTTATAGAGGTTGGATGCTTGTGCAGCTCCAAAGATAACAATAGATTCAATCATGGAGTTTTCGATCCACGCAAAAGTAAGAGATCTGATCTCTTCGTGACCTAGATGTGATCTAGGGTTAGATCTAGAATTATTCTAGATCTAGGTATTGATGTGATTAATATTATTTATAATTAATTTAATTTTAAATTTATATTTACATCATAACATGTTATAGATTCTTGATGTAGGATTTTATAATTTGATTACATGCATGTTATAGATTAAATAGTTTAATCTATATCTTTCGCTGCTCTTTATTTCGAAAAAATTTTGAAATCTATGCATGAAATTCTATATATTTTCTATCAATGGTATCAGAGCATCTAGGTTCTATTATAATATGTTTATATATGCTTTAGATTAAATTTGAAAATTAAAGTTAATTAAAGATCTTACATACTACCATAAGGTTGTCCTGTTGTAATGTTAATCCCTTATAATAAAAAGGTTATCCTAGTATGTGCTGATCTAAATCAAAATCATGAATTATTTAGATTAGATCTAAAAAAAAATTATGATTTAATTTTTTAATTTAAATTTAAGTTTTAATAGATATTAGATCTATTTAAATTATTTAGGTTAGATTTAAATAATATCAGGATTACACATACTGCCATAAGGTTGTCCTACTGTAAGATTTATCCCTTACAATGGAAAGATTATCCTAATATGTACTAATTTGAGAAACCTAAGTTATAAATATATTAGATGAGATCTAAAGTAATTTATGATTTATTTTTATATTTTAAATATAATTTTAAATATTTTATGATCTGATCCACATGATGTATTTTATGTTTAGATCTAATCCTCTTATTGCATATATTGATATATAATTTTTGTTTTGAATCTAGAATGTATATGTATGACATATTTATTTTATAGAAATTAAATTGTGAACTTACTTTCTATAAAATCTTAAATTTGAAATCCTAGGACATGATCTAAACAATGAAACAAATCAGATCTAAAACTATATATTGAATATGATTCAATACAATTTGAAAATATTTCAAACAATAAAATTAGAAACTAGTTCTGAGATTCCATAAACCTAAACCCATAAGACTTGAACTTAATTGAAAATTAAGTGATTGTTTAAGATCTAGGTTTATGATTTGAAGATCCTAAGATAATTTCATAATACATGGGTTAAAGGGAAATGGGTTAGCTTTGATCAGGTCCTTAACTGGGTTAAACCGAGGGTTAGATTAAATATGGATATAGTTAAGAAATTGATCAAACCTAATTAATAGTTAATTAAAATTAGGTCATTTCTATATATCACTTTAATAGTTGTAGTTGATCAAAGTTCATACATCTAACAAATAGATGTTGATCGTGGCTCAGTGGTCAAGCCCGAGTCTTTAGGCAGATCGAATCAAAACTGACAAATTAATTGATATCTAAGGTAAGTCTGGCATCTCAAACTGGTGGTTTTTAATTGGCAGCCTACTTACTTGGCCATTTTTGATGGTGTCTAAGGCAAGCCTTGGCAGATCCTTCCACCGATCTCACTTACCTGGTCAATGTGGTTAATCAAATTTTTGATTAGGTTGCTCATTGATTTATGCTAACCCATGTCACATAGAAAATTAGTGAGATGATTTAGGTGCCCATGGACCATAATTGATCCTAGTCCTCATCAATGACTTGCGAAGTCAGTGGGATGACTTGACTTGGTGAAGTCAGTGGGAGCAAATTGGTCCATGTTCTTTCTATCCTTAAATCACTAATAATTTAAATCCTCTAAAATTATTAGGTTCTTAAAATGATAAAGTTATAGGGATAACAGTCATAGACTCCCATTAAGGTGTTTAATAATAGGTCCATTAACTCAATAATCAATAGAGGCCCAAAGGCCTGGTGCTTGTTGACTAATGGAATTATCATCCATCATATGATGATTTGGATGTGTCTTTTTAATGGTGGTTGGGTTGGCCAACCAAAATTGGGCCTGATCATTTATTGGTTGGATGCACCAAGTATGGTCATGTTAATGGTTGGACCTAACTGGATTCTTTTCTGAGAAGGCCAAAATTAACTGATCAGGGCCTAGGGCAAAATTAAAATTACTAAAAATTATTTGAAGAAATAATTGGTTATGAACCTACCCTCAGATGTATATGGGTGGGCCAACCAAAGTTGGGCTCGTGTGCAATCTATGTGGATTCTAGTACCTACTAGAGAATTAAAGTAATTCCTCAAATTGGAGGTAGAGACTATTAGTTAGAATAAAATAGTGGAAGAATCTTTAGACTAAAGTCCAAGTCTTTAGGCTTAAAATGATTCATATACAATAGGTCATTATTCTCTTTTTTCAAATTAAGGATAAACCCTAATTGCTCCTATCACTGTTAGATAGTGAAGACTTATGGACCCAACTTCGATAATCAGTATCGAGAGTTGAATTTAGTTCAGCAGTACGAATGGGTTCGTACTGGGGCTTCTAAGCTTAGTCAAAATAATAAGTCCTAAAGAAAGAAGAATTGTCTTGCTTTCCTTGATCATAATAGGTTGAACAAGGGAAAGGAGCAAGAGTTGCTTATCAAGGATGTTATATGATAATACCTTAAAATTTTTCTATATGTTATTCTACTACCTAGGTATTAGATACCAGTGGTCTTATGCAATTTATTGCAAGAATTTTAGGTAAGTGAAATGTACACACCCTAGTTAGATTATGTCATGGATGTCTATGTTTGGCATTACAGGCTTAGCCATGTTAACAAGAATAGGATAAATGAGTTAGCTTGAGAGAGAAATCTCGATATCAATGATTATGAATCATTGATAGCCTATGAATATTATCTTCTTAGGAATATGAAAGTCATTTTTTACTGAAAAAGATGGAGCCGATAAAGTTCTAAGTCTCATACATAGTGATGTACGTGGACCTTGAACTTAAGTGCCAAAGGAAGACATTAATATTTCATTACAGACGACCTATCTAGACATGGGTATGTCTGGGATGAATCATTTGAAATGTTCAAATGATTCAATAATGAAAAAAAAAAAAAATTAGATAAGGTATTAAAACTCTTCGATCAGATCGAAGAGGCAAATACTTATCCAATGAGTTTGTGACATTATCTAGGAGAGAATATTCTCTCTCAGTAGATTTCTTTTCGAAACATAGTGTATCTAAAAGGAGAAATTAAACTTTGTTAGACATGGTTCATTCCACAATAGAACATACTTGTCTGTCTGTTATAGGGTTGTGCTCTTATGACTACTTTTTTACTCTGAAAATTTATACCGAGTTAATTTATTGCATTGACTCCATATGGGATATGGATCGAAAGTAGACCTAGACTCTCTCACTTTTGAGTTTGGAGTTGATCAGCCTATGTCATATATTTGCACACAGATAAACTTGGATCCTGGTCCAATAAGTGTTTAAGGGTTATTAATTCTGCTATGTTAAAGAACATAAGATGTTCATCAGCAGTAGAGCATTTCTTTTGGAAAGAAGTTTCTTAGAGAAGGAACTGGTGCCTGTCAAATTAAACTTGTAAAAGTTTAACTGATAGAAAAGAACCGACATTATCTGATAAACCTACAGAACTGAATTTGATCAGATCAAATCTGGAGACCATTAAAGTATCACCTTTAAGGAGATCCGGTAGAGTATCGCATTAGCTGGATAGATACTTCAGTATCTAGGTTCGAGGCGGAGATCATGTTGAGCTTAATGAGAACAACAAGGATCCAATCACCTATAAGGATACAATACAATGGCTTAATTTTGAGAAGTGGCTTGGAGCCATATAATCCAAATTGAAGTCTATGAAGATCAATAGTGTATAGACACTAGTTGATCACCTAAAGGGATAAAATCCATTGGGTGTAAATGAATTTTTAACAGGATCAAACGCAAATGGGAATGTAAGGACCTATAATGCCCATCTGAGTATCATCTTAGAGTTCAAACATACGTTCTGAATGTATATCTTAGTTATGAACAAAGACAAACCTTGCACTTATTATTGGGCAAAATGTTTTGTAGTGTTATTTCTTGTGATGTTTGAGGATGAAATTTTCTTAATCCAGAATAGCATTCCAACATTACAAGAAATAAAGATTTAGTTGTCATCTTATTTATCCATGTACGAGATTCGACATGATATACTCACTAGAGGTAGTAAGCAGATACCAGTCTGATCCAAGTAAGAGCCACTAAAGAATTGTATAGACAATCCCTAAGTATTTAAAAAATACTAAGATTCAGTAACTCAAATATGGAAGTACTGACTTAAAATATATGGATATTTTGATTTCAGTCAGAACAAGATGACAACAAGAGAATGTCGACTCATACCCTAATTATAGGAGCAATCTATTGGAAAGGTTCCAAGCAGGATACTTTAACCTATTCAGTTAATGATGTAGAGTACATTGTGGCATATGATGCTGCCATGTAAGCTGTGTAGTTTCTGAGGTTCATTAGCAGGTTGGGAGTGGCACCCTCCAACCATGGTCCAGTCCTATCGTAGCACTAGAGCTAAAGCTCAGGCTAAAGAACCGAAGGACCAACATATTCTACATCATTTTCATGTTAGATATTTGATCTGAATAACGTTGATCTTTAGAAGATAAAAATATCTAAAAGAAGAATTTGACCGACCCATTTGCTAAAGCCTCGAAACTGAGTTCTATGAACTCAAGTGGAAGATAGGATATTTGATATCATTCTGATTGGCTTTAGTCCAAGTGAGAGTTGTTAGAAAATGTATCCTAAAGCCAATCATCTAAATAGTAGATGATTGAAATTAGTATATGAATTATCTAATAATAATAGTAATTTGCCTGTTTCATCATAAACGTTCTATCTTCCTTAAATGAACTCTTAAATTATGATGAAGTCCTTAGAACCACAATCAATCGATAAAGAAGGATTTATCAGATGGTTCTTAAATTATTCACGATTAAATGATAAGTTATTAATAAGGATGATAACTTATCGAGTGTAGGTCGCTATATGCCATATGCGTTAGTTGTCCTCGTAATCAAGTGGTGTAGAGATACTGGTATGGCATCCAAATGAGATGTAGGAGCACATCTACATTGAACATAACCAATATAGCTTTTTACTGTTAAGAGTAGTTAGCTAAGGCCAATAGATATAAGTGTCCCTCCGACCTGAGATCGTCATGATGACTTACAAGCAACTCATTATATTTTGGTGTTGGACTGTCTATATTTCTAATATAGATGACAGAAGATTTTTAGGTACAATCAAGTACTTATAGAGTCAGTGTGTGAGTCAAGATGGGATTGATCACTCCTGATTAACTTCAAAAAGAGAATGTCTCGCTGTGTTTCAATTTAGCAAAACCTAGGCCTGGGTAGTCCTTATAAGGTGTCATGGGATTTACAAAATTTTGAGACATAATATAGATGACTTATATGAGTGTTTGACAGTAAACTTGAAGTCATCTTGAGCATTATTAATCATAGGGATAAATCATACAGTAACCATGGGCCAGGATTCTAAGAATGTTGCTTTGCATACATTCGACATATTCGGACATCGAGAACCATTGCTAGATGGTAACTTCGATTGGTATAGAAATTAGTTTCTGTACTATCGACTTAGGTTCAAACCTATAGGATCATACACATTTGAGCTTATAATCTAATCGAATGGTTAATCGATGATTGAGAATTATTTCGAGGTCAAACATTCAATGCGATTGATGTTTGACCTAATGCAAGTGTTATAGGAGGATCGATTAGCAATTGGATTGCTAATTGGCTTAATTTGATTGAGCAATCGAGCTAAGATCAAGTATAATTGAATTAGATTCAATTAAAATTAGTTTGAATTTAATTAAATTAATTCTAATTGATTTATTGGATAAGTTAATTATAAGATAAGAATAATTTCTTATTTGACTAGGACTTGGGTGCACCTGATTGACTTAGGATTTAAATCAGATTTAAATCTTAATTTAATATAATTTAATTAAGATCCTAGTTGGACTAGGATCATCTTTAATTAGGTTATATTTAATCTAATTTAAATAAAATTTAAATTAGATTTAAAATAATTTTAACCTAGTCAAACAAGAGGAGTCTTAGTTGGACTGGGACTCTCTCTTTTTCACTTGCACCTAAGAAAGCCCACATCATATTTTAATTTTAGATTTTTTTTCTATGATTTCCATGCCTAAGAAATGATTTTTCACACCCCATTATCTTAGGAATTGAATTTAAATTTGATTTGGTTAAAATTAGAAGGAAGTTAGAAATTATTTCCTACTTGGAAGAGTCTTCTTTGACCCAAACTCCTTCCTCCCTTGTGCGCCAACTCTACCCACGCCCCTCTATCTTATTCGGTCCTTTTTCCCTTGGTTTTATGCATGAAAATCAGTGGTTACATGAAAAAATAAGTGGGAGGGGCATTCAAGAGTTGGACGCCCCATAGAAGTCCTCCTTTGACTAGGTTTTGACCTAGTCTTGCAATAAAAGATGGACGCCTCTTATAAGATGGTTTAAGAATGTAAAAAATTCAAAAAAAATATATGAAAAATTAGAGGAGAAGGAGGAGAAGGCGTGGAAGATTTGTGGTGCCAAGATTATTAGAGAAGAGCCCTCAATTAAGACATCAAAGGTTGATATCTTGAAGAGACAAGGTAAGAGAAGATTGTCTTCTCTTATATTTTTCTTTTATATTTCTCTCTTCTTATATTATTTATGATTTTTATATGATAAAAATCTAAGAGAAAGAGAGAGGAAGAGCTTAAGGAAAGATGGTACTAAGATCCTTAGAGAAAACATCTTTATCTGGACATCAATCGTTGATGTCATGAAGGCACAAAGGTAAGAGAAGATTATCTTCTCTTTGTTTTCTTTTGAGTATCTTCTTCTTTATTATTTTATATGAATTTTATATGATAAAGATCTAAGAGAGAGAGGAAGAGGGCATGGAATCTGTGCTCCAAGGTGTTGGGGTATGGTGATCATTTTTGGACATGATCTAATCATATCCTGATGTGAGAAAAAGAAGAGAAGAAGGTCTTCTCTTAGGGTTTCCTTGAGAGCCCTTCTTCTCAATTTTATTTATGAGATTTTTATGAGAAAAATTTGAGGGTGTGATATCTAAAAATTAAAAGAAAATTCAAAGAAGAAGGTCTCCTCTGATCCTAGCATAGAGGTGTTTTCAGGACATCAACTGTTGATGTCCTGAAGGAGAAAATTTATCTTCTCCTAGGGTTTATTCCATATATCTATTTATTTTTTATTTATGAGAAATCCAAGGGTTGGGTTCTTCCCTTATTCCTCCTCATGTTCTTCATCTCTTAGAGTGTCCAAGAGATCCAAAGAATATGT
Organism: Cocos nucifera; assembly: GCA_006176705.1. Classification (NCBI taxonomy): domain Eukaryota; kingdom Viridiplantae; phylum Streptophyta; class Magnoliopsida; order Arecales; family Arecaceae; genus Cocos; species Cocos nucifera. Next base: position 599,103 of record QRFJ01000099.1, read on the forward strand.
ATTTGATTAACCATCAGGAGGGATCCACGAGATGCTAGCACTTCGAGCGGATCTTCGTTCGACAAACCTCCAATCTGTGTTGCAGGTTCGTGTGGATCACCTATAGAGGTCGGATGCTTGTGCAACTCCAAAGACAACAACAGATTCAATCGTAGAATTCTCGACCCATGCAAAGGTAAGAGATCTGATCTCTTGGTGACCTAGATATGATCTAGGGTTAGATCTAGAATTATTCTAGATCTAGATATTAATGTGATCAATACTACTTATAATTAATTTAATTTTAGATTTATATTTACATCATAACATGTTATAGATCCTTGATGTAGGGTTTTGTAATTTGATTACATGCATATTGTAGATTAAATAGTTTAATCTATGTCTTCCACTGCTCTATATTTCGAAAAAGTTTTAAAATCTATGCATGAAACCCTGCATATTTTCTATCAAAATGTGTGTGAGAAAACACAAAGGAGGTGTGGGATATGGGTAAGGATGTGATGGTTAAGTGGTTTCAACCAAAACAATCTAAGTTGAATTCAAAATTCAACTTAAATTTAAACTAGCCCAACCCTTAGACCAAGTCAAAAAGAGATAAGAAGAGGGTGCAGATACTTCTCATCTGCATGAGAAAAAAATCATGTAGAAAAGAAAAAGAGAGGCAAGGAAAAATGTGAAGTGGTGCAGGGAGAAAACAAGTTTGAAATTCAAACTCATTTTGACTTGATCTAAATTTGTTTCAACCAAACTAATTTAACCAAACCATATTAGACTAGGTCAACCTAATCATATTAGGCTTAATCCAAACCAATTAATTTTTAATCAAATTAGAAATTAATTAGGTTTAGATATTGATCAAATCATAATCGAAACTTCCAAAGCGATGAGGTCATCTTATGACCTGATCAGGTCAAACCCAATTGAATCAAATTCAATCGAATTTGATCGAATCTTCATCGCTCAATCAAATTGAGCTAATCAGTAATCAAATTGCTAATTAATCCATTAAAAATATCAGAATCTCAATCGGATCGATGTTCGAATAATAGAGTCCCATCAACATGAAACTCCTGAAGAGTTTCAAATCAGCGAGACTCTTGAACCTAGTATCCCAAACGAATGAAACTCACGATCATAAAGTTTCAGACCAGTGGGACTCTTGATCAAAGAGTTTCAGATAAGTAAGACTCTGAGTTTCAGTCTAGTAGAACCCAATAAAGATAGAGTCCCAATCTAGTGGGACTCCTGATCACAGAGTCTCAGTCTAGTGGGACTCTTGATCAGATAGTCCTAGACAAGTAGGACTCTGAGTCCCAATCTACTGGAACCCATAAAGATAGAGTTTCAATCTAGTGAAACTCCTGATCATAGAGTTTCAGTCCAGTTGGACCCTTGAGCACAGTGTCCTAGGTCATCAAGACTCATGATCAGCCATCAGATCAGATAGAAACTTCTTATGTATGTGATATCATAGGTTCAATTCCTAAGTCAGTAGCATAAGAACTAATTTTCTATACCAATCGATGTGACTATCTAGCAATGGTACCCAATGTTCGGATAGATCAAAAAATCGCAACGCAATAATGACGAACCTATGGCATATGATTATGATATAATTCATCTTCTTGACCTCGATGCTCAAAGGATGATCTAGGGTTTACTGTCAATCCTAAAAATTCATCCACATTGTATTTCAAAATTTAGTGTCCATCACATGGATCACCCCGACCGAGGGTTTGCTAAATTGAAATACAGTGATGCACTTGCTCCAACACTTGGAGGGGTCAATCCTATCTTGACACACACACCGACTTCACAAGTATTTGACTGCACCAAGTAGTCTTCCATCACTGAATTAAAAATTCAGGTAGTCTGGTATCTAATTATAGTGAGTTGCTTGCAAGTTACTATGGTGGTCTCAGATCTAAGGGACACTTATATCCATATCCCTCGCGACCAACTCATGACTGTAGAGAGCTCCGTAATTGGATTACGTTCAATGAAATGTACCTCTACACTTCACCTACATGCCATAACAGTATCTTCATGCTTCTTGGTTAAGAGGATAACCAATACTTATGGCACACAATGATCTACACTCAATACGTTGTCATCCTGAGTAACAGCATATCATTTGGTCGTGATCTAATTTAAGGACAAATGATAAATCCTTCTTTATCGAATCTAAATAGTCCTAAGGACTTTATCACAGAAAAGTTCATTACAGAAAGATGCACAAAGTGATGAAAAGGCCAAAATAATAATTTTATTTATTAATAATTCAAGTATAATTATATTTAGCTCAACCATCTACAATCTAAATGATTGGCTTTAGGATATAATTTTCAACAACTTTCACTTAGACTAAAGCCACTCAAAATAGTATCGAATACCCATCTTCCATTTGTGATTATTGAACTCTTTAATTCCTAGAGCTTTAGTGAAGAGATCAGCCACATTCTCCTTTTCGTCGATCTTCTAAAGCTCGACGTCATCTCGCTCCATGATTTCTCATATAAGATGGTAGCGATGCAGAATATGTTTGGTGCACTAATGTGCCTTCAGCTTCTTTGCTTGAGCTATGGATCCAGTGCTATCACAATATAGTAGAACTGGACCACCCAAGGAAGGTGCCACTCCCAACTCATCAATAAACTTTCACAGCCACACAACTTTCTTCGTAGCATCAAATGCCGTGACATACTCTGCCTCGCACATAGAATCGACTATAGTGTGCTGCTTAGAACTCTTCTAGTAGACCGCTCCACCATTTAGGGTAAACATAAAATCTGACATACTTTTGCTATCATCATGATCTGACTGAAAATTAAAATCAGTATATCCCATAAATTTTAAGTCAGTATCTCCATAGATGAGCCACTGGTCCTTGGTACTTCTCAAATACTTTAGGATTATCTTCACAACCTTTCAGTGATTCTCACTTGGATCAGACTGGTATCTGCTCACTATCCCTAGTGAGTATGCCATGTCTGGTCTTGTACACATCATGGCATACATAATAGAATCTACTATCAAAGCATATAGTATTCTACTCATACACTCTCTCTCTTGAGGAGTTATCGGACAATCCCTCTTCGAAAGTGAAATTTCATGGCCTATCGAAAGATAGCCCTTCTTGAAATTTATCATGCTGAACCTCTTCAGCATGGTATCAATGTACGTGGACTGAGATAACCTCAGCAATCTTTTAGATCCATCCCTATAGATCTTTATCCCTAGGATGTAGAAAGCTTCTCCCAAGTCCTTCATAGAGAATTGAGACAACAGCCAAACCTTTATTCTTTGTAATGCAGGGATGTCATTTACGATTAAGAGAATGTCATCAACATACAGTAGAAGGAATACAACAACAGAACCATTGGCCCATTTATACATGAAAGGTTCTTCTCCATTTTTAACGAAGCCATATGTTCTGATTACTTTATCAAAATGCATGTTCCAACTCCACAATGCCTGCTTCAATCGATAGATGGATCTATGAAGCCTGCACACCTTAGACTTGTTTGTGGATGCGAAACCCTTAGGCCATATTATATACACCTCTTCATCCAGCTCTCCATTTATGAAAGCTATTTTCATATCCATTACCAGATCTCATTATCTAGGTATGCCACTATCACAAGCATGATCCGAATAGATTTGAGCATTGCTACTGAAAAAAATGTCTCATCATAGTCAATACCATAATGCTGACGATATCTCTTGACAACCAAACAGGCTTTATGGGTCTCCATCTTTTCATCTGTGCCCCATTTTTTTTTGAAAATCCACTTACATCCAATGAATTTTACCCTTTCAGGTGAATCAACTAGTGTCCATATACTGTTGACCTTCATGGACACCATTTCGGACTTCATGCACTCTATTTCGAACTTCATGGCTTCTAGCCACTTATAGGAGTTGGACCTCTGCATGACATCCATATAGGTGATTGGATCCTCGTCATTCTCATCAAGTTCGATAGGATCATCATTCCAAATCAAAAAATTATAGTATCTATCCGATTGATGCGGTACTCTACTAGATCTTCTTAGTGCTATTTCAATAGGCTCTAAATTTAATCTTATCAAATCTAGTTCTGCAGGTTCACTAGAATATGTCAGTTCTTCCATCTATCAAACTTCATTAAGTTCAACATTAAAGGCAGCTGTTCCTTCATTAAGAAATTCTTTTTCTAAAAAGACTGCTCTATTGCTGACGAACACCTTTTTTTCTTCAGTAAGGTAGAAGTAATAACTTCTAGTTTCCTTGGGATACCCTATGAATAAGCATTTATCAAACCTAGGTCCAAGCTTTTTCGGTTGCAAACATTTAACATAAGTCGAACATCCCCAAACCCTAAAGTGAGAGAGTGTCGGCTTACGCCCAGTCCATATCTCATATGGAGTCTTTGCAATAGACTTGCTCAAAATATTATTCAAAATAAAACAGACGGTTTTTAGTGCATAACCCCAAAATAAAATCAACAGACTTGTAAATCCCATCATGGACTGAACCATATCCAACAGGATTTGATTTCTCCTTTCAAACACACCATTATGCTGTGGTGTTCCAGAAGGGTTCTATTATGAGAGAATTCAATTCTCTCCTAGATATGTCAGAAATTCGTTAGAAAGGTATTCACCTCCTCGATCAGATCGAAGAGTTTTAATACTCTTTCCAAGTTATTTTTCTACCTTATTTCAATATCGTTCGAACATTTCAAATGAATCGAATTTATTCTTCATAAGATAGATGTACCCATACCTAGATAGGTCATCACTAAATGTAATGAAGTAATAAAATCCACCTCTAGTATATGTGTTTATAGGTCTACATACATCAGTATGTACTAAACCTAAAAGCTCAGTGGCCCACTCATCCTTTCCAGTAAAAGATATTTTGGTCATCTTACCAAGAAGATAGGATTCACAGGTATTCAATGACTCACAATCATCAATGTCAAGGATACACTCCTTGACTAACCTGTTAATCCTATTCTTATTTATATGATCAAGCCTACAATGCTAAAGATAAGCATTAGTAACATTATCTAGTTTTGGTCGTTTATTCAATGTGTACATTATACTAGTAGACTGTGATAAAATATAAATGTCATTTCTTAATTATCCATGCATTATTGTGATATCATTCATAATGATATCACAATAATATTCCTTTATTGATAAACTATAATCATCTTGGGCCAAAAGCCCAATGAATATTATGTTCATCATAAAAGATGGACAATAGTGATAGTCACTTAAAATGATACAATTATTTTTGAAAAATAGTTCAAAAGTTTCCAATGCTAGGATTGAAACTTGACTTCCATTCCCAACATTAAGAAATCTATCACCATTCTTAAATTTTCTACCAATTTGAAGTCCATGCAATGAATTGCATATATGAATCAGACTTTCGATATCTAATACCCAGGTAGATGTATCGTATATAGAGAAATTATAAGGTGTTATCATATAACAGCCTTGACAAGCAACTATTTGCCTATTTCTCATATTTAGCGTATTTGGTTTAAGAGGATAATTTCTCTTTGGATCTACCTTATTAGAGTCAATACTAGACTCCTTGTTCTTAGGTCCTAAATACTTGCCACTGTCCAACAGTGAATGGAGTAGACTAACTCTAGCCATTCTAATTATTTAAAAAAAAAAAATGAAATCTTATTAGTACTCGAATTTATTAATCCTAAAGATTTAGACTTTAGTCTAAAGGTTCTCTCACTATTTTTAATAAATTTATTGCCTCTACCTTTAATTCGAGGAATTACACTAACTCCTTAGTAGGTATTGGAATCCGCATAGACTACATACAGACCTGAAAAAAGCTTTGGCTAATTTGTGTGCATCTATAGGTAGGTTCACAATCAATTATTTTTTTAAATAATTTTTAGTATTTAGATTTTGCCCCAGATATCAAATCAGTAGGCTATGGCCTTCACTGAAAAGGTTTGGTTAGATCCAACCATTAATATGATTGACTTCAGTGCATTAAACCAATGATAATCAGGCTCGAGGAAAGCTTTGGCTAATCTGATCACCATTAAGAGAGTGCAACCTAATCATCATAAGATGTACAGTAATTCCAATATCCAAATAAACACCAAGTGTAAGGCACCTCCAATGTTCATCCAAAAAATTAGATTTATTACTATTCATCTTAATGGAAGACTATGATTCGATTATCCCCATAACTTAATTATTTTAAGAACCTAATAATTTAAAGGATTTAGTTTACATGTGATTTAAGGATAGAAAGGACACGGACCAAATTTCTCCTACTGACTTCACCAAGTCAAGTCCTTCCACTGACTTCATCAAGTCAATAGATTAGGACTAGGATCAATTTAGGTCCATGGGCACCTTATTCAGTCTTACTGATTGAAATCAATCCAACTGATTCTTAATGACATGGGTCAATCCAAATCATCAAGTGATCTAATCAAATTTCAATCGACCATGTCGGTCAGATAAGTGAGATCAGTGGAAGGGATATGCCATTAACTCGTCAAAGATCGAATCAGTGCAAGTAGCTTCCAATTAAAAATCACTGATCTAGACTGCCAAACTTATCTTAGACACCAACCGATTAATTAGGTTTAATCTGATCAACCTAGCAATTTTGGGCTTAACCGCGTAATCATGAATCAAGTCCATCTTAGTCTAGTTAAAGACATGGACTTGTCCAACTACAACTATTGGAGTTGATTCTAGAGTGTCCTTGACCTAATCTAATTCAACACTTGGTTAGATTTGATCAATTACTCTAAATTAATCCATTCTTTAACTAACCTTAGGTCTAACCCAATTAATGGACCTAATTCATCTAACCCTTTAACCCACGGTCTTATGATTTTATTTTAGGATCTTTAATTCATAATTCTAGAACCTAAAAGACAACACTTAATTCTTTTAATTAAGTTTTTGGACTGATGGGTCAGGGTTTGATATTTCAAAAATAGTTTTTAAATTTTGAAAGATTTTTATTTTCTATTTTTTAAATGGATCGACTCATTTCACAAACGGATTGGCTCATTTCTCAAACAGCAATCTATTGCTAGTTTTAAATAGAAAATAAAATATAATAAAAATTAAACTATGAATCAATCTTTTAGATTTAATCTAAAATATATTCATATTTAATTTTTTAATTAAAAAAATTTTAATTATTAAAATTTTTTTACTATTTATCTTAATGAATGAGTTCATGGTGGCACTCCTACCACCATAAGGGATCCCAACTGAATGGGAGGGCATGGCCTTTAAATCATACTTATCCCTTATGATCGGACAGCTTGATGGCTCATTCATTTTTTATTACTAAGTTATCTAGATTAAGCATATTAAATATACTAACATTTAATTTCTAATTACATATTAGATATGTCAAGCAACCTGGCTCTGATATCATTGAAGGAAATCAAGCAGAGTAAAAGCATGCATTTTCAAAATATTTTTAAATTATATAGCAGTGGAAGAATTAGATTAATCTAAAATTAATCTACTACATGCATTGATCTAATCAAATAAATCCTACCTAGGATCTAGACATGCTAATATGTAATTTGAAATTTAAATACGATCGATCAGCAAATCAAATCTGCTGACCGATATAAGTTTAGAACTCAATACCTATGCACGGATAGCTGATCTTCATAATCTAAATCTATCAAAATAAGTCTCTAGTATCATGCTACAGCTGCACACTTGTTCGACCTCTATAGTTGGTCCACATGGAGCTCCTGATCTTGATCAGCTCCACTGGAGTGCTAGCTCCTCGCTGGGGCCTTCAATGATTGATCATGATTGATCCAATCGATCATCTTCTTTCTGATCTTCTAGATACTCTAAAAAATTAGAACATGAAGTATGGAGGATGATGAGTCAGTGTCTAAAGTTTGGTGGTGATCGGATACTCACAGCACTCAATCTCTCCACCCAAACTCAAAGGCCCAGATCCAGGATTTCACTCACCTAGAAAATCCTGACGCGCTGGAAACCCTCTCGCGCCCTCTCTCGTTGGAGTTTTTTCGTGAAACAAATTTTCATGGGTCAAGGACTCTCCCTTCTACCATTACCCACTCTCAAAACAAATTTTTAGATGGATGACTAAAGAGATAAAAATTAGAGAAATGGTGTGAGAGAGAGTAAGGGTGCAAGAGAATTTTTTTTCTTACACAGAAATTTTCTCACATCCTAAGAAAATGCACCCACCTTTTCTCTCTTTAGGAAACCTCACGGACTCCTCTCAGATGCCCCATGCTAATCCATGCACACCCATAAGAAACAATTCTTTTAAAATGGGCGGCATAGTGTGGAAAGCATGTGCGGGGGATAAGGTTCAAACCAAACCAACCACTTGAATTCAAAATTCAAGTGGTCTCCTTATCTACATCCAACGCCACCTCCCAAGTGGATGATGCGCAGAAGGACTCTCCTTTTACATGACCACACCTAGAATGCATAAGAATGTGTGTGAGAAAATACAAAGGAGGCATGGGATTTGGATAAAGATGTGATGGTTAAGTGGTTTCAACCAAAATAATCTAAGTTGAATTCAAAATTCAACTTAAATTTAAACTAGCCCAACCCTTGGACCAAGTAAAAGAGAGATAAGAAGAGGGCATAGATACTTCTCATCTGCATGAGAAAAAATCACGTAGAAAAAAAAAAGAGACGTAGAAAAATGTGAAGTGGCGTAGGGAGAAAACAAGTTTGAAATTCAAATTCATTTTGACTTGGTCTAAATTTGTTTCAACCAAACTAATTTAACCAGACCATATTAGACTAGGTCAAACCTAATCATATTAGGCTTAACCCAAACCAATTAATTTTTAATCAAATTAGAAATTAATTAGATCCAAGTCCTGATCAAATCAGGATTGAAACTCCCGAAGTGATTAGATCATCTTATGACCAGATCGGGTCAAACCCAACTGAATCAAATTCAATCGAACTTGATCGAATCCTCATTACTCAATCAAATTGCTAATTAATCCACCAAAAATATCAAAGTCCCAATCGAGTGGGTGTCTAAATAATAGAGTCCCATCAACATGAAACTCCTGAAGAGTTCCAAACCAGTGGGACTCTTGAACCCAATGTCCCAAACGAATGAAACTCATGATCATAGAGTTTCAGACCAATGAAACTCTTGATCAAAGAGTTTTAGATAAGTAAGACTCTGAGTTCCAGTCTAGTAGGATCCATAAAGGTAGAGTTTCAGTCTAGTGAAACTTCTGATCATAGAGTCCCAGTCTAGTGGGACTCTTGATCAGAGTCCCAAACAAGTAGGACTTTGAGTCCCTGTCTAGTGGGATCCATAAAGATAGAGTCCTAGTCTAGTGGGACTCCTAGTCATAGAGTCCCAATCTAGTGAAACTCTTAATCATAATGTTCTAGGTCATTAGGACTCATGATCGGCCATCAAATCAGGTAAGAACTTCTTATATATGTGACCCCGTAGGTTCGATTCCTAACTCGGTAGCATAAGAACTAATTTTTTGTACCAATCGATGTGACCATTTAGCAATGGTACCCAACATTCAGATAGATCAAAAAATCACAACATAATAATGATGAACCTATGGCATATGGTTATCGTCTAATTCATCCTCTTGATCTCGATGCTCAAAGGATGATCTAGGATTTACTACCAACTCTAAAAATTTATCCATATTGTATTTTAAAATTTAGTGTCCATCACATGGACCATCCCGACTGAGGGTTTGCTAAATTGAAATATAGTGATGCACTTACTCCAACACTTGGAGGGGTCAAATCCATCTTGACACACACACCGACTTTATAAGTACTTGACTACACCTAGTAGTCCTCCATCATTAAATTAAAAATTCAGGTAGTCCGGTACCTAAGTATAGTGAGTTGCTTGTAAGTCACCATGGTGGTCTCAGATCTACGGAATACTTATACTCATATTCTTTGCGAGCAACTCTTGACAGTAGAGAGCTCCGCAATTAGGTCACATTCAGTGAAATGTATCTCTACACTTCACCTGCATGCCATAACAGTATCTTCATACTTTTTGATTAAGAGGACAACCAACACTTATAGCACACAACGACCTACACTCGATACGTTGTCGTCCTGAGTAACAGCGTATCATTTGATCACGAACTAATTTAAGAACTAAACAATAAATCCTTCTTTGTCGAGTCTAAATAGTCCTATGGACTTCATCACAGAAGAGTTTATTACAGAAAGATGCACAAAGTGATGAAAAGTCTAAAATAATAATTTTATTTATTAATAATTTAAGTATAATTATATTTAGCTCAACTATCTACAATCTAAATGATTGGCTTTACGATACAATTCCCAACAACTTACTCTAGCCATTCTATTTATCTGAAAGAAAAATATGAAACCTAATTAGTGCTTGAATAAATTAATCCTAAAGACTTGGACTTTAGTCTAAAGATTCTCCAACTATTTTTAACAAATTGGTAGCCTCTATCTTCAATTCATGAAATTATCATAACTTCTTAGTGGATACTGAAATTCACATAGACTACAGACAGGCCCGAGAAAAGCTCTCGCTAACCCGCATGCATCTATAGGTAGGTTCACAATTAATTATTTCTCTAAATAATTTTTAGTAATTAGATTTTGCCACATAAGTCAATTTAGTAGGCTATGGCCTCCATTGAAAAGATCTGATTATGTTCAACCATTAACATATTTGACTTCGATGCATCAAACCAATGATAACCAAACCCGAGGAAAGCACTGGCTAACCTGATCACCATTAAGAGAGTGTGACCTAATCATCATATGATGAATAGTAATTTCAATATCCAGATGAACACTAAGTGTAAGGCACCTCCCATGTCCACCCAGAAAATTGGACTCATTACTATTCACCTTAATGGAAGGCTATGACTTGATTATCCCTGTAACTTAGTCATTTTAAGGATCTAATAATTTAGAAGATTTAGGTTACTTATGATTTAAAAGAAGACATGTGCCAATATCTCTCACTAACTTCATCAAGTCAAATCCTCTCACTGACTTCACCAAGTCAATAGGTTAGGACTAGGATCAATTTAGGTCCATGGGCACCTAATTCAGTCTTACTGATTGAAATCAGTCAAACTAATTTCTAGTGATATGGGTCAGCTCAAATCACTAAGTGATCTAATCAAATCCTAATCGACCATATCGGCCAAATAACTGAGATCAATAAAAGGGATATGCCATTAACTCGTTAAAGGTCGAATTAGTACAAGTAGCTCCTAATTAAAAATTATTGGTCTAGACTATCAAACTTATCTTAGATACCAACTAGTTAATTAGGTTTAATCTGATCAATCTAGTAATTTTGTGCTAGACCGCTTAGCCATGAATCAAGTCCATCTTAGTCTTTGTTAAAGACATGGACTTATTCAACTACAACTATTGAAGTTGAGTCTAGAGTGTCCTTCACCTAATCTAATTCAATACTTGATTGGATTTGATAAATTACTCTAGATTAATCCATTCTTTAAGTAACCTTAGGTCTAACCCAATTAATAGACCTGATTCATTGAACCCTTTAACCCACGATCTTATGACTATGTCTTAGAAACTTTAATTTATAATTCTAGATTCTATAAATAATACTTAATTCTTCTAATTAAGTTTTGGACTGATGGATTGGGGTTCGATATTTTAAAAATAATTTTTAAATTTTAAAAATTTTTATTTTCTATTTTTTAAATGGGTCAACTCATTTTAGAAATGGGTCGGCTTATTTCTCAAACAGCAACCTATTGCTAGTTTTAAATAAAAAATAAAATATAATAAAAATTAAATCATGAATTATCTTTTAGATCTAATCTAAATACATTCATATTTAACTTTCTAATTAAAATAATTTTAATCATAAAAAAAATTTTTCACTGTTCATCTTAATGAATGAGTTCATAGTGGCACCCCTACTGCCATAAAGGATACCCATTAAATGGGAGGAGATGGTCTTTAAACCATACTTATCCCTTATGATCGGATGGCTTGGTGGCTTATTCATCCTCGATTACTGAGTTATCTGGATCTAACATATCATATATGAAAGCATTTAAATTTTCTAATTGACATATTAGAAAATGTCAAGCAACCGTTGCTCTGATACCATTTGAAGAAAATTGCGCAGGATTTTAGCATGCTTTTCAAAATATTTTTTGAATAATATTATAGAAGAAGCATTAGATTAATCTAATATTAACCTATGCCTGCATTGATCAAATTAGAAAATCCTACTCAAGATCTAGACATGCTAATATATAATTTAAAATTTAAAAATGATTGATCAGCAAATTATATTTGCTGACCGATTCAAGTTCAGAACTTGATACTTATACATGGATAGCTGATCTCCATGATCTGAATCAATCAAAATATGCTCTATATCATGTTGCATTCGCATACTTGTCTGACCTCTATGGTTGGTCCACATGGAGCTCCTGGTCCTGACTAGTCCCACTAGAGTGCTAGCTACTTGCCAGGGTCTTTGATGGTTGATCTCGATCGATCTAATTGATCATCTTCTTTCTGATCTCTTAAATACTTCAAAAAGTCAAAATGTATGCTTTGGAGGATGATGAAGTGGAGTTTCAAATTTGGTGGTGATCCGATGCTCACAGCACTCGATCTCTCCATCCGAACCCTGAGTCCCAACTCTAGGGTTTTGAACACTCAAAAACCCTGACGGTCGGAAATCATCTCACGCCCTATCTCTTTAGAATTTTTCTATGAAATAAATTTTTATGAGTAAAGAACTCCCTTATCTATGCACACCTCACTCAGATCCCATCTAAAGTCGATGACCAGATAAGAAAAAAAATAAAGAAAGAGATGTAAGAAGAATTTTTGGTGCAGGAATATTTCTCTCCCTTTGGAATTTTCCATGCCCAAACTTGCACCCCTCATAGGTATTTCTCTCTTTAATAAATCTTTTCATGCACTCCTTAGATCCCCCATGCATGCACAAAAAATTCACATTTTTATTGGTGTCCAATAGATCGAAAAACCACATGAAAAGGATAAGGCATGGAGGTTGAACTTGTTTCAACCTCCTTACAAAATTTGAATTCAAATTCAATCTAATCCATTTCCAACACTCATCCCAAAGAGGTTGACCTATAGAAGGACTCTCCTTCTACATGCCCACACCTAGAATGCACAAAAAAAATTGCATGAGAAATCATATGGTGCATGGGGAAAGGATAAGCACTAGAGTGTTAGGAGGTTTCAACTTCCAACCAAAACTTGAATTCAAAATTCAAGTTTAAACTTTAACCTAATCCAACCATTAGACCAGGTCAAAAGGGAGAACAGAAGGGGGCATAGAAACATCTCATTTTCATGAGAAAAACTCACATAGAAATTAGAGATGGGGCATGGAAAAGTCAAAGATGGTAGGTGCATGGGAGAGTTTGAATTCAAATCTCATTTGACTTGGTCCAAATTGGTCTCAACTAAACTAATTATTCAGATCCAATTCAACTAGGTCAAATCCAACCAAATTAGGCTTGACTCAAACTAATTAATTTTTAATTAAATTAAAAATTAATTAGGTCCAGCTCTTGATCAAATTAGGGTCAAATCTTCCATAGCGATTAGATCATCACATTACCTAATCAAGTCAAATCCAATCAAATCAAATTCAATCAAACTTGATCGAATCTTCATCGCTCAATCAAATTAACCTAATCAATAATCAAATTGCTAATTAATCTTCTAATAAACATAGAGTCCTAATTGGTTGGGTGTCTGAGCAATAGTTCCATCAACATAAAACTCCTGAAGAGTTCCAAACCAGCAAGACTCTTGAACCCCATGTCTTAAATGAATGAAACTCATGATTATAGAGTCTAAGACTAGTGAAACTCTTGATCAGAGAGTTTTAGATAAGTAGAACTCTGAGTTTTAGTTTAGTGGGATCCATAAAGATAGAGTTTCAGTCTAGTAAGACTCTTGACCATAGAGTCCAGACCATTGAAACTCTTGATCAGCCATCAAATCAAGTAGGAACTCCTATTGTGTGTGACCCCATAAGTTCGAATCCTAAGTTGATAGCATAGAAATCAATTTTCTATACCAATCGATTTAACTATCTAGCAATGATACCCAACGTTCAGATAGGTTGAAAAGTTGTAAACCAATAATGACGAACCTGTGGCATATGGTTATCACATAATTCATCCCCTTGATCTCGATGCTCAAAGGATAATCTAGAATTTACTATCAATCCTAAAATTTATTCACAGTATATTTCAAAATTCAGTGTCCATCACATGGACCACCTCAGTTAAGGGTTTGCTAAATTAAAATATAGTAATGCACTTGCTCCAACACTTGAAGGGGTCAATCCTATCTTGACTCATGCATTGACTTTTCAAGTACTTGACCACACCCAGTAGCCTTTCATCACTGAATCAAAAATTCAGATAGTCCAGTACCTAAGTGCAGTGAGATGCTTGCAAGTCACCATGGTGATCTCAGGTCTAAGGGATACTTATACCCATATCCTTTGCGAGCAACTCTTGATAGTAAAAAGCTCTATAGTTGGATCATGTTCAGTGAAATGTATCCTTACACTTCACCTACATACCATAACAGTATCTTCATACTTCTTGGTTAAGAGGTCAACCAACACTTATGGCACACAATGATCTACACTCGATACATTTTCATCTTAGATAATAATGAATCATTTGGTCATGAAGTGGTTTAAGGACTAAATGATAAATCCTTCTTTATCAAGTCTAAATAGTCCTTAGGACTTCATCATAGAAGAATTCATTATAAGAAGATGCACAAAAGTGATGAAATATTAAAATAATAATTTTATTTATTTAAAATTTAAGTATAATTATATTTAACTCAACCATCTACAATCTAGATGATTGGCTTTAGGATACATTTTTTAATACAAACTTCTCAAAATCTATCTTGAATCTACTTGATCCCATGACTATAGTCAAGCCATAAGCAAAATCCTAACATCCTTCTATGATCACACACCAACAAAACTATCCTTCAAAAAAAATCTATATATATGCCCTGGATCCTCCTTCCAATCTTTTAATTCACCTCTCATCTGTGTAATAACTCTCCATCTTAATCAAGAGATAACCACAAAGAAAATAAGATCTAGGATAAAACCTGATGCAATAAATCCTAGATGCAAAAATTCTAGGTATCTTTTTTTGTTCTACATAATACCACTCTGATACCAAATATTGGGAATATGAACCTCTCATGGACTGGCGTGGCACCTAGTGATTAATGAACAATAAGAAAAGATCTTCTAGAATTATCATGGAAGCAAAAATAATAAATTCAAGAAAAAAAGAGAACAAGAGATTTTATAGGAGAAAAAAGATTTTATTGCAATAAATTCAATATTACATAAATCTTGACCTATTTCCTATACATATACTATACAATAGGATCAAGTCCCAAGCTTAAAGAAAAACTTTCCAAATCCAAATAGATCCATGCGCAGAACTGATCCCGCATCACTGAGTCAATCCAGTCTCAGACTTACTCGGCTATCTACGACCAGGTTGGCTCATAAAATTACTGAGCTGACCAACCTATGTACCATGCCAATAGTCCCAAAAATACTGCTCTCTGTTCAAATTTTCTCTAAGACATAGCCGACTCAGTCCTAAACTAGGTCGACTCACCTTCCAACTTAGCCAATACAGTCTTAGAGTGAGTCGACTAAGTTTCTGAAACTCTGCTATCTACGCTGATTTCTTTTATGACTTACTTCCATCTTTTCATGATCTTTCTTCTCATGTTCCTAAGGCTTGGGAGCGCCATACCTAAGCTCACACAATCAAGGGCACCAAGACCATCAACATGAAGGTACATAATAGAACAGTTAGAAAATTAGGTGAGGTCCAATATATATCCAATTTTAGAAAGAATCTGATCTCATTGAGTAGATTAAATTCGACCAGCTCCAAGTGGAGAGCTGATGGAGGAATCCAAAAGATCTTGCATGGTAATAGGGTTATCATAAGGAAAAGAAAGTATGGAGAACATTACCTTTTGGTGAAAAATCTCGTATGAGGTGGAGCTTCAGAAGCCAATGAGAGCCTAGTGTAGGATGGAGCTCTAGGTATAGATAGATCAGGCATGAGATGCTAGACCCGGGAGGACGACATGCGATATTGTAGGATAAAATTTCTATTACCATAGGAGACTATCCCGAGCAAGTCTCAGGTCAGGTAGAGCACAGCATACGATAGAGATAGGATCGAATGGCCTAATTCGACATTCATGTTGGTCCATCTATGATCAACGGGCATATGCCCCAGGGCATGGAGTGAGACAAGTTCATTCAAAAAGCTCTCAAGTTTAGGAGAAGATTGAATATCACATCGAAGTAGAGATTGTTAAAAAAATATCTTGAATTTGATCCATAAAGAGCCCATAATAAAAATCGTAATGAGGAGAAGCCTAAGAAGACAGCCAAGGACTGAAGTAGGCCTTGGGCCAGCTTGCAGACATGGGGCCTGCAAGCTCGGCACGACCCAGGCTGCTGTAGCACGTGCAACCTAGGCTGCAACAATGCACAGCCCAGGCCACAACAACATGCATCCCATGCCTCTATAGCGCATGGGCCTGCAGCATGCAATCTAGGCTAGCACATGCAGGTATGCGGCCTAGGCGGGCACCCAGCCTAGCACGGGCGTACGCATGAGTGACCCAGCATGCGGGCATGCATGGGCAGGCCACAAGCATGGCCTAATGCGAGCATGCGCATGGGGCGCGAAATAATTTGATGCAGACCATCATGGATCCTTAAAGGGTCTACCGCATTTTCACATGGCGTCCAGGACTTTTTCATTATTTTAGGTGGCATGGCACACGGTGGCTGGCTAGGTTCATCATGGACTTGATCCACGTGTTAGATATGTGTGTGCCCTAGAAGCTAGAATTGGCTGACACTTGTTATACACTTCTAAGGGCAAAATTATAATTTTGACTATAAATAATAAAATGAGTTATTTTCTATCATAATGTGTATTTAGTGTCTATGATACATTTCTTGAGTTAATGGCAATGATAATTCTTATTTTCAAGAGTTAAAAATTTAAGACATAGATTTTTATTATTAACTCATAAAATATTTCTGATCGTAGGATCATCATGAGGATGGTGATTGATCTGAAAGGTTGGTGTACAATCGCTTCTTTATAGTAGATGGGTCTTAAGTCTATGGTATAAAGACATCGAAGTGAGAGTATAGGTACTTGTTAGAGAACGAGGGCACTGAGCATGATCACCTCAAGCAGTCATAAGAAAGTCTATCTTCTCATCGATGACTGGCTCGAAGCTGCAGTGGTGTGTCTGATTCTTTGACTTGAGGTACATCGATAGTTCACCTTGAGGGTGTTATAGCTTGACTACACCATGACTCGATCTCCTAATCATTCAAAACTTTGAGGTGTATGTTGGCTATAGTATGTTCATTGTAGGAATTGGATTGCACTAAGAGAAAATCTATCTATCTCGGTGGATGAAGAGCAGCCCTATGATGATCATGAGAATCAAGTCCATAAGTCTAAGGCTATGGCAGAGTGAAATGATAGAAAGAGTTTCTATTAAGATTTTCACATCGGACTTGAATCGAATGATTAATTCATATGATGAAAATTAGGGTTTGACATGTTCATCTTAACCCTAAATTGATCGGGGCTCAAGATAGAAGAACTTAATCATACATGTAACCGCACCGAGAGATTCATTTTCAATTCTAATGGGTTGCCACCATATACTGCTAGATATCATTGATGGATTTTGGGAGCAATTAGAATGATTTGGATGATCGATTAATCTAGTTGTCTGAATCAGAAAAGTTCTGATTCATTGGAAGGTATTTCGATGATGTCGATGATAGAGATCGCAACATATCTCATTACCATATAGAATTGAATCTAACTGGATCACACAAATAAAAATTTAGATCTGAATATCATCAATTGGACTAACCCGTTCAATTGATTTGAATTAGATTCAATTAGGTTCAAGAAAATCATGCTAGCATACGATTGAGCCTAAAGTTCTCCTTCAACAATTATTAAATATTGTCTCGACTAAGCCAAATATGTTTGGACTTACTTAGGTACCTTTACTTGATCTGACTGAAGCTTGTCCAAGTTAGAAAAGATTTATCTTAATTTATGAGATAAATTTGAGATAACACCTACCATTTTTCATCACCTGCTAATTCTTATCTTTTGACTTTGGTCAAATATTGACCTTTGACCCTTAGACATCTGCCCATGTGTCATGCATCCATAGGAGAGAAGATGGAGGTTTGTCCCTCTACTAGAAGGAGAAAAGGAGGGGGTGCACATCTAGGGAGGCGTGCATCCAAGAATATTGATGCCTGGAGTCCCATACAGATGGAACTCTAAGTTGCTTCATGGAATAAACTTAGGTAGCGCCTAAGACTCTACTTTAACCAGTCTTGGTGCCACCTAAGGATGTTGGAGAGGAGCTTTCATCTGATTGGATCAGGTGATGTCATCCCACCAATCATATTTAGATCTGATTGCACGAAGAGACGTGATTAGCTGGGATGATGTGACACTGCATGGCGCAGTAGGATCTATATAAATCCTGTCTGTGCCTAGGTTTAGAGAGATTCTCCCCTTGCCCATGCCACATCGCCATCTCTCTCTCTCCTCCATGCCTACCTCTGATCCTCTCTCTCCTCTCCATGCCCAAGGGGTTTTGGGCTTTAGTTTGGTATGATCCAGGCAAGAGAAAGACGACAAAAAAGAAAGAAGGCAGCACGACTGCAAGAGACGACATTGGATCTTCAAAAATTATTTTGAAGACCTTCAAGATCAGATCCAAATCTGATCTTTGGAGAAAAGATTGAGAGGGAGGAGATATCCAAATTCTGTCCGAGTGGATACCGGTAGAAGCCAGACGATTGCATGGCTACATCCAAAACCTCAGGCAATCAGTAGGATCATCACAGGATAATAAGATTACCCAAGAGCAAGGTATAAATTAAATCTAATTTAATTTATTTTATTTTATTTTATTTTATTAGATCTATCAAATTAAATCTGAAAAGTATCAGATCTAATTTAGATTTAAGAAAAAAAATTTTAAAATATTTCTCTTGGTCAAATTAGATTTGAACAAATCTGACCTGAAAAATAGATTTTTTTCCTTCACCACGGATGGTCCACAGGTGCAAAAATGCATGATCAGACCATTCTGGTGGTGTGCGGTCATGTTCCAACGGTCAAGGAGATAGTTTGAGTTACAATCAATTCCTAATGTGTTGTGGATGTGGATTGGGCTGATCCGAGGCCTTTAAAAGGCCTTATAGGCAGCAAACAGAGGCATCTAGTGGTAGCATCAGATGATAGAGGCCCTGAATTAGGTGAAGATCTAGAGATCTAGACAGCAAGCAATAGATCCTAAACAATACCAGTAAAGAGCTAAAGTAGGAGGCTTCAGACAGACTGTCAGACAGCGGATAATAATCATTTCAAGGGATCTTTTAGATAGAAAGCTTTTATAAGAGGTGAGATGTGAGAGCTTCTAGTTGAGAGAGATTTGTGTATAAATTATTAAGTGTGAGAATCTCCTCTCATACTTGTTCTTTTCTCATAATGAAGCCTTAGCATGCCCATAAAAGCAGATCTTGGTCTAGTCTACATACTTGATTGTGTCTTATTTTTATTTTTTTCTTTCTACCATAATAAGTGATACCAAATCTGCAATAGGATGGTGTTGAACCCCAACAGCTTAGCCTTCCTAGACGTCCCAGCCATCCCAACCTACTCCTAGCTCCTAGACCATCATCTAAGATATATACTAGGTCTGATGTAGGTTTTTCTATCCATCGTACCAGCCCATCTAGTAGGACTAGGAGCAGGAGGAGTGATACCTCATCTTCTAGGGCTCACTCTCCTTCACCTATAGACCTTTCCTTAGATAAGGACTAGGTTTAGGATTTCTAGATGTTTCTTAGGTGGCTCACTCTATATCTTTTATGTTTTGTGTTATACTTTGTTGTTATATTTCACTCTATGTATTGATGATGTATTGTTGGTGTACTGTATTAGATTTGTTTTTGTGCATAATACACTCATTTTGTTTGTAAAGATACATATTTATGCAATGCAATGAAGTCTTTCCTTAATATATCTCTTATAATTTTTCTATATATTATCCTTTTGAAATAGGGAGAGATGTGGTATCATGAATTATTAACTTATTGAAGAATCGATGACGTAGGCATAATATTGCATTATTAATTGTTGCTCAAATTTTTTATCTGATACAATTGTTTGTTCTTACATATTCTAATATATTTGTTCTGATACTTAATTTTAGCTCTGATACATTGGTTCTAATATAACTCTCATCTTTCAACCCACTTCAGCTCTGATACATTATGTATTGATACAGCTTTTCAAAATCTTTAGCTTTGATACTTTGTCAGTAGCATAATTACATGATTAAAATCAGCATATTATTTAGCCTTGATACATCTTTCTTGATTTTCTTTTGCTTTGATACATAATTGACCCTATTACATTCAATTATGCTCAATTCATAATTGAATTGATGCATTGCAATGCATGAGTCCTTGAACCTCTTAAATCAAATATATAAAGTTATTTTGATACAAGTATACTGATTGCATTATTTGCTTGTACTCAAAGTTTTATCATCATCAAAAATAAAAAGATTATTGACCCAAGGATTGATTTTGATGAATATAAAATATTTGAGTCCTTATTTTGATACTAATGAGTTTTTAAAGTTCTTATATAGATAGTTTCAGGAAGCTAAAATCATTCGTAAAAGTATGTACTAATTGATAAGTTTTAAAAACAAAAGAGACTGATTGGATAAAGCTACATCAGAAAAAATTAAGAGGATGAGACTAAGAGTCGGCCCCTAGATTCAAAGGGTTAACTCTGGTATGCATTTTTTAAGTAGCACATGCTAGGAGTCAACACCTACTTAACTACGAGTTGACTATCTTAGTTAGATAGAAAGTAAAAGTTTCGGTGCCAAACTTTAAGTCGACTCCTACTTGGTCTCGAGTTGACTCTCTCAAGAAAGAGAAGTATTTATATGGATCAATCTTCAAGATGACTCTAACTTTTTTTATCAACTCTTAGTTTACTCTAGTCAATCCCCACTTGATCTCGAGTCAACTTGACTATGGATGACAGCTATAATGGCTAGTTCTGAAGTAATTCTAAATTTTATTCAAATGATCTCCAATAGCTAGTGTTTGGTCCCCAATGGCTAGAAACAGCTAGTTTGGCTCTTTTAGAGGATTTAAAGGTTTCCAAACAAAATTAAGAGACAAGAGAAAGAAAAGAAAAGGAGAAAAACAAAATGAAAGTTAAATAAAACTTATTGAGTATTCAAGAGAAATGAAAGCATCTAACCACTCAAAAGTCTTGAAGCATTCAAAGGATCCTTCAGAGCATTGTTGCAAGGCTTCCTCAACTCATTCTTGAAAGATCTTCATCGACTTTTATTTGCTCTTTAAGAGTTTTTATTCTGTTTACAATTAAACTTCTTATTCGCTACTATAAACAAGTTTTAATGGAGATTGAAACTTAGAGAAAGGCTTGTCCAATCTTAGAATTGGATTGGATTTACTGTGAAAACCTAGGCTTGGCTTGAGGATGTGGTTTTGGTTGATTTCCATAATGAAAATTAACTAGGTTTAAATTGAGAGCTTAGAAAATAATTTTGCTTTAATTTGTATAAATATTATAGTAGAATTTTCAAGAGAACATATAGGTGCTGGATTTGGCACCAAACCATTATAAATTTTTGGTGCTTGTGTGTAGCATCTTATTTCTTTATTTTGCTCCTTAGTTGCTTATTTGTTTTAGTATTTATCATTTAGTATTCCTTCATCACACTTTACATAGTTTGAAATTTGTGCATAGTAAGTTTAAATTTTTGAAAAATCTAATTCATTCCCCCCTCTTGGGTTGTCTCTCTGGGCAACAATGAGCAGCATGCTTTGCATATTGTTATGGAGGTTATCTGCCATCCAACCTGACCTTACTCTCCTCGGATTATAACCGAGTACTCACCAACAACTCGATAAGGTTATCTTGAATGCTAGGAAGAGATCCAAGAGACTAAGGTGGAGTGATTTTATATCATCAACTTCTGTCAGACCCTCGGCTTAGACATTCACCAATCCCAAGGTCAGGATCTTACTAATGATAGGGAACAAGGTCCCATGACCAACATGGATACTGATACTTCTAAGGCAGAACCTCAACCTTGTACCAACCTTAAGCTACCAGCTTATTCGGCCATATGGGCAATTCTTGGAATCTCATAACAACTTTTAGAATGTGGACAAAATCCATAATTGACACCCATGACTAACAATCCTAATTTGCATAGTAGTAGATGGATTCCCTATTTTAATGATTTGTTAGATTGAGGCCTAGCAACATAGGAAACCAGGACCTAACAACCTACTAGATTCTGGAGCAACAACCTATGGCTCCACCTTTATATAAAGAGGTAATAAGGGGACCCTCCACGTAAGTTCATCATTTAAGGGAACAAGCCATGCTCTTGCTCTTCCTCTCTCTTTTCTTCACTATTCTCAAGCTCCGACTAACTTAAAAATTAAAGGATCCCCCATCAGAGAATCTCCGACGAGAGTGAACTTATCCTGTAGGTTTTTCCTAGGCACCCAGGTCGAAAGGAGTCTGACCTCAGCCATATCCACCTCAGACCAGAGTCTTGCAGCAATAGTCTAGCGCATAACTCTATTACCCCCCATCGGTAATCCTCTCGCTATAGCCAAGGGGGTGTTGCCCAAATGTCCACCACCATGCAACCCTCCATCACGACGGACCTACAGTAGTTTGACGCCTTGGCCCAACTAGTCCAGCATTAACTAATACCATTCATCAGCTCCAGCAAGCAATAAAGCAATGTTAGCCCTTGGAGTCAGCACTATAGGAAGCTCCCTCTTAGCATAGCCACTGATCTCCCCCAAAGAGCCTAGAATCAGCCCCTTGGTGAGCCCTCCACCCTACTTTCGCTTTTGCTCCCTGTTGATCACCTTCCTCTCAGAGCCTAAGAGAGGAAGACTAGCAACAATGATCTCCCACCTCCTTGATGAAGACTCGACTCTGAGTTGTTCCCCTTGGCCTAAAAAGTCTCATCAAAAAGAAGATCTCAAGCAAAAAGTTTGGAACATCGAGCATAGAAAATTTGAGAATGTACCACCTATTGAAAATAGTGTCTCAAAGTCAATTATCAGTCTGTTGATGGTTGAGCTATATTTTTATACTTGTATATGAATTACAATTGAATAAAAATTATTTTAGCATTTTCATCATAAATCTTTTTCATCTTCTAATAAACTCCTATGTTGTTGTGAAGTCCTTAGGACTATTTAGAATTGACAAAGAAGGATTTTTTGTTTAGTCCTTAAACCTATTCACGATCAAATAATATGTCATTATCAAGGATGATAATGTTTATCGAATATAGATCGTTGTATGCCATATGGATTGGTTGTTCTCTTAATCAAGGAGTATGGAGATACTTATATAGCATGTAAGTGAGATGTAGGGATACATCTGTACGGAATGTGACCAACTCTGAAGCTTTTCTACTGTCAAGATATGCTCCGATGGAATATGGGTATTAGTGTTCCTCCGACATGAGATCACCACAGTGACTTTCAAGCAACTCACTATGCTTTGATACTAGACTACTTAAATTTTTAATTTAGTGATAGAAGATTTTGAGACACAGTCAAGTACTTAAGGAGTTGGTATATGAATCAAGATGGGACTGACCACTCTAGTTTAGAAGCTATGTTCGATTGTATTTTAGTTTAACAAATTCTTGGCTAGGATAGTCCTAGTGAGGAGTCACAGGACTGATTGCATTGAGACATGATTTGGATGTCTTATTTAGAACTGACAGTTTAACTCTGAGTCATCCTAAATACAGAGATCAAAGAGATAAATTATGCGGACGTTGGGTACCATTGCTAAATGGTCACTTCGATTAGTAAAAAAAGTGATTTTTGTGCTACTGGCTTAGGTTCGAACCTGTGAGGTCACACATATAAGAGATTCCTACTTGATCTGATGGCTGGTGAAGAGTCTTATTGGACTAGGACTCTATAGTCAAGAGTCCCACTGGACTAGAACTCTTCGACCAAGAGTCCTACTACTCTAGAGCTCTAAGTTCTATTTTTTTGGAACTCTGTGATCATGAGTTTCACTTATTTGGGATACTGAGATCAAGAGTCCCACTTACCGGGACTCTTCGATCAGGAATTTCATTTTGATGGAATTTTGTTGCTCGAACATTCATTAAATTTGGACTCTATATTTATGAGAAATTTAATTAATGATTTGATCATTAATTAATTTAATTTAATTGAGTAATAATTTTTGGATCAAGTCCAACTAAATTGGATTTAGTTGGGTTTGATCCGATTAGATTATGAGATGACCTAATCGCCGAGGAGGTTTGATTCCTGATTTGATCAAAAGTTGGGCTCGATCAATTTTTAATTTTATTAAAATTTAATTTAGTCTAATTAAGTCTAAACTAGTTGGATTTAATTTGGTCTAATTAGGCCTAGCTAAATTGGTTTGGACTTGGCCTAATTGGATAAAATTGGTTTGAGACTAGTTTGACTAGTCTCCCCTTCCTGTGCCACCCCATATCTGCACCCATTTAAATTTCACAAGAAAGAGTTCTCATGAGTTTTCTCCCACGCACAAGGGGGCGCACGCCCACCTTTCTCTCATCCTAGATGGATAAGCATTGGTGGTTGTTGATTCAATTTGAATAAGATTCAAATTTGAATGAAGAACCAACCTCATCCATATCCCTCCACGCTGAGTCCACTATGGGAGGCGCATATTTAAATTTTTCTCTCCCTGGGTGTGCACACATCCTTCTGAGCAAGAAACCTTTGCCTGGGCACTCCTTTCTACATGAGATTCAAATTCAAAAGCCTAAGAGAAATAAGAAAATAGAGAGTGCAAGGTTTTGGGTGTGTGAAAATCCTAGGGTTTCAACCTTGGGTTCAAGAATCTAGTTTATGAGCTATGAGGATCGTGAGTTCACGAAACTTGGTGGAGAGCCTCCTCTACCTCTCATCTGCATCCATTGGCGATCCAAAGCATCCAAAGAGCCTATGGATGAAGATCGAAGCTATTCGATCAACATCAGTCATCGAAGGATTCCAGCATCGAGCTAGCACTCGATAGGAGCCGATCAGGACCAAGAACTCATGTGGATAATCCGTAGAGGCCAAACATTCAATGTGGCTGCATTGCAATGAGTGGACCTCCTAGGTGGTGATCGGATTGTGGAGTTTGGCTACCCGTATGGATATCGTATTTTGAACACATAACTGTAGTAGTAAAATAGTTTTACTGCTAATATGTAGTTTTCAAATTTAAAGCATGTATATTACATTTAGATCCTTACTGTAGAATTTTCTGATATAATCAGTATTTCAAAATTAATTAGATTAATTTTATTTTTTTACTATATTTAATTAATTTTTAAAAAAAAGTTTTAAAAGTAAAGCTAGAAATCCTACACTACGTACCTTCACTATCAATAAGTTGTATGTCCACTAATCATATCAATAAAAATGTTTCCTTTCAGCTTCGATGCAAGTTTTTTGATTAAAAAGACTAAGTAAAATGCTCAACTGATATCGGCTATAGCCGACCATGAATGGTGTCATAAAAAATGATCGAAGACATTATAAGAATATATCCGACACAACTAAGTCAAGCCTCAATCCTCAGAGAAGGATGATCGGATATAATTTGATCCGAGATATCTAAACCCTGGTTTGGACCTCGACGACTAGGTTGGAATGCACCGACCTCATGGAGATATCTTAGTTATGACTAAGACCTCCAAATCAATAATCGATAAAGTATTGATCACAAGAAGATATCCTAATCTAAGTTAGCACCCCCACATAAAAAGCCTCGTTAAGACATTCTCGAGCACCCCATTAGTGATCGGGTGAAGATGACGATAATGACTTACTAAAAAAAATGACATAAATTGATTTTGTATCAACTTTGAATGAGTACTCATTGGGATCCTCCTGACCATATAATGACTGGTCGAATAAAGATGATGAAAATAACTTGGTAAAAAAATCACCATGAATTGACTTTAGATAAAAAGCCTCATCGAGATCTTCTCGAGCACCTCATTAGTGACCTATGAAAGCAACAACAATGACTTGGCAAAAAAATTGCCATAGATCAATTCGTATTATCTTTGGACAAGACCTCAAGATCTTCCCAACCGCACCAATGATTGGTCAAGAAAAGATGCGACATTGGCTTGGCAAAATTTGTTGCCAAGGATTAACTTTGAACCAACCTTGGATATTATGACTTCAAACTGACTTTGGATACTCCAACTTCTGACCAATGTCAGGTAATGCATCTTTAGACTCGGGTCTGAGCCAAAAACTTCTACCTCATGACTAGCTTAGACAACTCATTGGATAAGCAAAACTTTAGTTGAGTTGATGTCTGACCCCACTGGTTAGACAAATAACTGACCCCAAAGAAAGATCAAACCTGATACACACATTAGAAAACAATGGAGAAAAGTTCGTTTCAATTCATTGAAGGAAAGTTCATTACAAGAAAGTTTGTCATGAGTCAACTAAAAAGAAAAACTAAATACATTTAATCAAGGACTTTGGGAACAAGTTCAGTGGTAGGCACGGTAGCTCCCTTGGTAGGACCCCCAACAGCATTCTCGATGGCAGGCACAATAATGGGCTTGGGAGTTAGGGCCTCAGTAGTTGTGCAGACTCTTCCTCACTGAGACAGGCTCATCCTTGTCATCATTATCTTTGGGCCGAAAATCACTTAGATCTAGCTCGGAAAGCATCGAGCCAGCGCCTTTTGCAGGTCTCGAAGCCATACCCATATAGGCTACCAAGGAGTCCTCGATGACCTCATTCTCAAACTCTTCTAAAGCCTTGAACTCTTCGACGATCTTGAGCTTGGCTTCAGCAATGGCTTTTGCCTTATCCTCCTTGGCTCGAGCCTCAACAAGTTGCACCCTATCCTTGGTAGCCTTGATCGCCACCTCACCAAGCTCTAGGGTTTGTTCAAGTTTGGCAACCTTTCTCCAGTGCACCTCGGCAGCTCCACATTCGATGGCCATGAGCCCTTTCAAGGCCTCAATCTTCTCCTGAGTCACCAAGTGCTTGGGCCTGGCTTGAGAAGTTCCTTCTTCAGCTGCCTGCCTTACCTCCTCAGCAGCCTTTGCTCGGGCTTCAGAAGCCCAAAGCATCTCCTCGAGCGAGAGCTTTAGTTAAAACCAATCAGGCCCTCACTGAGGATGGTGATATCGTGCGCCAACTACATAGAAAAACAAGTTAGTAACTTCAGATAGTTAATGAAGGCAAATGCAAATAACAAAGAGACTTACCCCGACGATGTCAGCGTAGGAAGTGCGCACAACCTCATCCAAGGGATGGGCCTTATTCTCTGACCAATCGATCCACAACAATGTCATCTTCACCAACTCTCAAGTGAGCTAGTGATTCCAAAGTGTGGAGTCATCTCTCTACACCCTCCTTGCTAGGGTGATGTACTCCTCCTTAATCCTAGATGAGGAGGAGCCCACCTCGGACCTTGCCGACCTAGTCGGTGCTACAAGAGACAATGGTAGCAAGGCTTGATGGGGTGGGGGTGGTGTCCATCTGACAGGCGGTGATGGAGCTCGTAACGACTTCGAAGTTGTCGGTGGTGAAGGAAAATCCTGATTTTCCGATCCAGGTTCGTCCAGATCTGATTAGATCAAGAGATATATTTCAAAAATTTTCTCTTGATCTTAATCAGATCTTGATATGTTTCAGATCTGATTCTTATTATTTTAATAAATAAAATAAAATAAGATAAATTAAATCAAATTCAATTTACCTGATTTGGGTAATCCTATTACCCTATAGATGATCCTGATTGCAGCGGAAGGTTCTGGATCTAAGCCACGCAAGCGCCTGGCCTCTACCGGTATCCACTCGGGTTGGATCTGGAGATCCTCTTCTTCTCTATCACACCTCCAAAAATCAGATCTGGATCTGATCTGGAGGATCTTCAAAACTCTTTTGAAGATCTGCA
Organism: Cocos nucifera; assembly: GCA_006176705.1. Lineage (NCBI taxonomy): Eukaryota > Viridiplantae > Streptophyta > Magnoliopsida > Arecales > Arecaceae > Cocos > Cocos nucifera. The sequence goes on from QRFJ01000099.1 coordinate 627,322, forward strand.
GTCGTCCTTTTGCAGCAGCGCAGCCTTCTTGCTTTTGATCGCCTTTCCTTGATCTGAATCGCACCAAACTAAAGTCCAAAACACCTTTTGGACGTGGAGAGCAAGGGGAGAAGAGACTATGGCGCATGGAGAAGGAGGGGAGAGGCAGCCTTGGGGCGTATCTAATAGCATTGGAATTAGGGTTGGGCGCAGGGTCTTATTTATAGACCTCTTGTGATCCAACTCCTCTTCCTCTCAACCAATCACAACCCTTTGTGAAATCAGATCTAAATCTGATTGGTTGGAATAGAGACCCCTGGATTCCTCCTTAGAGGGCGCCTAAGACCAGTCAAAACTGGATTCTTAGTAGAACTCTAATTGGAATCCAAAAAGGGAGGTGGAGTCCTTGTCCAACAAGGACTCCTAGGCGCCTCCTACTTGGGCGCACGCCACCCTAGGCGAGGCGTGCGCCCTCCTCCTTGCCAGGTTCTGGCAAGGGGACAGGCCCCCACCAGCTCTCCAATAGGTGCATGACATGTGGTCAAAAGTCAAAGTGTCAATGGTCAACGTTTGACCAGTCAAAGGTAGACTTTTGACCAAAGTCAAAGAACAAGAAATGGCAGGTGACCAAAAATGGCAGGTAATGTCTTACAAAATAAGACAACCTTTTCTGACTTGGACAACCTCCAGTCAGACCATTATGAAGGCCTCTGATTGAGCACAAACTCCTTTGGCTCAGACAGGACAACTTATTTATGATAGTAAAAGAAGAACGTTAGGTTCAATCGAGTGCTAGCACGATTTCCTTGAACCTAATTGAATCTCATTCAGATCAATTGAACTAGATCAGTTCAATTGATGATCACCAGATTCAAACCCTTGTTTGTGTGACCCAGTTAGGTTCAGTTCTGTATGGTAATGGGATATGTCATGATCTCTATCATCGACATCATCGAAACTCCTTTCGATGGATCAGAACTCTTCTGATTCGAACAGCTAGAATGATCGATCATCTAAATCATTCTAATTGCTCCCAAAATCCACCAGTGACACCTAGCAGTATATGGTGGCAACCCATCAGAGCTGAATGCGAACCTCTTGGTGCAGCTACCTGTGTGATTCAGTTCTTCTATCTTGAGCCCCGATCAGATTAGGGTTAAGGTGAACTCGTCAAACCCTAGTCTCTGTCATATGATGTAATCATTCGATTCGAGTCCAATGTGAAAATCTAAATAGAAACTCTTTCTATTATTTCACTCTGCCATGGCCATGGGCTTCTGGACTTGATTCTCATGATCATCATAGGGCTACTCCTCTACCACCGAGGTAGATAGATTCCCATCTTGATGCAATCCAGTTCCTACAATGAACATGTCATAGCCAACATACACCTCAGGGTTCCATATGGCTAGGAGACCGAGTAATGGTGTAGTCAAACTATAACACCCTCAAGGTGAACTGCCGATGCATCTCAGGTCAAAGAACCAGACACACTACTGCAGCATCGAGTCAGTCATTGACGAGAAGGTAGACTTCCTAATGACTACTCGAGGTGGTCACGCTCAGTGCCCTCGTTCTCTAACGAGTACCTGTACTCTCGCTCCGGTGTCTCCACACCGTAGACTCAAGACTCATCTACTAAAGAGAAGCGATCGTACACCAACCTTCCGGATCAATCACCATCCTCGTGATGATCCTATGGTCGGGAGCTGTTTATGAGTTAATAATGATTATTCATGTCTTAAATTTTCAACTCTTGAAAATATGAATTATCATTACCATTAACTCAAAGGATGTATCACAGACACTAAATACACATATGTGATAGAAAATAACCCATTTATTAATTATAGTCAAAATTATAATTTTGCCCCTAGAAGTGTATTACAAGTGTCAGCCAATTCTGGCTTCTAGGGCACATATATCTAACAATCTCCCACTTGTCCTAAAGCCAATTGGCTACAAGTCTAAGTCCCATCTTCTCAAGGTGGGCTTCGATCTTCTGCTGGCCCAACGGCTTTGTAAGTGGGTCTGCCACATTATCTGTGGAGTTGACTCTCTTGACCTCAACGTAACCTTTCTCAAGGTAATCGCGGATGAGATGGTATCACCGTTTGCTTGGAACTCTTCCAGCACAAACAGTCTGCCAGATGTCGACTTTCGATCATCTATATCAGACATGAAGTCCGAGTCTGTGTATCCCTTGAACTTAGGAGTTCTCCGTTACCAAAGACCAACATCATATCCTTAGTTCTTCTCAAGTACTTAAGGATACATTTCACAGAAGTCCAGTGTTCTTCACCTGGATTTGACTGATATCTGCTTGTGACACTCACAGCATGGGCTATATCAGGTCGTGTACATAGCATGGCATACATGAGGCTCCCTATTGCAGAAGCATAAGGGATCTTGCTCATGCGTTCTATTTCCTCAGGTGTGCTGGGGCACATCTTCTTGGAAAGATGAATACCATGTCTGAAGGGTATTAATCCCCTCTTAGAGTTTTCCATACTAAACCTCTTTAGTACTTCCTCTATGTACATCTTCTGTGAAAGTCCTAGCATCCTATTCGGTCTATCCCTATAGACCTTAATTCCTAGAATAAAGGATGCTTCACCTAGGTCTTTCATGGAGAATTCCTTGGACAACCACATCTTGACTGATGTCAACATGGGAATATCATTCCCAATAAGGAGGATGTCATCCACGTACAATACGAGGAAGACAACAGCGCTCCCACTGACCCTTTTGAAAACACATGGTTCCTCTTCGTTTTTGATGAAACCAAACTTTTTGATCACATCATTGAAACGAGTGTTCCAGCTCCGAGATGCTTGCTTAAGTCCATATATGGACCTTTGCAGCTTGCAAACCTTGTGATCAGTATCACTGGATGTGAAACCTAGCGGCTGTTCCATATAGATATCTTCCTCAAGATATCCATTTAGGAATGCCGTTTTCACGTCCATTTGCCATATTTCATAATCGAAATAGGCTGCAACAGCAAGCAATGTGCGGATGGATTTTAGCATAGCTACCGGGGAAAAGGTATCCTGATAGTCAATGCCTTCACGTTGACTATAACCTTTTGCCACCAGTCTAGCCTTGAATGTCTCCACATTCCCATCTGCACCAATCTTTCTCTTGAAGATCCATTTACACCCAATAGGTACTATACCTTCTGGTGGATCTACCAAGGTCCAGACTTGGTTTGAGTGCATCGAGTCAATTTCTGACTTCATTGCCTCTAGCCATTTCTCAGAGTCGATATCTAATATCGCCTCGTTGTAGGTTTTGGGATCATCACCATGAGCACCATTACCTATGAGGAACATTTCCTCTACATCCTCTGAAATAATACCTAAGTATCTTTCAGGGGGACGGGAAACTCTTTCCGATCTACGAGGTGGAGGAGGTAGTGTTCTTATTGGCTCAACCTGATTTGGTTCCACTTGGTCCTTAGCTCGTTCTGCTTGTGAGACTTTCTCATCAAGCTTAATCTGCTTTCCAATGCCACTATCTTGAATAAACTATTTTTCAAGAAATATGGCATGTCGACTCACAATCACATTGTGGTCTTCTGGAATGTAGAAATAGTATCCTAATGACTCTTTAGGATATCCTATGAATCGAGCTCTAAAGGACCTAAACTCTAACTTGTCCGCTTGTTGTCTTTTGACATAAGCCGGACAACCCCAAATTCTGAGATGACTCAGACTTGGTTTCTTACCGTGCCATATCTCATACGGTGTGGTAGGAACGGTTTTAGAGGGAAACCCTATTCAGTAAATAGATTGAAGTTAACAATGAATGTCCCCAAAGAAAATCAGGGAGGTCTGTGAAGCTCATCATGGATCGAACCATATCCAATAGAGTCCGATTTCTCCGTTCTGAAATTCCGTTGAGTTGAGGTGTTCCTGGTGGAGTCCATTGAGAGACTATGCCATTTTCCTTAAGATAGTCTAGGAATTCCCGGCTAAGGTATTCACCTCCTCGATCTGATCGAAGAACCTTAATGGGTTTTCTAGTTTGTTTTTCTACTTCATGTCTGAATTCTTTGAACTTTTCAAAAGCTTCAGACTTGTGTCTCATAAGATACACATACCCATACCTAGACAGATCATCGGTAAAGGATAATGAAGTAGACAAAATTGCCTCTAGCCGGCACATCAAATGGGCCGCACACATCAGTATGTACTAGGGCAAGGAGATCTGTGGCCCTCTCCCCATGTCCAACAAAAGGGAGTTTAGTCATTTTGCCTTGAAGACAAGATTCACAAGTTGGATATGACTCAAAAGTCAATGGACTCAATAGCCCATTTTTCTCCAATTTGTTAATCCTATCTTCTGCTATATGACCTAATCTCAGGTGCCATAGATATCTGTCGTTTGGACTATCCCTAGGTCGTTTGGCATTCACGTTTTGCTCGATAGTTAAAACAGGTACATCAATATGCAACTGATAAAGACCATTAATAAGGAAACCATTTGCAATTTTATTTCTTTCATAAAGAATGTTACAATGGTCCTTAAAGAAGGTGATCACATAACCTTCTTGTGCTAAGCATGAAACAGAAATCAAATTCCTGCTAGCTGCAGGCACATAATAACAGTCTTTTAAAACTAAGTCTAAACCAGATGGTAATCGCAGAGGGTATGTTCCCACGGCTACTGCAGCAACTCTTGCTCCATTACCGACGCGTAGGATCATGTCTCCATCCCTCAGCCTCCTGCTATCCTCAAGACCCTGCATAGAAGTGCATAGATGAGCACTAGAACCAGAGTCAAGCACCCAACTGGATGCAGAAGAAACCGTAAGGTTAGACTCAATAACGAGCATACCTCCAGAAGGACCTTCCTTCTTGTTCTTTAGGGTGGCCAGGTAAGTAGGGCAGTTCCGCTTCCAATGGCCGTCGCTGTTGCAATGGAAATACTTTCCTTTGCCATCGACCTTCTTCTTCGGTTCTGCCTTCTTCTTCTTTGATCCTTCTACCTTTTGCTTTTTCACAGACTTCTTTTTCTTTCCATAAGACTTTCTTTTGGAAGAAGTCCGTTCCATAGCAAGAACTGAGCCTTTAGAACCTTTCATAGAAAGCTCAGCGGTAACCAGCATATTCATTCAAACTCGGCCAAGGAATTCTGAAGTTTATGCATGTGGTAATTCATGATGAATTGCCCATATGCATCAGTCAAGGATTGCAGAATAATATCGTTCTGCAGATCCAAGTCCAACTTCACACCGAGCTTCTCAAGCTCTTCCATGTCCTTGATCATTGCATCAGACAGTGATCTTGGACTGACTGCCCATCACGCATCTTAGCCTTAAAAAGTCATTTTCGTGACTTGATATTTGGCTGCGCGACTCTGTTCACCAAACATCTCCTGCAGGTGAGCCAACATTTGGCGAGCAGTCCCGATATCTTCATGTTGGCGCTGGAGCTCATCAGACATCGAGCCCAACATGTATATCTGGCCTTATTGTCTTCGTCAATCCATTTTTCCAGAGACGCTCTCTGTTCAAGTAGATGGACGAGCTGGTAAGGTGGGAGGGTCCTGGTCCAAAACATGTGTTAACTTCTCTGAACCCAAAATAATTTTGTAGTTCCTGAGCCAATCTTTATAATTGGGTCCAGTCAGTCTATGTGTGTCCTAGGATACGTGCCAAGTGGGTTGGACGCAGACATTTTTCTGTAGAGAGTCAAAGATTCTAGTTAGATACTGTAATTTTGACTTGACCAATTTGTTTAGGGATTTTATTTTTAAACAAATTAGCTCCCACTATTTTCTCGGATCCCTACACTCCCTCTGTAGAGATGCGAAAATCTCCGCGATTAATGATTTCTAGTGGGTGGTGCGGTCTCACCAACTGACTCATCACCTCACCTAACAGTTATTGGTGATGGGTTAGCCAATGAGTGAACAACTCTTGTTCAATGATTCTCTAATCATGGTGCACCCAAACTTGGTCTCTAATTCATGAATCTCACCGTATCCGGAATATTGATCCACTCCTTAGTTAAGTCAGACCCACCATTTGCATAGACTGGGTTCCTAATTGAGTCTCTCACCGTATCCGGAATATTGAGCCCAACTCATCCTCCAGCCCATAGCATCCAATGCCTAATAGACATGGTTGCATCTTTCCGGTGCAACTGAGCCACTGTATCCAGTCGAGAACAATCAACCCCGGGAAGGGCCCGCACATCTACAATGGTGGAAGACCTCAGACTTAATCTTTTCTTAGGGAGAATTGATTCAGGTCTCATTAAACTAGACTTGGCTTAGTCATAACAATTATGACTAACCTAGTGGCATGGGTTAGCTCGGATTATTGACCACCTCAGATCAGAACTGTGTCAACAGATATGGCCAGGTAAGTGAGACCGGTGGAAGGAATATGCCATTAACTCGCATACAAGAACGCATTCAGGTCGAGTAGCTTCCAATTAAAAACCAGTCGGTCGTCTGTGCCAAACTTACCTTAGACACCAAATTGTTGAGCCAGAACCAATTGGGTTAGCCTACAATCCAGACTCTAACCTCTGAGCCTAATTAGGTCTTGCTTGATCGTGACTCGATCTTGACCCAGACTTAATCCTATTAGGCTGGTCAATTTAAGCATTGTTGATCCCATCTAACCAACTCTTGATTCGGTTTGATCAACCGCTTAGACCTAATTGAGCTACCCAAGCCCGAACCCAGTATTATGAATATGTCTTAGATCTGAAATTCTCAATTTTAGACCTAATTAATATTCCATAAACTTAATTCTTAATTAAGTAGGGTTCATAAACAAAATATGCACAATAAATCCTAGGGTTTCAGGATCTAGGGTTTTGCAGAAAGTAAGTTTTTGGTTTCTGATTAAGGACGAACACGCAGCACCCCTACACATCATAAGAACACCCCATCGAATGGGAAGAGAGGGCCTTTAAACCCTTCTTCGTTCTTATGACCGGACGGCCAAGAGGAACGCCTTAATCAGGAACATGTCAATACTACAAAACAGTTTTAGATCTATATCATATATCTCATATACAAATTAGATCTAATCATGGCATATTTTGCATACATCTCATGTATCATAATCATGCATATTTTTCAGATCTAAATTATCTCATAATAATCTAAAAAATTAGATTTAAATTGATCTAATCAAAATAAATTCTAATCTAGATAATTATGTAGAACTATTCTACAACTAGTCTAGACATGCATCAATCATATCTCATATGATATTTAAAATTAAATAATTTTTATTTGCTATTTTTTAGATGTTATTATAATACTTATAATATCAAAAAATAGTAAATAAAAGATCTAAAATATGATTTAATCAGATTAAATCAAAAACATGCAAGACTATTCTATAGAACTATTCTATTTTAGAACTAGTCATGCATATCTTCATGTAATCTTAGATCCAAATTCATTTAATTTTAATTTTTTCTGATTTCAGATCTGATCACATCTCATGTGACATCTAAAATCAATTATTTTCTAATTAAAATAAATTTAAAATCAGATCTAAACAATTTTAGAACCATGGCTCTGATACCAGTTGAAAGGAAATCCTGATTTCCCGGTCCAGGTTCGTTCAGATCTGATCAGATCAAGAGATATATTTCAAAAATTTTTTCTCTTGATCTTAATCAGATCTTGATATATTTCAGATCTAATTCTTATTATTTTAATAAATAAAATAAAAAAGATAAATTAAATCAAATTTAATTTACCTGATTTGGGTAATCCTATTACCCTGTTGATGATCCTGTTTGCAGCGGAAGGTTCTGGATCTAGCCACGCAAGCGCCTGGCCTCTACCGGTATCCACTTGGGTTGGATCTGGAGATCCTCTTCTTCTCTATCACACCTCCAAAAATCAGATCTGGATCTGATCTGGAGGATCTTCAAAACTCTTTTGAAGATCTGCAGTCGTCCTTTTGCAGCAGCGCAGCCTTCTTGCTTTTGATCGCCTTTCTTTGATCTGGAATCGCACCAACCAAGTCCAAAACTCCTTTTGGACGTGGAGAGCAAGAGGGAGAAGAAGACTTATGGCATGGAGGAAGGAGGGGAGAGGCAGCCTTGGGGCAATGATCTCAATAGCAATTGGAATTAGAGTTGGGCGCAGGGTCTTATTTATAGACCTCTTGTGATCCAACTCCTCTTCTTCCTCAACCAATCACAACCCTTTGTGAAATCAGATCTAAATCTGATTGGTGGGAATAGAGTCCCCTGGATTCCTCCTTAGAGGGCGCCTAAGACCAGTCAAAACTGGATTCTTAGTAGAACTCTAATTGGAATCCAAAAAGGGAGGTGGAGTCCTTGTCCAACAAGGACTCCTAGGCGCCTCCAACTTGGGCTCACGCCACCCTTGGCGTGCGCCCTTCTCCTTGCCAGGTTCTGGCAGGGGGACAGGCCCCCACCAGCTCTCCAGCTCTCCAATAGGTGCATGACATGTGGTCAAAAGTCAAAGTGTCAATGGTCAATGTTTGACCAGTCAAAGGTAGACTTTTGACCAAAGTCAAAGAACAAGAAATGGCAGGTGACCAAAAATGGCAGGTAATGTCTTACAAAATAAGACAACCTTTTCTGACTTGGACAACCTCCAGTCAGACCATTATGAAGGCCTCTGATTGAGCACAAACTCCTTTGGCTCAGACAGGACAACTTATTTATGATAGTAAAAGAAGAACGTTAGGTTCAATCGAGTGCTAGCACGATTTCCTTGAACCTAATTGAATCTCATTCAGATCAATTGAACTAGATCAGTTCAATTGATGATCACCAGATTCAAACCCTTGTTTGTGTGACCCAGTTAGGTTCAGTTCTGTATGGTAATGGGATATGTCATGATCTCTATCATCGACATCATCGAAACTCCTTTCGATGGATCAGAACTCTTCTGATTCGAACAGCTAGAATGATCGATCATCTAAATCATTCTAATTGCTCCCAAAATCCACCAGTGACACCTAGCAGTATATGGTGGCAACCCATCAGAGCTGAATGCGAACCTCTTGGTGCAGCTACCTGTGTGATTAAGTTCTTCTATCTTGAGCCCCGATCAGATTAGGGTTAAGGTGAACTCGTCAAACCCTAGTCTCTGTCATATGATGTAATCATTCGATTCGAGTCCAATGTGAAAATCTAAATAGAAACTCTTTCTATTATTTCACTCTGCCATGGCCATGGGCTTCTGGACTTGATTCTCATGATCATCATAGGGCTGCTCCTCTACCACCGAGGTAGATAGATTCCATCTTGATGCAATCCAGTTCCTACAATGAACATGCTATAGCCAACATACACCTCAGGGTTCCATATGGCTAGGAGACCGAGTAATGGTGTAGTCAAACTATAACACCCTCAAGGTGAACTGCCGATGCACCTCAGGTCAAAGAACCAGACACACTACTGCAGCATCGAGTCAGTCATTGACGAGAAGGTAGACTTCCTAATGACTACTCGAGGTGGTCACGCTCAGTGCCCTCGTTCTCTAACGAGTACCTGTACTCTCGCTCCGATGTCTCTACACCGTAGACTCAAGACTCATCTACTAAAGAGAAGCGATCGTACACCAACCTTCCGGATCAATCACCATCCTCGTGATGATCCTATGGTCGGGAGCTGTTTATGAGTTAATAATGATTATTCATGTCTTAAATTTTCAACTCTTGAAAATATGAATTATCATTACCATTAACTCAAAGGATGTATCACAGACACTAAATACACATGTGTGATAGAAAATAACCCATTTCATTAATTATAGTCAAAATTATAATTTTGCCCCTAGAAGTGTATTACAAGTGTCAGCCAATTTTGGCTTCTAGGGCACATATATCTAACAGGTGGGGTAGAGTGTAGTGGCATGGTAGCCATGGGCTCATCCTCGATCTCCATCGAGTCGGCGCTCGATGTCCCCATGGATGGCGTCGGGGCTAGGGTAGGGGTGGGAGTCCTCAGGTGAGACTTCTTCGACTTCTTGGATGAGGATTCCCTACCTGAGGAGCCTAACTTTTTTTTTTAAAAGCTAACTTGATGGACTCAAGCCTCAGCCTCATCATTGCAAAACCAAAGAAAATAGTTGGTATAGACTCCAATAAACAACAAGAAAAATTTTCTAAGTCAGAAAAGACATTGACCGTATCCCGAGAAAATGTCAAACTAATGTCGGCATTATATAGGTTTTGCTCAATCAACAACTCTTTTAGCTTAGGTATCTCAATGTCGAGCAGACTCCAGTAATCTTCCTCATCCTTAGGAAGAACAAACTTATTTTTGTTCAGGGATAAATGGGGATCACCCCAAATTTAGCTGAACCCCTAGGGCAGATCTAAAGATACAAAAAAGAAATGACTTTCCCAGCCATGGACTGAACAGGGTATTCCAAAAATAAACTTACATCCTATTTAGGGGAAGAAGTACCACTATTCTTTTTCATAGAAGTGTTCCTTCAGGATAAATAACACCCTGAAGAGCGAGCACCTTGGGGTGATGTGGAGCTAGTTACAAAGAATGATAAAAATGATGACCACCCGAGTAGAGTTCTGGATGATCTGGGTTGGAAGAATCATAAAAAAATCTAGAATATTGCTAACGAAAGGGTGAAGGAGAAAATGAAAATCAGCCAGAGGGGACTCCTCGTACAGCATGACTCATCCACCCGACTAGGAACTTCAAGTCGGAAGGCCGAGAAGATAGAAAACTGAGCATGACACCTTCTAAGGTCATCCTTAGTAATGCTTGTCTCTTTGCTACTCAAGCCCCAGAAACCTCTGAACCCATGCATAGGGTTATCCGTGCTTTGGTGTTCAGAGGTCCGGGCCCCAGATGAAGAACAGGACTTGGCGGCACTCTGAGGAGTATCCTTAGACTCGATCCAGGGAGGTGGTAACTATGAGCCTTGACCACCATGGGGGTTTTCGCCCCTAACCTCGCCGCTATCAGAAGACATGGGAAAGAAAGAAGCTACTGATAAAGCTAAAGAAATGAGGGGAAGAAGAAGAAAATTGCACAAATGAAGCCAAAAAGACAGAAAGGAGGAGCTAAACTGGGAAAAATGCAAGAAACAAGGAAAATAAAGAAAAATAGAAGAAAAATATAGGAAACAACAAAAACAAGAAAAAATAGAAGAACGAAGGACCAATCGGATAATAGAGCAACTGGGAGGTCACCGATGCTGAAGAAGATGGTGGTGACTGAGGAAACATCCCTCTAGCGACTGCAATGGTAGGAGAATGATATAGGAGAAATGAAAATTCGACTGAGCAAAATAGAAGAAAATGACAAGAAAAAAGCCTATTTATATTGACCACCAATGGTTTAGATTAAATCCTTAAATCATCAGATTTCACCATATGGAATGCATTAGGGCCACCAAATCGCATGACTCTTTACCGCACCCCCTTCAGATTGAGCAACATAGGCCGATCTGTGGGGCAAAATGCGGGACAATATCAATGTCCAACATGTGGCAAACATCGATGGGCCTGGAAACAATCTTTGGATCTTCCTTTTCACATCATTATGCTGCAGTACCTCGAGCCGCTTATCTCTCATAAATGTAGCTAGATCTACAAAGCGGCATATTAATAAGGCCCCAAGATTTTGTTTGCCAAATAATGTGAAATAATTGCTCCAAAGAGAATGTTGGATTGACAACTGAATACCAATTTTAAGATTGGCTACTTCCTTCACTCGAAGCAGTGAAACTACTTTGGACTCGAAAGTACGGGATAGGTGTTGTAAAGATTATCTACCATCCAATCGGACCTTAATCTTCTTGGATTACGATCGAGTAGTACTTACCAATAACTCAACAAGATTATCTTGAATGCCAGAAAGAGATCTAAAAGATCGAGGTGTAGCAATGTTGTGTCGTCAGCTTTTGTCCAATCTTAGGCTCAGATGTTCACCGATCCTAAGGTCGGGGTCTTATTGATGATAGAAAACGAGATTTTTTGACTGGTATGGATATTGATACTTCCATGGTGGAGCCTTGGCCTTGTACCCACCTCAAGCTGTCAGCTTATTCAACCATATGGGCAATTCTTGGAATCTTCCAATAATTTTCAAAATATGAGCAAAACCCATAACTGACACCCATGATTATCAACCCTGATTCGCAGGATAATGGACAGATTTTCTATCCTAACGACTTGTCAGATTGAGGCCTAGCAATTTAGAAATATCGGATTCAGATGCAACAACCTATGGCTCCATGGGGATCCTCCAGATAAATTTGTTACTCGAGCGAACAATCCACGCTCTTACTCTTTCTCTCATTTTTTCTATTGTTTTCAAGCTCCGACTGACTTTAAGTACTAAAGAATCCTCCACTAGAGAATCTCCAACAAAAATGGAGTTACCCTATAGGTTTTTTCTGAATGCTTCAGCCCTTGGATTAACGCCGAAACACCCAGTTTAGGAGTCCGACCTCAGCTATATCCATCTCAGACTGTAATCTTGCAACAACACATACTAGATTACTGGTCATGATAACTCGATCATGGCAGGCAATGCATGTTTTGTCGAGAAGTTGCAAGCGTGGTTGAGCACATGCGGTATATGCGAGGAATACACCGAACTTGAACATGGTAAAAGTTACATGCAACAACGAGAGCTCCACCTTTTGTTCTGCTTTGGACAACTATATATGATGGACATCTGATGGTACAAAATTCTTATGGGATGGGCGGTTTGGTGTTCAAGTTTTCAGATTAAAAAATTGCATCATTATTTTGTTTCCTAACTTCTACTCCCTTTCCACTCTCTTTCAAAAGAAAGTGATCTTCTTGCATGCTCTTCTATTATTTGAATTAAATTTGACGATTCATCCCTTGGGGTGAGAGGTGGGGGGGGGTGCCTGTCCATAGAAATATTGAAGTGTGGACTACTCTCTCAGTGCCTCTCAATTGAAGTGTGTCTATACAATAAGATCTAAAAAGTAAAATAAAGATAAGTTTGTCCTCACTTTTGGTTTATTCTTGTACTTAAAGGAACAATTTGATCCAATCCAAAACAACCTTAGCTATAAACATCCAAATTAACCTAATTAAGGAACCAAATCCAGTCTAATCAAATGTTTCAAGTCATCAAGCTAGCACAGATGAGACGGCGCACGAAATGCAATTCCTTTTATAAATAGAAAAATCACATTAAATTATGCGGTCAACAACATAGTAATAAACTAAAATGCTCGAATGATGCATTTTGGGGCTGATCTTAAGCAGAATTAATATGGCCTCAGCTTTGCTTGGAGATAATCTCCAATTACTCGGGCAACTTTTGTGAGAACGACCAATGACAATGGGTCTCTCTAATTCATTTTTTTACGTGCATGGAACAATTGTGCTGGATCAAGTCAAGTTTGGGCCAAGTTAACTTTTTATACTAACATTCTAATTAGTATCAAATTGTACTCAATAATATTGTTCGCCAGCTTGCCAACAAAAAACTCCAGACCTATCAAATTCTTGTGCTTGAAAGTGAGCTCACATGTACCCAAAAAAAAAAAGAGAGTACCTAACAGCAAAAAAGTGAACTCACTAAACTATCTAGGAAAAACGCTTGCTAAAATTTCTTGTTAACCTGGACAATTTTTGTCCATCTTGAATTCATAAAACAATATCATTAACTTGTTTGACTTCATCTTATCAAGATAAACTAAAAAACAATAACAAATGAGCCGAGAATCTTGATGGAAGGTAAATAGAGGCTGACATAAAAGTACAACATCGATATGCAAAGATATTATTCAAAGAACCTAATCATACATTTTCATAATCTCATTAAATCGGCCTAATAACCATGCAATCATAATCTGATTCTCACCACGTGATCAATCAGCTTCAAGCTTAGAAAGATCCGCACTGACTCCTGAGTTTGGTGGCCCTCGATCCCAATTTGGCAAGATCAGTAGCAACCAAACCTAACTCCTACCTCTCGTAGATTTAGTGACATCCGATCTTGCTGCGTGCCAGCCTTTAGCATCTAGTAAGGTCATCATCTTTTGACCCTGCTGCCTTTCGGCCTCCAATCCTTTTTGAGTTCAGAAATATCCGATCCCATTGCCATTAACCTCCAATCCTTTCTGAGTTCGGAAACTACCGATCTCGACTTCAGATGACCAACGGCCTCCACTTGTCGTTGGGCTTGGCAAATCTCCACTTCAAATGATCGCCAACCCCGACAAGTTTGGCGACCATCAATCCCATCCTAATGCTAACTTCATCGATGGTCAATCCCAGCTATCGAATAGCCTAACATTGGCCTGGTCCAATCCACTAAGACTCCTGCATCTCATTTTTAAATTTATGCGACTGTCTTGTGACCACTAGCCATGATCCGAATAAGACAATTTTAATTGCCTAATCTCAAGAATCTTGGCCGCAGATGTCATCCCGTCGCATCCAATTCGACCGAGACAACCCACAGATGATGCCCCATAAATGGCTCTGCCCTCTATTTATAAATAGGGGACTCAAAGGGACCCTGATGTATAATTTTTTTTTCTTTTGTATGCTCCATTTCTATTCTAGGATCCTGACTTGAGCGTCGAAGAATTTCCGCCAAAGTCAACTCTAGTTAGGACTTTTTGCAAGTCTCATCATCGAGAGACTCAGTGTCCTCGACTCTAACCACTCCGACAAGAGTCAGAATCTTATAGCAACAAATTAGAACCTAGACTTGACTCATAACAAATCCATGAATAAACAATATATATTTTATCCATCCCGAGCTCCGACGCTACGAAACCGAGACAACAGCCAGCTTGGTCACATGATCAGATTTCATGATTACCTCCAAATGTTCTCTCAATCCACTTGGAGTTTTGGGTGCAAGAAATAGGCAATTTATCTATTGGCAGCGCTGCGTAATAAAGAGGACAACTAGCCTAGCTGGATGATCAGATTGCATATTCTCTCTAGATGTTCTCTCAAAACCCTCATCATTATGGGTGCAAGATTGTCATCGGTGCTCCCACACATGCTTTCATGTCTTTAGAGTAGAAGAAATTATATTCTATATAGTATGCACCAATGGCATTACCGGTCCCAGTCGCTCATTCTTGTGAGCCTCATTCATCAAATGCTCATCTCAGTGCATTATTATTGAATCGAGCAGTCATGATTAATGGCGTGCATGGTCATATTGTGCATGCCATGTAAGATATAATTTTTCTCGGAGCAGACACAAAAATTTGGATTACATGGACCTTTCGGATAATGACAAGTTAGGACATCACGAACATTCTCAGATGACCGAAGAAGCAAAATGATGAATTGATCTTCACATGTTTTACTTGTAGACATGGACAGAGGCCTTCTCAGATTAGCCCATCAACGCAAAGGAAACAAATAATGTGGCCATAGAGCACCTTTCTCTAGCAGTCAGATCAAGAAGCATCCAAGGTGATGCTAAACTGAAGGTGCCTATTAGCTAGTCAACAAATAGATTATTTTCCTAGTTGTTATAGGGATGGAAACAAATAGATTTTGCTAGCGAGCTGGAACCTACAAAGTTAGGAGTATTTGAAAGGTGAACTCCCATTGTAGTTCACACATACATTAAACCGCTAATCCCATTGGTTTGGAACACCTAGGGTCCTGAATATGCTTTTAAGAAGCTAAACAACTTTCTCAATCATAAGACAGGCTTATGACACAGCCATATGAATAACCATCTGAGTTGATTAATTAGTATCTGGGGCAGAGTATATTTGGATCTATAACTTATTTATTGATGCATCCATCCAAGGCTTTTTCAATTGTCTGAGTTATTAGCTTTCTTTTGTGCATGTTGTAGACCATCATCCTTGATGGTTTTCCCTTACTTCTATCTTCCTCCCTTTGTCATTTTAGGCCCTTAGCATCCTGTAATATACTTATTTCAAACGTAATTCACTATGGTTTTTAACATTCGGTATAATGATTTCAAATTCTTTCCTCCTAGTTTTATAACATATCTACTTTAAAAATCCAATCCGGGTACTTCTGCCTTAATTTGCATTAACATGCATCCGTTGCCAATTTGAGGCCAGAAGACCATACTTGAATATTCTTCTCTTAAACTAGTGCACAGAAAGGAATCATCAAAGAAACTGATGCAAATATTTAATATCTAGTTCAGAAGATATGCGCTTACATATGTAGCCGAACGCATGCATGTATATTTCTGAGCTACTGATTATGTTGAAAATTCAAATTTAACAAGAATAAAATAGGCCTTATATATAGCTGCCCCGGGAGAGAATAAAACTAGATTCTAAAATAAGAGAAACCAGCCATGTCAGCCATCACCAACATTCTGGTGATAGGAGGAAGCTGGGAGGAGGAGTAAAACAATCCATCAGATGGCCATCCAGCAAGGCCGACAGCCGGTTGCTTTGCTTCATGGAAAGCATGGGAAACATGGAAATAGTCCAGATCAGCAGCATTGAAGATGATACCTACCAACGGGGGATGAAGAGAAGAGAAGGTCTTGAGCTGCTTGAAGGACTTGAGATTCTAAGCAATCCAGTTGATAACAGTGATGGATTCACCTTCCAGCCAGACCCGTGTGAAGCCCAAATGGTAAGTTGCACCAGTAATAGCTCTCCAAGCCGCAAGAAGTTTTGCCTGGGCAGGACGACACTGAAATATTCTCTGATGATAAAAACCAAGCCAGCTCTTCCGTTGGACCAAGAAGCATCAAAATTAATCTTGCCTTGATCGCAGCTACTCGACAAGGAAGAGACGCTGGATGCTTGAAGGTATTTGTGTGCATATCTAAGCGTAGAGAGATGGATATGTTTGGCGTTGTGATCATTTCGTTGAAATATGAAGTTGTTCCTTGAAGTCCAGATGGACCAGGCGGTGTAGCAGATAATGGTCTTGTGAATTTGAGGATGCTGACCGATTCCTCCATGGAGTTGAAGTGATATGGAGAAAGATGAGTGTCTTTGGATGTCGCCCAGACCTCTGGCAAGTATGGGTGCAGTGCAGTGCTGAAGATCCTCTATTTCATCATGACATAAATCACGTAATGGATCTTGGTTTCGTAGAAGACCCCCCGGCCTTGCAAGGAAACGCCCCCAAAAGACCTTCCACCAGGATAATTTGATCCAAGGGGCGATCTTCGGCTTCCAAATCCGTTTGTAGTCGGCATGGGGATTGGGATTTTGAATCTGAACAATGTGACCATAAACATCGGAAGCAGTTAGCTAGGATCCTACAAGATCGTGCCACAGCAACCCATCATTGCATTAGATTCTAGGTAACGGAATAGACTAGATGACAAAGCCTAATTCAGTGGAGCTACAATAATTCAGAATTTTACGCACAAATTTTTAGTGACGAGACATAAATATGGTCATCAAAAATCTCGTGATGAAAATAAAAAATGGACACCATAAACTATTTTAGTATATTTTTAATGATGAAATGATATTTTATCATAAAATATATATCTTTTGTGACTTTTTTTTTTATTTTATCATAAAAAATCTATTATTAAATAGAACTTTTTAAGGTAGCAAAATATTTTTAATATAAAAATTAATTTTAGTCAACTCATTAATAATAATTTTATAATTCATCACTAGGGATATAAGTGTTAGTGATGAGAATTTTAAATGGTCATTATAGATATATACCTTTAGTAACAAAACTTATACAATAATCATTAAAGGTCTGTGTTTTTAGTGATGATATATTACGTTTTCATAATTATGGTATCAACATTGATGTTGGTCAAATTTTTGATCATAATTTTATAATTCATTACTAAATTTTTAACTTTAGTGATAATATTTTAAAATAGTTATTATACATAGATACATACATATATGCATGCATGTATGTATGTATGTATACATATATATATATATATGTATGTATGTATGTATGTATATATATATATATATATATATGTATGTATGTATGTATATATATATATATATATATATATATATATATATATATATATATATATATATATATATATATATATATATATACTTATGTAAAATTTTGTGTAGATAAAGAGAATAATTAGCTATGCAAAATTTTAAGCATCGATAAAATTGGCATAATTAGCTATACTAAATATTAAACAACGGCAAATATAATTATCGATAAAAATATTCCATCGGCAATTAAAATAAAGCATCAATAATGGGTGTCTTAATTTTTTAATTTTTGATAAATATTTATCGATGCTAATTTAGCATAGGTAAAAAGCCTATTTGCCTGCGCTTATGTCTTACATAGGTACTTAGGCCTAATTACTATATTAAATTTGTGTTGATAAATATTTTTTTATTTTTTAATTTTTTTAAAATTTTTATAAATTATTTTTTGATCTTTAATAAGCATAATTACATACAATTAACTATTACATAGGTAATTAACATTATTTCCTATGCTAAATTAATGTTCGTATATATTTTACTTTTTTATTATTTTTTTACTATTGTAAATAATTTATCAATATTAGATAAGCGTAGGCACTAAGCCTAATTACCTACGTTTACATTTTGCATAGGTAATTAGATTTATTTCCTATGCTAAATTAATGTTGGCAAATATTTTATTTTTTTATTATTATTTTTTTTATTTTTATAAATAATTTACCGATGTTATATAAGCGTCGGTAATAAGCCTAATTACCTAATTTTATTTTTTTAGTAGGTAATTAGGCTTATTTCCTATGATAAATTTATGTTGGTAAATTTTTTTTAATCATTTTTTATGTTATAAATAATTTTTTGATGTTAATTTATCATAGGCAATAAGCTTAATTACTTACATTTCACACTTGCATAGGTACTTAGGCTTAATGCCTACACTAAATTTCTATCGATAAATATATTTATTTTTTACATTTTTTTAATTTTTGTGAATAATTTATTGACGCTAAATAAGCATAATTACTTATGCAAAAAATAAATATAAGTAATTAGCTTATTGCCTACACTCATTAACATCAGCAAATATTTTATTTTTTATTAATTTTTTTATTCTTATAGGTAATTTATCATTATCTAAATAATTTATTGATATAATCTTTAAATTTAAAGTCCATTTTCATCATTCATTATTATTGATGCAGAATTTGTTTGACGCCGGATCGAGCTGGAGTTGAGGAAGACGAGATCGCCGCTGGTGACCTGCAAAATAAAATTCCGTCCGAAGTCGGTGGTGGTGGCTCCAGTAGAATCCTTCGATGATCAAGTTAGCTCTTCTGACCGACAGAAATGGAGTGCTTAGAAAAGAGTTCGATAGAGTTTTGGAAAAAAAAAGAGAGCTTAGAGAAAACGTATCTAGAGGATCTCTTTTTATAGGCGGAGCCTGTAGCAAACTGATAGTGACAACCGTAGCCATCTGGTAGCGAGCTGCTCGAGGCCTGGTGGAGTCTGTCATGGAGAGAGGTGCTGCCTGTAGCACCATCTGTAGCAGACCGATAGTGACAGCAGCAGCCATCCGATAGTGGCCCGCTCGAAATATGAAGAGAAAGATGCCATCAGACTGATAGTGGCAGCCATACCGTCTGATCGTGGGCCATGTGGGATTTATTACGGAGAGAGAGGTGTCGCCAGACTGATAGTGACAGGCATATCATTTCGTCGTGGGCTGCATGAGGTTTGTTACGAAGAGAGAGGTATCGTTAGACTGATAATGGTAGTCATAACCATCTGATGGAAGCAGACGTTCAAAATTCGACTGAAGGAAAAGTTTGAAAGAAGTTTGGCTCCTGGAGAAACTTGACTGAAGGAGCAATCCAGAAGGAGTTCGACTCCTAGAAAAATTCGACTGAGAAAGATGTCCGAAAGGAGTTCGTCTCCTGAAGAAACTCGATTGAAGGAGGTGTCCGAAAGAAGTTTGACTCCTGGAGAAATTCGACTGAAGGAGATGTCTGGATGAAATTTGGCTCCTAAAGGAATACAACTAAAGGAGATGTCTGTAAGAAGTTTGGCTCTTGGAGGAACTTGACCGAAGGAGGAATCTGAAAGGAGTTCAGCTCCTGAAGGAACTTGACTGAAGGAGATGTCCGAAAAGAGTTTGGCTCATGGAGGAATCCAACTGAAGGAGAAGTCCGAAAGGAGTTCGACTCCTAGAGAAATCTGACTGAAGAAGAAATTTGGAAGAGATTTGGCTCCTGAAGGAACTTGATTGAAGGAGGAATCCAGAAGAAGTTTGGCTTCTGAAGGAATCTGACTGAAGGAGAAATTCGGAAGGAGTTCGGCTCCTATAGAAATTCGACTGAAAGAGGAGTCCAGAAGGAGTTCGTCTCCTATCAAAATCTGACTGAAGGAGGAGTCCGAAAGGAGTTCGACTCCTAGAGGAATCTGGTAGGAGTTTGGCTCTCGTAAAAATTCAACTGAAGGAGGAGTCCGAAAGGAGTTTGGCTCCTGAAAAAATTTGGAAGGAGTTCGACTTTTATAGAAATTTGATTGTAGGAGGAATTTAGAAGAAGTTCGACTCCTATAGAAATCTGACTGAAGGAGTCCAGAAGAAGTTCAGCTCCTAGAGAAATTCGAAAGAAGTTCGGCTCCTATAAAAATTCGACTGAAGAAAAGTCCAGAAGAAGTTTGGCTCCTATAGAAATCCAGACGAAGGAGAAGTTCGGTAGGAGTTTGGCTTCTGTAGAAATTTGACTGTAGGAGAAATTCGAAAGGAGTTCAGCTCCTGTAGAAATCTGGTCGAAGAAGATATCTGGGAGGAGTTCGGCTCCTAGAGAAGCCTGGTCGAAGAAGAAGTCTAGGAGGAGTTCGGCTCCTGGAGGAGTTCGATAGAAATTCGACCACTGGGAGAGTTCGAGAGGGCTTCGACCTATGGAGGAGTTCGATTGGAGCTCGACCGTTAAGGAGTTTGGCCGGCTAAAAGAGTTCGACTAAGATTTGACCACTGAAGGAGAATTTTTGATTGAAGCTCTTTTGTGATTACCGATTGCATTAGGCTAAGCATCAGGTTGGACTTCGGCGGGAGCGAGATTTATCCCCAACAATAGTCTTCCCCACTTTCGAGTTCGAAATTCGAAGGGAGTATAAAAAAAGTGACTACCGAAGTTCTTTTTTGGACTCTGCACCCATTGAGGTTGAAGCTCGGAGGAGATCTTGTCTCCAGTCGAGGTTGATGTTGAAGTGAAAGCTCAGGGAAGATCTTATCTTCAGCCAAGGTTGAAAGAGATCTTATCTCCTGTTGACGTTGAAGTTGAAGCTCGGGGGAGATCTTGTCTCCAAACGAGGTTGACGTTGATGCTTGAGGAAGATCTTCTCTCTAACCGAGGTTGAAGGAGATCTTGTCTTCTATTGATGTTGAAGTTAAAGCTCGGGGGAGATCTTGTCTCTAGCTGAGGTTGACGTTGATGCTCAGGGGAGATCTTCTCTCCAACCAAAGTTGAAGGAGATTTTATCTCCTGTTGACATTGAAGTTGAAGCTCGGAAGAGATCTTGTCTCCAACCGGGGTCGATGTTGAAGTAGAAGATCGGAGGAGATTTTATCTCTAGCCGAGATCCAGGGAGATCTTATCTCCTGTTGACATTATAGTTGAAGCTTGGGGAGATCTTATCTCCAGCCGAGGTTGATGTTGAAGTGAAAGCTCAGGAGAGATCTCTCTAGTCGAGGTTGAAGGAGATCCTGTCTCCTATTGTTGTTGGGCACAATGGGGCCATCGTCGGGGTCTCTTCCTCCATCTCGTCTAAAATGAATGAGGCCTTCGACTTTGCTCATATTATGATGAGGTTCTCCTCCTATTCCTAATGGGCTATGGGGGCACAAAAGGATCGTTGTCGGAGCCTCTCCCTCCATCTCGTCTAAAATGAATGAGGCCTTCGACTTTACTCACGTTAGGACGAGATTCTCCTTCTGTTCCTAACGAACTGTGGGGGCACATAAGGGCCATTGTCGGGGCCTCTCCTCCCATCTCTTTTAAAATGAATGAGGCCTTCGACTTTGCTCACGTTAGGACGAGGTTCTCCTCCTATTCCTAACAGATTATGGGGGCACATAAGGGTCATTGTCAGCACATAAGGACTATTGTCAGAGCCTCTCTCCCCATCTCATCTAAAATGAATGAGGCCTTCAATTTTGCTCATGTTAGGACGAGGTTCTTCTCCTATTCCTAACGAACTGGGGGGGCACATAAGGGCTATTGTCGAAGCCTCTCCCTCCATCTCATCTAAAATGAATGAGACCTTCGACTTTGCTCACGTTAGAACGAGGTTCTCCTCTTATTCCTAATGGACTATGGGGACACACAAGGGCCATTGTCGGGGCCTCTCCCCCCATCTCGTCTAAAATGAACGAGGCCTTCGACTTTACTCACATTAGGATGAGGTTCTCCTCCTGCTCCTAATGGATTGTGGGGGCATATAAGGACTGTTGTCAGGATCTCTCCCCCCATCTCATCTAAAATGAACGAGGCCTTTGACCTTGCTTGTGTTAGGACGAGGTTCTTCTCCTATTCCTAACGGACTGTAGAAGCACATGATGGCCATTGTCGGGGCCTCTCTCCTCATCTCATCTAAAATGAATGAGGTCTTCGACTTTGCTCACGTTAGGACGAGGTTCTCCTGTTCCTAATGGGCTGTGTGGGCACATAAGGGCCGTTGTTAGGGCCTCTCCCTCCATCCCATCTAAAATGAATGAGGCCTTTGACTTTGCTTGCATTAGGATGAGATTCTCCTCAAGTTCCTAACAGACTGTAGGAGCACATAAGGATCATTGTCAGGGCCTCTCCCCTCATCTTGTCTAAACTAAACGAGGCCTTCGACTTGCTCATGTTAGGATGAGATTCTCCTCCTATTTCTAATATGGCCACTATTGATTGCTTCTTTTCTGTCATCAGATAGTTTTCGTATCGAGAAATAATAATGTTGAAATGGAAGAATTTTATTGAAGAAAAATTACCGGCAGTACATTCTCAAATTCTCTGAGTTTCAAGGTTGTGAGATCGTTGTTCCTCCGAGCTTCTTCAGACGATGAATTTCAGATCGGACGATCTTCTCTATTTTATGTGGGCCTTCTCAATTTGGGACAAATTTTTTCTGGCTCTGGGGCTGAGAGATGGCGGCTCATCGAAGTACTAAGTCTCCTAGAGATAGCATTGATGATATCGAGAGGCGGTCGATCTTCTTATTGTTCCTCCCTCATTGGTGGTTTTAGATATGGTGGTGCCATTATCTTGCTTTAGACCGACGTATGTGGAGTATTGAAGAGGGCGTAGTTGTGAAACTTTCAGGGAGGAACTTCTTCATGCCCTTCCATTGGGGCTTCTTTGACGACGAGCTCAAGATGGAGTTTGGGCTCGCTTGCGCTCGAGGGGAGTCCATAAGCGCAGCCGAACTTCATTCGGCCCTCCATCAGTGGTGAGTCTATGCCGCTCTCCTACGGCTTCCTCATCCTTCAACTTGAAGACTTCTTTCACTCGAGCATATTCCTCAGCATGAGCTAGCAGATCGGCAAAGTCCATGGGATGCTTCTTCTCTAGGGAGAATAGCAAATTATTCTTCTGAAGGCCATCCTTGAGTGCGGCCATCACAACTTACTGGTTTAGGTTTCGGACCTCCAATACAGCAGTATTAAACTAGATGACATAAGCCTGGATCAATTTTCTCTCCTTCTATTTGATGTTCATCAGAAAATTCGAACCTTGGTGCGGACGTCGGCTGCTGACGAAATGAGCCACAAACTGATGGCTCATCTGGTCAAAGAAAAAGATCGTACCTAATTTCAATGTCGAGTATCAGTTTCTTGCTGCTTTCTTTAATGTAGATGAAAAAGCTTGGCAAAATATGGCGTCTGATGCACCATGGAGTAGCATCATGATTCGAAAGGCTTCTAGGTGATCGACTGGATCAGAGGTTCCATCGTAGCTTTCAAATTGGGGAAGCTTGAAGTTCGATGAAATGGACTCTTACATAATTCAGAAAGAGAAAAGGGGATCGGTGTGGACGTCATCATGGTGAGCTGGGGCGACGTGGTCGAGCTTTTAAATCTATCGATCCATCCTCCATAGTTTCTGATCGAGGACGTCAACTTGATGGCAGATTTTGGAAGGCTTCCGACCGTGGATGGAAAAGGTCCCTTTCGGAGAAGAATCATGATCCAAGTAAGGATCCTCTGCTCTCTATTTCTCCTTTCCAAGGGCGACGGGTATGCTAGCTCAAGTGCTCCTCCTTGAGATCGATTTCTGACATTTCGATAATGGATTTTCTGATGGAACCGCCATCGGAGGCTATCGCATGGCCTGCACCATTTCGGTGATGCCCTGAATCCACTATATCAGTAGGTTAAACTGCTCTGGATCTACCATGGCCGTCGATGGAAGAGGAGGTTGAAGCACCGATGATGGAGTAGGGACAGATGGATCTAGCCCAAATCTGATGGTAGAAGTGATAGATCTTCAGATAGTCATCCTCTTTGGAGGCATTTCTCAGGATTGAGGAAGATGATAGAGATAGACCTTGAAGAAGAAGATCCATAGGATCAGCTTAGCACTTCTTTAAGAATAAAGATACCTGGGGAACAGAAGGTCCTCCTAACATCAATCCTGTTGGTGCAGAATCTGGTTGACGTCGGATCAAGCTGGAGTCGAGAAAGATGAGGTCACCGTCGATGATCTATAAAACAAAATCTCATCTAAAGTCGGTGGTGGTGGCTTCGGCAGGACCCTCCGATGATCAAGTCAGCTCTTCTATCTAATAAAAATAGAGTACTCAAAAAAAAATTTGGTAGAATTTTAGGAAGAAGAAGAGAGCTTAGAGAAAATGTATCTAAATGGTCTCTTTTTATAGACGGAGCCTGTAACAGATTAATAGTGATAGTCGTAGCCATCTGGTAGCAAGCTGTTCAAGGCCTGATGGAGTCTGTCATGGAGAGAGGCACTGTCTGTAGCACCACTTGTAGCAGACTGATAGTGACAGCTGCAGCCATCCGATAGTGGGCCGCTCAGGGTACGAAGAGAGAGGTGCCACCAAACTGATAGTGACAGCCATACCGTCTGATCGTGGGTCATGTGGAATTTATTACGGAGAGAGAAGTATTGCCAGATTAATAATGACAGCTATACCATCTGGTCGTGGGCTGCATAGGATTTATTACGGAGAGAGAAGTATCGTCAGACTGATAATGGCAGTCATAACCATCCGGTGGAAGCAGGCATTCAAAATCCGACTGAAGAAGAAGTCCAAAAGAAGTTCGGCTCCTAGAGGAACATAACTGAAGGAGTAATCCAGAAGGAGTTCGGCTCCTAAAGGAATCCAACTGAGAAAGATGTCTGGAAGAAGTTTGGCTCCCGGAGGAACTTGACTGAAGGAGGTGTCTGAAAGAAGTTCGGCTCCTGAAGAAATTCGACTGAAGAAGATGTTCGGATGAAGTTTGGCTCCTAGAAGAATACGACTAAAGAAGATATTCGAAAGAAGTTTGGCTCTTGAAGAAACTTAACCGAAGGAGGAATCTGAAAGGAGTTCAGCTCCTGAAGGAACTTGACTGAAGTAGATGTCCGAAAGGAGATCAGCTCCTGGAGGAATCCAACTGAAGGAGAAGTTCAACTCCTAGAGAAATCTGACTAAAGAAGAAATCTAAAAGGAGTTCGGCTCCTAGAGAAATCCGACTAAAGAAGAAATTTGGAAGAAGTTTGGCTCTTGTAGAAATTTGACAGAAGGAGGAGTTCAGAAGGAGTTCATCTCCTGTAGAAATTCGACTGAAGAAGGAGTCCGAAAGGAGTTCGACTTTTGAAGAAATTCGAAAGAAGTTCAGCTCTTGAAGAAATCCAGAAGGAGTTCGGCTTCCATAGAAATTTGACTGAAGGAGGAGTTCGAAAGAAGTTCGGCTCCTGGAGGAATCCGAAAGAAGTTTGACTTTTGTAGAAATTCGACTGTAAGAGAAATTCGAAAGGAGTTTGGCTCCTGTAGAAATCCAATTGAAGAAGTTCAGAAGGAGTTCGACTCCTAAAGGAATCCGAAAGAAATTCGGCTCCTATAGAAATCCGACTGAAGAGAAGTCCAAAAGAAATTCAGCTCCTGTAGAAATTCGATCGAAGGAGAAGTCTGATAGGAGTTCGGCTACTATAGAAATTTGACTGCAGAAGAAATCCAGAAGGAGTTCAGCTTCTATAGAAATCCGACCGAAGAAGATGTCTGGGAGGAGTTCGGCTCTTAGAGAAGTCCGACTAAAGGAGGAGTCCGGCTCCTGAAGGAGTTCGGCAGAAATTCGGCTGCTGAGCGGGTTCGAAAGGAGTTCGACTGTGGCTCGACCGGTTGAAGAAGTTCGACTAAGATTTGACCGCTGGAGGAGAATTTTCGATCGAAGCTCTTCCATGATTACCGGTTGCATTAGGCTAAGCATCAGGTTGGACTTCGATGGAAGCGGAGTTTATCACCAATAATTATCTAAATAATTATTGTTAAAGTATCATCACAAAAGTTAGCCTCAATCCGATAGCCTTAACTATATCGATCAATAATGTATGTATATATGTATATATATGTATGCATATATATATATATATATATATGTATGTATGTATGTATGTATGTATGTATGTATATAAATGTATGTATGCATGTATGAATGTATGTATAGATATATATGTATGTACATATGTGTGTATATATGTATGTATGTATGTATATACATATACCTACATATAAAATTGATAACGTGGTCATTAAAATGAATATTGGTTAATATATTAATGATGATTTTATAATTTATTACCAAAGCATATATCTTTTATGATGATATTTTAAAATTATCACTATAGGTATATATTGTTAATGATAAGATTATAGAGTGGTCATTAGAAATCTATATCTTTCATACCAATTATTATATTGTCACTAAAATTTTATATATTAATGATAAAATAATGAATTCAAAGATAAAAATATTAATTATAATAATATTTGAATAATGTACACGTTAATCACTAAAATAAGATATAGACCTTGATTTTATATTTGGTATGCTGTTAAAAATAAACCACCCATCATGAGAGTTGGAGTAAGATTAAAAGATAATAAGATGTACTAATATCACATGATTTTGATTGGATGCTTGTTGGGACCGTAGCTCCTAACTACTCTTCTAAAAAGCAATTGCTCGATAGGAGAAGTTTGTTAGCCTTTATCAATAGGCTATGGAACCTCGCATCTATACATGTTGTGGGTGGGCCTAAGGGGCTTCGTACTAGAGTCCCACATCAAGTTAGATGGAACCCAATAGTAGGTTGGATGGTCAGTCGCAATTTAATTTCTACCAACCAAAGGATGAGCCGACGCCCCCCTCCCATAAGAGCTGACCCTTCCGAGGATATAGCCAACAATCCCTCCTTGTAACACCCGGGAGGCCTGATAGATTTCAAATCTGCAACCGCACTCTGATATCACATATTATCCAGAGATACAACCCAAGAGATGGAGGTGAATTAGATTTTAAAATTTTGTTACAAACCTAGAATAATTATGTGCACTACTTATGCTAGTTTAATGTGTATGCAGTAGAAATAGTTAATTAATGAGCAAAAACTTAAATTAATAATGCAAAATAAGTCAATACACATACAAACAATCAGTTTATAGTGGTTCCGTGTCAGTCCAATACCTACATCCACTTTCCAAGCAACTTATTTAAAAATTTCAATATGATCATCAAGATTATAATAAGATTATTTTCTGGATGTACAATCTTAACCCAATTAGCCCCAAGTCAATCTTAGGCTTGTATAAATCTAATTCAAGACTTGGATGAGCTTGTTCTTCTAGTTTCAATCCCAAGTGAAACTAGATCTCACAATGTCGTAACATAGCCACCAAATATCATAAATATTTTAGAATAAAAAAATATTTTCATCATTCAAAATTTTAAATAAAAAAATAAAATAATAAAATTTAATGTATATTAAAAGTTGATGACCATGTGGTTCGATAAGAAGGACAATCCATTACCGAAGATTGGAGTAATGGGCCTGAGTCCTCCTGCTCGTTGTGCAGCAATCATAATGAAATAATGGTTCATGTATTCACGAGGTGCACTTACTCCATCCAGCTATAGGATCTAATAGCATTTGGGAGCAAACGAGAACGACTCCCATCAAATCGTAGCGACCTTTTGGGCCCCTGGAGATCTGCAGATACTAATGGAGAGGGAAACCAAGCTTGGGATCGTCTAGTTGTTATCTGTTATCGATGCATCCGGATTGAGCAAAAACAAAAGAGTGTTCGTCTTTATGGCAAGATCATTCTCTGAAGTGGGTAAAACAATGGTTTTACTTCTGAAAGACCGGATGGCAACCAAAGGTAACATCGCGAGCATGAGGCTCTTCCACTTCTCCGGTTTCAAAATCTTCACGGATGGCTATCATTCTTCACTGTCGCTGATGAGACAGTTGCATGAAGCCCCCAAGCTTCACGTAACCTCTCCATGGGACCCTTCCATCCTCACACCTCAGCGAATGCGGTGTGGAAAGTATTTCTAACAAGATTTGTGTCACCCATCACCACATAAAATTTGGCATTGCAGATAGGCAGTGTAGCTCCACGGACACCGTCCGTGATTCACTCTCGCACATGGCAGGAGCATGAAGCCTAAAAGAAATTTTTTTTTTTTTTTTTTGCTCCAGCGAAAGTATTTCCCGCATAGAAAGATCTTTTCTAGTTATCTCTTTTTGCACCTAGTTGGGCTTGGGCTGGACCAAAAATAACAACGCCGTTCATTGGTGCTGAAGATTCGGGCTCATCCACGCTAACCTCCATATAAGTAACATTTTGGTCCACCGATCCATCAATTAAAGACTCCAAAACAATATATCGTAATGAGGTAGCCACTTCTCGAGGAGATTCCCTGGTTGCTTGACATTCGGATGGTGGATCTCGAATAAATAGTCTGCCATATTTCGTTTGCGTCTGTATTCTAATGGACCGAAATGCCTCCATCCTTGTTCTCATGATGCTGCACCGACCGTGCTTCATGAATGGAACCCCTCCCCGATCTTGAAAGCAAACTAGCAATGGGATCCTCGAACACAAGCATCCAAGGGCCAAATAACCGATTTCCTTCCTCCTTTAGTCTTTCAACTTCCTCTAAACCAACATGAGGACATTATTCCTCCAAATGTCCAACGGTGCCACACAGATAGCAGAGTATAGGGATATTCTCATATTTGAATGGCTGCCATCGACATTTGACGATGTCAATACCGAGAGAGAGAGAGAGAGAGAGGTTTCATTAGATCGACTTGAATATTGCAAGACAAGGTACACCTCCCAACTTGCAAGATGCGTTGGTTAGGATTCAATAGCAAATCATGAGAGGGTTGTCAACAGGCTACGAGCTAGTCATAACATGTGTTGAAACTTTGATGATCATAGCTGTTCGATCAGCGTCATATAGATGGTACATGGATTGCTAGGCAAAGATCAGCAATTAGAAAAAGATACATGGCTTCCTCGAGTAGAAAGAAGAAGGCCGCATACCAGAATTTGATGCAACACGGTGCAACTTTTCATTATAAGAGAGTGCCCATATAATTTATTGCAGGATGTTTGTTACAGATAGGGTTTCAGTGGCAGATGTAGAATTGGATTTGGCGTACAAATAAAAGCAATATCAATGTTACAAAAACGTCATAGAAGTTAAGTATTTTAATTTCTCCTATCATCAATCTTAATGCAGATCGTGCTGGGAATGAATATCGTATATATGAAATAGCCTTCTTCCTGTAGCTCCGAAAAGTCCCAACCCTTTGATTAGCTGCAACAAAGAATTTCCACGATGACCATGATCTCCACAATTATAAACCATGGCCCACTTAATTAAGTGCATGTTGACGTACCATAATAACTAATAAATTTTGCATGCATGCTGCAGAGAATATAACATCATTATCCCACGTATCCATATAGGTAGTGTGAAGTGCAACTGCATCACAAGTTGCTCAAATTCCTAGAATATTTGAAGGTGCTCGTACGCCACAAAGCAATGCACTTTCAACGATAGGACCTTCACAAAAATCTCGGAATATGGAGAGGCTGGGCATATTCTATCTAGGCCCAATGAAGACCAGAGGTGTAAGGCTAATGGACCTGTGAGGAAGGGAACGTTCAGGTCTTATATTTATCTCTTCTACTTTTACTTCTGTTTTGATTTCTAGTTTCTAGTCATTTTCTGGTTCTTTTTTTCATACTTTTTCCCCTTCATTTGATCTCAACTGCCTCAAGTTATATTTCTACCTCTTGTTCTTGCTTCTAGTTCTATTTTTGTCTAGTACTTTGATCTTGTGTGGGCTAAGGACTTTCATAGAGTTCCTTACCGGCACCAAAACTAGGAATTCGAATTAACCAGGACTTGAAAAGCAAATAAGATTTGGGAAATAATTTTTTTAAAAGTAATAATTCTTCTTCAACTAGGAACCCTACGTCGATAAGGAATCTTAAGTCACTAGGAGTTTGGAAAAAAAAAAATTGGAAATTCAACTTAATTTGAAATCAAGTAAGAAGGGATTTTAAAATCAATTAAAACTCAAATTCGAAGAACACTAACATTCCTATACTAAGCATGCATGCATCACAAGGCCTAAGCATATGAGAATTAGGAATCTAAATGTCACTCCGACACCGAATTTAAAGCAGATAAGGAATCCTATGAAAATTCTTAGCCTACACAAGAACGAAATAGTATAATGCAAAGCATAAAGTAGAATAAAATTTTAAGTAAAAGAAATTAAGATCATACCAGAAACAAACTTAAAGAGAAACTTAACAAAAGAAAAAATGAAACTAGAAATAGAAAAGAAAATTTTAGAGCTAGAAGCAAAACTATAGTAATGTAATAATTGAAAAGCCTTGCACCTCTTCCTATTGGACCTTCGGCCTCGTCTCTAAAGACATTCACAAGACCTTGA
This sequence comes from Cocos nucifera, assembly GCA_006176705.1. NCBI lineage: Eukaryota > Viridiplantae > Streptophyta > Magnoliopsida > Arecales > Arecaceae > Cocos > Cocos nucifera. The sequence continues at coordinate 658,191 of QRFJ01000099.1, forward strand.
TAGAAGTTGTCCAACCTCTCATTACCATCTCCTCCTACAATAGGGGCTCTTAACTAACTCACCCCACATAAGAATTAAGAGAAATCTCAATTGTTGGTAACCTAAAAAGACCACATTAGGATATCAGCTTGATCTTTCCCTTTCTATCTGAAAACAGCGAGAATGAAGCCATGAATGTTCTATGGTCATACTAAGATGAAAGAATATAATATTTGAGGTGAAATATCATCATGATCAGGTCGACTAGATCAGACCCGATCATGAATGAATAGGAAATCGAAAACATACATTAATTATTGTTCCAGCAGAAATATTTGGTTTGATTTTACCACTTCTACTAGGAGTATACTTTTTAGTGCTAGTTGAACATAAAGTAATGGCTTTTATGCAACATCGAAAGAGTCGTGATGTAGTTGGATCACTTGGATTGTCAACCCCTAGCAGATGATTTGAAATTGATTCTAAAAAAACCTATTTCACTGGTTAGTGCTGAATTCTCCCTTTTCAAAATGGCTCTAGTGGCTACATTTATGAGAAAGTTCTATTAAATATTTTGTAATTGATTGTGACCGAGTACAATTAGGGAACATTTATAGGAGAAATTTTTAATGCTAATAATATTTCCTATCATTGTCATATAGTTTATCTAATAAAATAAAATATAATATACCAAGGGAAAAAAATAATTTTCTGTGTTTGTTGGAATTGTAACCCATCTAACTCCCTTCAAAAAAAAAAAAAAAAAAAAAAACTCATCTAACATGAATTTCTATAAGAAATAAACAAAATATTGAGCTAGAAATATAAGAAAAATTATCCTTCAATGGATAGAACTTTGTCAGCGTTGACACATCTTTGATAAATCGGTTGTATCTCCCTCATCTAATCTTTATTTTGGATGATTCAAAATATATTAAAAGTTAACTAGATACCAGATGCAATGGAACTCCGAAGCTTGCTTTGGACTAATATGCACTGGAGTACTCTTTCTAATGCAGCTTGATGCAAAAATTAGAATTTATGTCCATTGCGTACTTGTGAGTAAAATGTCATCTTGTATCCTCCCTTAGAGAGTCATGCTAGAGGTCTCATGGCCATCAAAGAGTTATTCCATCCCACCAGCAGATCATAAGCTTGAATCTCAAGGAACTTCCCTTCGAGCTTGTTCAAATCCAATTTACTCATGTTAATTATTCGAGCTGAAGTGGTCTTCCATCATATATTTTGATTTGGACCCTCCATAATTTCGAGTTGGCCCTTGGTCCGGAGATGTTGGCAAATTTGGCATTCTTTCTCTGCATCATATGGGTTGAATTTTGTGTATATTTTTTTAAGTACTTTCACAGAACTGTGAATCTACCTATCACCCGTGTTGGTACCCATAAAAGAGAACCCTGGGTTTGTGAAAGATATCGACACATTTTCTTACAAAAATCTGGCTTATGGAATTATTGCCAAATTGTCAATCAGTCATGTGAAGCCTCTATCAGGAAACCCTATCAGCCTGAGGGAAGCTGCTTCTATGGCTCATTATGGTATCCATGGTGATATAATTTCATCCCTAGAAGTGACAAAAAGAACCAACTTATGATGATTAAGATGGACATGGAAAAAGCCTATTGGTTGCTAAAGAGAGAATTTGCCCTTGCTCGCGGGATAATTCTAGGTGATGCTATTGCTAATGTTCTAGCCATATATATTGTCTTGGAAACCTGAGTCTAATTCTTGCTAACATGAGCAGAATTATGGGTACATTTTATAAGGGAGAAGGGTAAAGATCGCAGGGAAATGCATTTATTTTAGTCTGGGGGTTTCAGCATCAAGGATCATCCAATTGTCATAACTACGATGGTTGCTGAACAAGATCTGAATGTTCTGCAATATAGCCTGTTCTTAGTTTGTCTAACGTCCATGAAGTATAACAAGTTGAACCTTGGAGTACTAAAATTTCTATAAATGCTTCTTAGCGGTAGAGGAATATTAAACATACTGCTCTATATCAATAATATCAATGGTAGCCTAGGGTCCTGCATCTCCACTGGCGTAAAAGCCTACTTGATCATCGATTATATCTCGCAGTTGCATAAAATTGCTTAATTTAGGATGCGGTTGGACCACGGCTAGAATTAGAATCGTAATGGATTAAGATGAGAATTGGAACTACAATATCCCTTAACACGTTTGATTCATGACCAAAATCAGAATTAGAATCATAATAAAATTTGAATATTTAAGAGAGAGTATAGGGATTAGGTTTTGCAGAATTTAGGTATTTCCATTCCCTTCCAGAGTATAATAGAAATGGAACTCCTCAACTCAATAAAATGGCTAGAATGAGAATGGCTCGTTTTTATTTCTATTTCACGTTGTAAACAATGGTTATTGGATTATGTATACCATTGCTAGTTTGCAATTATCTATATTCTTTTTTTTTTTTTTTTTTTTTTTGGAGTAAAGGTGACAATAGTCACCAAATGAAGTGATACAAAGGATCCATTTGGTTCGTGAAAAGAATTTTTTTTTTTAAAAATAACTTTCTAAGAATATAATTTTAGACCATAAAAAGTAATATATTTCAAAGTGGCTTATATTTGATGAAACATCCACTTTATTAGAAAAAATATATAAAATATCTATTATATCCTTAATAGATATAAGATCATATATTTTTACTTTCAAATTTTATATAAATAATAATATTATATTTATATTAATATAAATAGAATATTAATATATTATAATATAATTAGGGGTGTGCATTCGATTTTTTTGGTTCAAACCGAACTGAAGTTTTAAAAACCAAACTTCCGAACTTACATGTTATAGAATCAAAAATCGAACCGTAGTAGTTAAAAATCAAACAAACCATAACAAAATAATTTCGGTTCAGTAATTCGATTTTGAACTTCTCTACGCTAAGCTTTTGGTTTTGGTTTAAACTTATTAAGTTCTTTAATAATTTCATTATTTGGACTATAAAATTATATTTGGACTTAGTATTATTATTTAAGTTCAAATCAATAATAAATCATTTTATAAAAAAAACCTCAATTTAATAAAATTACTACAAATTTTTTATAATCTACTAATATAATATTTATCATTAGTGACCTATTTTGATTTTTAATTAACTGAAGTTATCAAATTAAAAATCGAAGACCAAATCGATTAAAAAATTTTGGTTCAATTTTAAACAGAAACTAAAATTTTTAGAAGAAAAACCGAAACAAACATCAAAGTAATTAACGGTTTGGTTCGATTTTCGATTAACCGAACCATTTGCACACCTCTAAATATAATATTAGATCCTAATAATTTAGTATATTAATATAATATTAATATTTAATATTATTAATATTAAATATAATATTAATATAGTATTATATTAATATAAATATTAATATATAAATATAAATTTTATATTAATATTAATATAAATATTATAATTATATTAATATAAATATTAAGATAATATTCATATAATATTATATTAATATTTATAAGGATAATATTTAATGATATTTTTAAGAATTTATATGCTTTATAATCATATATTTGCAAAAGAATATTTTTGGAAAGAAAAAAAATCATTACTTTCTATTCTATAGAAAGTCCCAAAATCCATCTCCTCTATGAATTTTCACTTATCATCCATTATCTTTTCTTTTAAAACTCCAATTAAATAAGAGATTTCTTCTCCAGTTCTCAAAAATTGCCTTTTTCTTTCTCCATTTTCGTGAACCTAAAATAGAAGAAAAGGAGAAGCCACCCCAAAAATGGAACTGAAGCATACAGCCCAAAAAAGACAAAAAAAAATTAGACCAATGTCAGTGACCAGCAGTACCCGCCAAAGCTGGAAAATGAATGAAGAAACGATGAAATTAATTCAGCAACTACCGCAACAGATTGAAGAAATGAATGGTTGCCTATCACCAACATCTAAATGGATTTGGATTTGCTTCTAATCTTTTTCTCAATCACATGATAAATCTGGTAATATTGTTTCTTTTAGTGTAGATATTCTATAGAGATTTGGCAGCATAGTTATGGGAATGGATTATGCAACTGCCTTTCTCAAAGTAATGGAGTGACTAGGATTCTATACTTGGTAGTTTGCTAATACTCATGCAGATTTAGAAGCCTGGAATAATGTTATTTTTTTCTTACAGGAAGGAGAACCCATGGAGCATTGCTAATACAGCAAATTGCATGGCCCAAGCTTACTACCATGCAAGCCAGCATCACATTTCACTAAACCAATCTATGTGGGTTAAATGGGAACCTCCTCCAGGGGAATGGGTTAAGGCCAACCAATACTAATGGCTGCTTCAGCAACAAGTCCCCATGGTCTGGGGCAGGTTTTGTTCTTATAAAATTTGATAATTATGCTTATGTTTATAGGTATAAAGAGGATAGGTTTTGATCTTAGAAATTTAAACTCTGATGGTCATGCTTATGGGTATGGGTAATAAGAGGATACAATCAAAAGATCCACTGTTTGCAGAAGTCTGGGCTGTAAGAGAGGATCTGCAAATAACCATTATAAGGAAGCTTACGAAGATCATCATCCAAGGTAGGGCTCTCACTGTTGTATCAAATATGTTTTAGCTTTGACCATATATATAATTAACGATGTAACTAGGTGGCCTAATATAGCCATTTCTGCAATCATAAAAAAAAAAAGGAAAAATAAAAATATCCTTATCGCCATTTTAGTATTCACACTAAATTTCATTTTGAACTGAACTTTTCTTTCACTTTTCGCTTAGGCTCATTTGGTTCATAGGAATTGGAGGGGAGAAGTGTGATTCCTAGGAACTAGAAAAAATTCTTCTTATTTCGTTGAGGTTTTCAAAGAAAAGAAATTGAAAAATGTTCTTATACTCATGTTTTATGAGAAAGAAAAACTCATGAAAGGTGGATTTTTGAAAGTCCCATGAGATGGAAATTGAAGGACATTTTTATTTCTAAAAATATAATTTTAATACTATCATTTTATACTATATTATTATAAATATTAACATGATCATATTAATATTACATTAATATTCATATTAATATTATTTTAATATCTATATTAATAAATAATATATTAAAATAATCATATTAAATTAATATAATATTAGTATATATTAGTATTATATTAAATAATAAATTATTGTAATCTAATATTTATATTAATATAATATTAATTAATATTTATATAAAATTTGAGAGCAAAAATGATATGGTGTTATATATATTAAAGATATAATAGATATTTTATATATTTTTTTAGAAAAATGAATACTCAATCAAACATAAGCTATTCTAAAATAAATTGTTTTTTCATAGTCAACCAAACATACCAAAATTATTTTCCAAGCATTATATACTATGGAATTAACTTCTTAGAAATAATATTATAGAGAAGAAAAATTTTTCCCATAAACCAAACATGTCCTTATTGTTAGGTGGAAAGAGAAACCAAGTAGGCATGTTTTTAAATGAATATTTGCTCAACCATTGAACAATTTATGGTATAAGCACCTACAACACATTGCATCGCAACAATTGAAATATCAGAATATGCTCTAATATCAAAATGAAGATTATTCAGTTAAAAAATTAAACTATATTTTGACAACAAACACTTCGATAGCTATTATTCTCTATGGTTTTTATTTTGATTTTTTTCCATGTACATCCTTATACATATCTAAAATTCATTATATACCCTCATAAATTTATTAGTTACATTTATGTTCTTAACTAATAAGGTTAAATGTGTGTGTATATATATATATATATATGCACATAAGTATTTCCTTATCCGAATTCCATAAACTATACCCATAATGTACTGGTAGATGATGCCCATCCATCGCCTACCTACAAAGCAATCTCTTTCCCTCTTCCTTAATAAAACATATGAAGGCATCTATGGTGAGCCCCAATGGAGAAGGGGAAAGAAAAAAAGACATCTCCTTAGAAATGCATAGAGATGATCCCTTTAATTAAAAATCTCTTCGCTAGTGAAGCATGCACCGGGCGCCCAAAATATTTCACATATTTACACAAGAACCATTATTCCCTCGTGGTACCTTTAGATTACCCAAAGAAGCACCAACTAGTTGAGAGTTCTGCTTTGAGCCAAAATAAAAATATATGGATGGTCCGTAAAACTAAAATGGTACCAAAATAAAGCTTTATTCTAAATTATAAGCAAATCAGTGAAAGTTAGGTCCCTAATTGGCAGCCTCTCCCTCTAAAGGAGCTCTCGGGTTCAAAACTAAATATTCTTATTTCACCAAGTTTATGAAAAGAATGAAAGAAAAATTCTAGCACATTTTCACAGGAGATAAGAAGAGAGAAGTAACAGGGACAAGAATTAAGTTATCTGATTCCATAGGAAAAGAGCGGGACCCACCCAGACGCCCCCAAATATTTTGCATTGATTTTCTTTTAAATACAACAGAACAACTGAGAGCATCACCAAAATATTTGCCCTTAAGCCGAGAGAAAAAGCAAGTGCTTATCCTTCCTACACTGCCATTTAGCCCTTGGTTTCAATAGGCATGGGGTGAGACCTCTACCCTGCACTCGTTATCGTCAAATGACAATTTGACAAGAAATATACAGTATAATGCAAACACTGGAGGTGCGATTTCACCTCGAGTTCAGCACCATTTTTATTTCATTTTCCAAACTAACCTTAGGTCAAGCTTTGCTTCTTGTTCGATCTAGAACTATTTCAAAGTCTCACCCTCCCTTGTGTGTCTCATCCAGGGTCCACAGAAGCAGCAAATCCAAACTTCACGGTTTATGAAGGAATTATCAATTTCTCGTCACCGAGACTCGACATCGCAGGTTGGTAAACGTTCCGCCACCATCCCATGCTAACGACGAACCTAACCCGGTCCAAATTTCACTTTCTTAACACGAGCCTACAAGGGTCAGACTTTACCTCACAGTCATAGGATAGGGGCGACGATGTCAACAACTTACAATCTGCAAAGGTTAGCCTAAATGCCGAATTTGAATCAAAACAAGAGAGCAGACCAGTCCAATACCAGATTATAAACAAGAAAACCAAACGAAAGCAATTCAATTACCACAGACCACAGAAGAAGCTGATCCACCTGATGCACGGTGGAGCAGCATCTCCAAATGACAATCACAACTAAATCAAACGGACCACATCAATCGAGGAATCCCCATCTAAGGTGGACCCCACTTTATTCACACAATTCACATCGAGCGCCAGACAGACACAGCAGTCAGGACTCGAGAGCCACTCCCCACCGTCACTTTTTTTTTTTTTTCCTCCAAACTTTCAAAAACTAAAAAACGACACGTCACACAGCCTGCTACCTTCACTCACGCTTCCACTCACGCGGAAACGCGGTTAGAGGGAGAGAGAGAGAGAGAGAGCCGGTCCATTATTTAAACAGATACGTAGCAATTGGCACGTGTGCATATGCCAATTTACCAGAAGGCCCCCCGCGGGAGGAGGGCGACGCGCACAAGTTCGACAATTTCGTCAGATAGCAGGGGCGTTTTCGTCATTGCGTTGTCGCACGTGCCACCGCTGAGCCCGCTGCTCGCCGAGCCCGGGTGGCCCCACTTCTTGAACACCACCATCGCGGATCCGTTCACCGCCCGGGCTCCGATCACCTCAGAGAAGCGTAGTAAAGAGGCGACCGGCGCGGCCGCCTTCATCAGACCCGGACCGGACACGAGTTGAAGCACCGCGCCGACGCGGCCAGGCCGGAGGACCCGCTCCATTTCTAAAACTACCCGGGCCGGGACTCGGGCCCGGTCCAGCGCCGCGGAGAAGGCGAGATCGAAGGAGGCCGCGGCGAAGGGGAGGCCGCAGCAGGCGGCGAAGGGGGCGGCGACGGCGGCGGTGCGGAATCCCAGCTGCCGCGCGGCAGTGGCGGCGGCGCCGGAGCCCGGCCCGACGCACAGCGCGCGGCCGCCGGGGGAGAGCCAGTTCCTCGCGATCAGCTCGCGGAAGGCCGCATCGAGATCAGTAGAGTTCGCGAGGGGGGCGGGGAATTCCGGGAGGAAGGCGTCGCACCCCCCGGAGGCGCCGCCGATTCTGGCGGCGAGGTCTAGGAGGAGGAGGGCCGCCGCCGCCAGTGCGGCGGAGGCCACGAGGATTTTGAGGACCATGGATCTGGTCGGCGCCATAGCTTGCACCAAAGGAGCGGTTTCTAGGCGGAACAAATTTGAGGAGATGGAAAGCCGGCGACGGGGGGAGGAAGGAGGCTTTAGCGAGTGCAGAACCTGGAGGAGGTGTGATTTCCACCCACGAGGAGACGGCGGTGCGTTTGCTGGAGTGGCAGCCAGACGCGGGCGGGGACGCGGACGGAAGCCATCGAAGAGATCGCAAGCGGGGGCAAAAGGGAGGATCACATGTTAGGGTTAGGGTTTCGTCTGCAGGGGCCTGGAGGGAGTGGGGCTGTTGGAAGGAGGAGAACGGCGGGCGGAGCTCGGTGGTATTATTACGGGTTGGAGAGAGAGAGTGCATTGAAACTCTTTTTGATATGCCCCTCCGATTTGGATACAATTACAATTCTACCACCTCGATGCTTGTGCCCGTGGGGTCTGCTGGCGCTTTCCCTGCATGGGTAATCATCCTGGAGCGAAGACTTGCTTCCAAAAACTTAGTTTGATGGATTATTATGGTAAACTTCGGTATTCTCGTATATGATGTCTCAATGCACAAAATTCTTTTATAAGCTCAGACTGGTGGGTGAAGATTCTATTTAAACACAATGTCTAATTAATCATTTCCAGAGAAAAGATCCATGTTAGAGTTGATCATGGGCTGGGTCTTGGACATAGAGTATCAAATTTTAAATACATCCAGCCTGAAGTCTGATTAACAATGAACATAGTTTTGGCTTGAAAAGTGGCTCATGATCAGCATTACTAGTCGGTGCAAATTCTAGGTAGGATTTAGGAACAACCTAGAGCTCTCTATGTAGATTTTGTGACGTAGCTTTGGCCATCCATTTTGACACATTAAATAGGGTTTATTGAAAATTTAAAATATTAGAATACTATGAGATTGAAGCTGTTTTGATGATATTAAATCGAAGAATAGAACATAAGTGGTCGTGTTTTGGGGTGAAGAGCCACTTTTTGGATGGCAAACCCTCCTGTATGCAGAAATTTCACTGGGCTAAAATTGTCTGTTTAGAATGATTTGTGGCAGTTATTTGTTATTTCAACATTTTTCTTTCTTTCACTTGAATTTTTTATAATCATCAATATGGAACTTCTTTCTTCCTCTTTCTATATGATAAATTAAGGAAATCATCTAAGTAATCAAGTCCTCCAATTAATATAGGATGCAACCATTTTATCATGTTAGGCATAGCAAATATGAGCTGAACATATGGATAAACCTGAGATGAATGTTTGTATCATTCAATTGAAAAATGCTAAAATAGCAAATAATTCTTGCAGATTGGCAACCCTGAAAATAAGATTAGCACTAAATAACATGATTAGGGATTAAGGCTTCATGCCTATGCCTTAGTGTCACTATGATTGTTTTGAGGCCGGATCGTCAGTTTAGTGGTTTTTCTTTCATTTTCAAGGGATCTTTTCTATAATAAATCTCAATGCATGAGCATGCTAGCTCAAGTATGTTAATATTTAGTTCAGACATGCATGAACAACATTTTTAACTTAATTATCATGCCACATGACTTTTCTAAGAGAAAAAAAGGGTTGGCATAAATGATTATCATCCCACAAATCTATCAAATAAATGACATCAGATTTCTCTAACATCACATTTTATTTCAAATTTGAACTTATAATTTTTTTTATATATAGCATCTCTTAAGAGAGATATAAGGAATATAGAGTGTATTATTAGTAAAGTAATTTAATAAAGAGATTATCTTGTTGGACTAATGATATCATGTGTCCAATCCATGAGAAGGCCCTGGGGTTTCATGCTAAAAATAGGGTTAATGAAAGCGTGGAATAAGAGAATAGTGCACACCCAACATAAGAACTTGGAAAGAAGGCGTTATTGAGAAAGGTTTTCTTGAAGGGTTTGCTAGGGAGCAGAAACCAAGGGGTTGGAGAGCAAGAAAAAAGGCTTCCTCATAAGATTTTGATAGAAAAATAATTTGACACAGGCAATAAGATCTGTTGAGGATAAACCCTACTTCCATCAAAGTCTAGTCTGATGCTTAGCCTAATACAACTGGTAAACATTGAAGAGCTTCGATCGAAAATTCTCCTCCAGCGGTCGAGCCCTAACCGAACTCCTTCAGTCGGTCGAACTCCTCAGCGACCGCACTCCGGTCGAACTCCTTCTGGACCTCTTCTTCAGTCGGACTCCTCTAGGAGCCGAACTCCTTACAAATTTCTCCTCCAGTCGGACTCCTCCAAGAGCCAAACTTCTTCCAAATTTCTTCTTTAGTTGGATTCCTCCAAGAGCCAAACTCCTTCCAAACTTCTTCTTCGATCGAACTTCTTTCGGACTTCTTCTTCGATCGAACTCCTTCCAGATTTTTTCTTCAATCGGATTCCTCCAGGAGCCGAACTTCTTCCAGACTTCTTCTTCAATCGAATTCCTCCAGCTGATTACTTTCAGATTTCAGCTAGCATTCCTTCCGAATTATCTCCTCTAGCCGTATCTCTTTTAGGAGTCCGAACTCCTCTAGAATTGATATATGTCAAAGCTTTTCACCGACCAACGCCTGCTTCCTCCGAACTTCGTCTATTGAATCTCAACGAATGGTCACTATCAGTCTGACAACACCCCTCTCTCCATAGCAAATTTTATGCAGCCCCAAGCAACCCACTATTGGATGATTATGGCTGTCACTATTAGTCTGACGATACTCCTCTCTCCGTACCAAATCTCATGCGGTCTCGGATGGCCCACTACCGAACGGTTATGGCTATCACTATCAGTCTACTACAAGCTCCATCTATAAAAAAAAAATCCTCATATACATTTTCTCTAAGCTCTCTTCTTCTTCTCGAAACTTTGTCGAACTCTTTCCTGAATACTCCATTTCTATTAACCAGAAGAGCTGATTTGATCGTCAGAAGGTCCTGCCGAAGTCACCACCACCGACTTCGGACTGGACTTTATTTTGCAGATCATCGACAGCGACCTCTTTCCCAGCTCCAACTTAATCCGACATCGACCAGATTCTACACCAAAAAGATTGATGCTAGAGGAAGGGCCTCTATTTTTGAGGTATCCTTATTTTTAAAGAAGTGCTCAGTCGATCCTTTGGATCTTCTTCTCTAAGGTCTATCTCTATCCTCTCCCTCAATCTTAAGAAATACCTCCAAAGAAGGCAACTACCAGGGGATCTACCGCTCCTACCACTAAATCTGAGTCAGATCCATTCATTTCGGCTCCAGCACTGGTGCTTCAACCTTCTCCTCCACCAATGATCATGATAGATTCGGAGCAGTTTAACCTACTAATACAGTAGGTTCAGGACATCATCGAGATGGTGCAGGCTATGCGGCAGTCTCCGATGATGATTCCATCAAAAAATCTACCATCAGAATGTCAGAAATCGGTTCCAAGAAAGAGCACTTGGGCTAGCATACCCATCGCCCCTGGAAAGAAAAAATAGAGAGTAGAGGATCCTCGTTCGGATCATGATTCTTCTCTGAAAGAAACATTCCCCATTTACAATTGGAAGCCTTCTAAGGTCTGCGATCGAGATGATGTCTTCGATCAAAAACTACGGAGGATGGATCAATGGATTAAGGAGCTTGGCCATGTCACCTCGGCTCATCATGATGATGTCTACATCGATCCTCCTTTCTCTTCCTTAATTATGCAAGAGCTAGTTCTGCCAAACTTCGAACTTCATCTGGTTTGAAAGCTACGATGAAATCTCTGATCTGATCGATCATTTAGAGGTCTTTCGGACTATGATGCTACTCCATGGCGCACCAAACGTCATCTTATGCCAAGCTTTTTCATCTACCTTAAAGAAAGCAGTAAGAAACTAGTATTTGACGTTGAAACCGAATACGATCTTCTTCTTTAATCAGACGAGCCATCAGTTTGCAGCTCACTTCATCAGCAGCCGATGTTCGCATCGAGGTTCAAATTTTCTAATGAATATCAAGCAGAAGGAGGAAGAATTTATCCAAACTTATGTCACCTGGTTTAACGTTGCTGCATTGGAGGTCCAAAATCTGGACTAGTCTGTTGCAATGGCTGCATTCAAGGGTGACCTTCAGAAGAATGATTTGCTATTCTCCCTAAAGAAAATATACCCTAGGGATTTCGCCGATCTGCTAGCTCAGACTGAAGGATATATCCAAGCAGAAAAAGCCTTCAAATTGAGAGATGTGAGAGCCACAGGAGAGTGGCAGGTGGACGAGTCTAGTAAATCCACGGCTGATGAAGGGTTGAATAAAGTTCGACCGTGCTGTTGGACTCTCCCTGAGCGTAAGTAAGCTCAAACTCCTCCTCAAGCTCGTCGTCAAAGAAGCCCTAATGAAAGGGCACGAAGAAGTTCCTCCCCAGAAGGTTTTATAGCTATGCCCCCCTCAATGCTCCATAGATGCTGGCCTGAAGCAAGAGAAGATCAGCCAAGGATGCTACTGCAGCTAGAATCACTAATGAGGGAGGAACAACAAGAAGATTGGCCGCCTTCTGACATCATCAATGCTATCTCTGAGGGGCTTATTACTTCGACGAGCCACCATCTCTCAACCTTAGAGCCAAGGAAAGCTTGTCCCAAATTGGAAAGGCTTGTATGAAGTAGAGGAGGTCGTCCGATCTAAAACTTATCGCCTGAAGAAGCTCGAAGAAACAACGCTTCCATGATCTTAAAACTCAGAGAATCTGAGAATGTACTGTCAATAATTTTTCTTCAATAAAATTTCTTTATTTCAACATTATTATTTCTCGATGCAAAAATTATGTGATGATAGGAAAGAAGCAATCAATAGTGGCCATGTTAGGAATAGAAGAAGAATCTCATCCTAACACGAGCAAGTCAAAGACTTCGTTCATTTTAGATGAGATGAGAAAAAAGACTCTGACAATGGTCCTTATGTGCCCCTACGGTCTATTAGAAACAGGAGGAGAACCTCATCCTAACGCGAGCAAAGTCGAAGGCCTCGTTCATTTTAGACGAGATGAGGGAGAGGCCCTGACAATGGCCCTTATATGCCTCTACAGCCTGTTAGGAACAGAAAGAGAACCTCATCCTAACGTGAGCAAAGTCGAAGGCCTCATTCATTTTAGACGAGATGAGGAAAAAGGCCCTGACAATGATCCTTATATGCTCCTATAGCCCATTAGGAATAGAAGGAGAACCTCGTCCTAACTGAGCAAAGTCGAAGGCCTCATTCATTTTAGATGAGATAGGGGAGAGGTGATAATGTCCTTATGTGCCCTACAGTCCGTTAGGAACAGGAGGAGAACCTCATCTTAACGTGAGCAAAGTCGAAGGCCTCATTCATTTTAGACGAGATGAGGAGAGAGGTCCTGACAATGGTCCTTATATGCCCTTACAGCCTTTTAGGAATAGGAGGAGAACCTCATCCTAATGCGAGCAAAGTCGAAGGCCTCATTCATTTTAGACAAGATGAGAGGAGAGGCCCTGACAACAGCCCTTATGTAAGTAAAATCGAAGGCCTCATTCATTTTAGATGACGTGAGGAAAAAGATCCTTCAACCTCGACTGGAGATAAGATCTCCTTCAACCTCGACTGGAGAAAAAGGGTTCATTTTAGATCAACTTCAATCCCGAGCTTCAACTTCAACCTCAACTAAGGATAAGATCTCCCCCAAGCTTCAACTTCAATTTTGATTGGAGATAAGATCTCCCCCAAGCTTCAACTTCAACCTTGATTGGAGATAAGATCTCCCCCGAGCTTCAACTTCAACGTCAAGAGGAGATAAGATCTTTTTCAATCTCGACTAGAGATAAGATCTCTTCCGAGCTTCAATTTCAACCTCGGCTGGAGATAAAATCTTTTCCAAGCTTTAATGCCAACCTCGGCTAGAAATAAGATCTCCGAGCTCCAACTTCAACCTCGACTGGAGATAAGATCTCCCCCAAGCTTCAACTTCAACCTCGGCTGGAGATGAGATCTCTTTCAAGCTTCAACTTCAAACTTCAAATAGAGAGATAAGATCTCCTTCAACCTCGGCTAGAGATAAGATCTCTCCCAAGCTTCAACTTCAACGTCAACAGGAGATAAGATCTCCTTCAACCTTGACTGAAGATAAAATCTCTCCCAAGCTTCAACTTCAATCTCGGTAGGAGATGAGATCTCTTCCAAGCTTCAACGTCAACTTCAATAGGAGATAAGATCTCCTTCAGCCTCGGTTGGAGATAAGGTCTCTCTCAAACTTCAACCTGAATGGGTGCAAAGCTTGGAAGAGAACTTTGGCAGTCGTATTTTTTGTACTCACTTTCTTCGAATTTCAAACTCGAGAGTGGGGGGACTATTATTGGGTATAAATCCCACTCCCATTGAAGTCCAGCCTGATGCTTAGCCTAATGCAACTGGTAATCATGAAAGAGCTTCGATCGAGAATTCTCCTCCAACGGTCGAATCCCAGGCGAACTCCTTTAGCGGTCGAACCTTAGCTGAACTCCTTCAGTCGATTGAACTCCTCAGCAACCGCACCCCAATCAAACTCCTTCCGAACCTTTCCTTCAGTCAGACTCCTTCAGGAGCCAAACTTCTTATGGGTTTTTCCTCCAGTCGGACTCCTTCAAGAGTCAAACTTCTTCTAGATTTCTCCTTTAGTCGTATTTCTCTAGGAGTCGAACTCCTTCCAAACTTCTTCTTCAGTCGAACTCTTTTAGGAGCCGAACTCCTTCCAAATTTTTTCTTCAATCAGATTTCTTTAGGAGCCGAACTCCTTTCGTACTTCTCCTTCAGTCAGATTTCTTCAATGGATTACTTTCAGATTTTAGCTAGCATTCCTCTCGGATGATCCCCTCTAGCCGTATCTCCTTTAGAAGTTTGAACTCTTCTGAAATTGATATATATCAAAGCTCTTCACCGACCAACGTCTGCTTCCTCCAAACTTTGACTATTGAATCTCAACGAACGGTCACTATCAGTCTGATGACACCCCTCTCTCCATAGCAAACCTCATGCAGTCCCGAGCGGCCCACTACCGGATGGTTATGGCTATCACTATCAGTCTGACGATATTTTTCTCTCTGTACCAAATCCCATGTAGCCCCAGGTGGCCCACTATCGAACGGTTATGGCTATCATTATCAATCTGCTACAGGATCCGTCTATAAAAAGGGATCCTTAAATACGTTTTGTCTAAGCTCTTTTCTTATTTTCGAAATTCTGTCGAATTCTTTTCTGAGTACTTCATTTCTGTTGGTCAGAAAAGCTGACTTGATCGTTGAAGGGTCCTACCGAAGCCACCACCACCGACTTCAGATGGAACTTTATTTTGCAAATCACTGACAGCGACCTCTTTCCCAGCTCCAGTTTAATCCAACGTCTATCATATTCCGCACCAACAAGATCTATAATATAGATAATTCCAACTAAAGGAAGAGAAAATATTATTAAAATAAAAAAAGGAATGGCAATTAATGTTACTGTCTTTAGAGAAGATTCGTGTTATGTTATTGTCTTTAGAGAAGATTGGTGCCCCCTTATAGTGCACAAGGCTTCATGGCATGCTTCTCCTAAGATTCGCCAATTTTTTTTCACGAACTTCTCATCGGTGCACATGTCGGAGAAGTGTTGAACTCGATAGGACTTTAAGCCTGTTGGGGATAAACCCCGCTCCTATCGAAGTTTAGTTTGATGCGCAACCTATTGCGGCCGGTAGCCACGAAAAAGCTTCAGCAGACGGATCTTAGTCGAACTCCTTCATCCGGTCGAACTCCTCAGCAGTCGAGCTTAGGTCAGACTCCCACGAGAGCTGAACTTCCTCCATGCTCTTCCAGTCAGACGTCTGTAGGAGCTGAACTCCCTCCAAGCTTCTCCTTCGGTTGGACTTCTTTAGGAGCCGGACTTCTCCCGGACATCCCCTTCGGTCGTCCGAACTCTTCAGCGATCGAGCTTCTTTCGAACTTTCCAACGATCGAGCCTTAGCTGCACTCCTCCAACCAGATGCCTACGAAAATCGAACTGCTTCCGAGCTTCCCCTTCAGGAGTCCAAACTTCTTTGGAATCGATATATGCCGAGGTCCACCAACCGACGTCCGCTTTCTCAGAACTACCATCATTAAATATGGCCGAACGATCACCATCAGTCTACCACAGACGATGCTACAGACGATGCCCCCTCCATGACTGATGCCGTCAGACCTCGAGCAGCCCACCACTATCAGACGATATGGCTGTCACTATCGGCCTGATGATACCATCCTCTCTACATCAAATTCGATGCAGCCTCGAGCGGTCCACCATCAGGCAGCTGCAGCTATCACCATCAAGCTTCATCTATAAAAAGGATCCTCTAGATATGCTAACTCTAGGCTCTAAGCTCTCCTCTCCTTCTCTAAGCTCTATGGAACTCAATCCTAAGCACTCCATTTCTGTTGGCCAGAGCTGACTTGATTGTCGGAGGGTCCTGCTGGAGCCACCCCTCCATCGACTTTAGATGAAACTTTATTTTGTAGGTCTCCGACAGTGACCTCATCCACCTCCACTCCAGCTGGATCCGACGATGATCAAATTCTGCATCAATAGATTGGTGCTAGAAGGAGGACCCTCTACCTCTGAGATTTTCTTGTTCTTAAAGGAGTGCTCAGCGACGACCTCTCTCTCTCCTCTCTAGAGATCTCCCTTCTTCCTCTCTAGAATTTTTTTTCGAGAAAAAATGCCCCTCAGGAGAGCTTCGACCTGACGATCGATGGCTTCCGCGGTCCGATCCTGTTCAGATCCGTCCGCTCTCGCTCCAACCCCAACAACCCAGATTCCATCTGTAGCTCGGTGGATGCAGAGCAGTTCAACCTGCTCATCCAGCAGGTTCGTGGTCTCACGGAGGTGGTGCAGGCCATGCACCGACAGGCCCCAGTGATGCGTACTAATTTATAGCTATGGCAAGTGCACCAGTCGATCAAGTAATAAAGTGAATGAGTAAAGTGTCATCCTTAAAGGATTGGAAAATAAGTACTGAAAAGCTCTTTCCTATGCTTTATTTAGAAGACCGATTTATGAGAATAAGAAATTAAAGAATAAAATAAAAATAAATAAATAATTAATTTTTTTTAAAAAAGATAGAGAGAGTGTAAATTATTAGGATTTTAGACTCAAGAGCAATGGATTACTAAGGTAATCGGTTCACCAACTCAGTCAATATAATATTCAAATTTTTAGATTAATTTTATTTCATGTGACGATGGAGTCTCCTAATTTATTCACTATCCTTTGGTCCAGGCATAGCAAAACTATTAATATTTATTAATTACCCTTTGGTTCAGATGTAATTTAAATAAATATTAATGCATTAAGTTTTGTGAAATCCTATAATTAAAATACGCTGCATCCAAAGCGCACTAAAATTTCTGCATGCATATGAATTATAATTTGATTCATAATACAAGGTATATAATCAAGAAGCATTAACATAGATGTACTTGGTCCGTAACATCTATGTTCATCAGATCAATTAGAAGATGGCCAGTAATCTAAAAGCATTAAGATCAGATTTATATACTCCTCATGAATAAAATTTAAAAATAAATCATACTGAATATTGCATCAAAAGAGTGGCTACATCTTAGCCTTAGTAAAAAAAAATTTAGTTCATGATAACAAATTCAAAAATAGTGAATAAAATAAAAAGCATAGAAAAATTAGACTGTTTGATTACTGAAATTGATTGTCTGCTGCTTTTGATGTGGAGAACTTGGCGAAGATGAAGATGCTCCTTGATCGATGTCTTGATTGTCAAAAAAAATCAAAAACTCCTTTTTTTATTTCTCACAAATCACTCTTCTCTTTCTACCTCTCTCCTCTCTCTTTCTCTCTCTCTCTCTCTCTCTATTTCTCCCTCTCTCTCTGTTTCTCTCTCTCCCCGTCTCTCTCTCTCTGTCTCTCTCTGTCTCTCCCCATCTCTCTCTCTTTCTCTCCCTATTTCTCTCTGGTTTTTTTTTCACGACAACAGTAGGTTTCTTATAGATGAAGAGTTTGATTTCCCCCAAAATCCATCAAAAATTAGGTTTAAGACTCCCAAAATAACTCAAATTAAGATCAGGATAATTCTATCCGTTTGATGTTGATCAAACGGTCTAAAAATCACTCAAAAACTCCTTAAAATAATCCAGATCAAGTTGGATTTAATGCCAGCCGTTGGATCAACCATTTGATCGAATCTGGGCTATCCGATCATGCAGAAAGAAGCCTTCTGATCTTTAGTTTAACATCAAGATGAATCTCAACCATTGGATCTCGACCGAGAGCTGCGGATGCCGTCCATCAGCGCCTTCTTTTCTGCCATCCGATTGAGTTTTAGTGAAAATCGCCCGTTGGATCAGCCAAAATTTCCAAATTGCCCTCCATGGACCATGCACGAACCCGGTGTTGCATGGACCGCCGCATTTTTCAGCCAATCGAAGCACGCTTTTTGCTGTCAAATTCCCAAAATATCCTTCAGATGGTCCACCGTGCGCCGCAAAAAATGTTGACGTCGTTGCATCGACGGATTGGTCTGATGTTGCAATCGAACCGGGCCGAACCGAACCATTTTTTTATTTTGAAATTCAATTTTGGGTTCGTTTGAAGTCCGTTTTGCCTAAAATTTATTTCATCTGAACCAGAAAAATAAGATCTTCATATTAGTAGCCTTCTTTCCTATATAAGATTAATAAAAATATCAATTTTTAAAGAAATAGATTAATTTATTTTATAATTTAATACTTTTATTAGTATATTTTTACCACTTATCACACCTCCCAACTTAGTCATTGCTAGTCCCTTAGCAATATTTTATTTAATACCATGTTTCAATAAGATTATCCATCACAAAGATAAAATTTAGGATTAAAGTTCAAAAAGTTTAGAAAATACTGCTAACTAAGCATTGAGCTTCAGAAGCAAATTTTTCAGTCAATACAATTAAAAACTTTCTTAGAGTACATCAAAGATCTATAGCACTTGTATTCATAATGACTAACTTTAGCATTTCAGTATTAAATTAAAAGAACAAAAGTATCCTCTCTTATCATCTATTTTGGTCAATTTTCTATACATTCTCAATTTTATACTCATGAATTAAGGTAGCTTTCATACTGTCTTTCTCTTTTCTTTTTCTCTCTCTTTTTTTTTTTTTGTGCTGAGCATCCTGGCCTTCCCTTCACCATTTTACGTAAATTTTCACACTTGACCTAGGTGCAGAGATCTAGTTACTAGGCTTTGGGCAATCCACATATACTCTGTCTTTTGCACTTTATTTATAGGCAAGTAGCTCTTTTCTTAAATTCAAGTTTTTTTGATTAGAATGTATATTAATTATCAATTTTCAGTGATAATTGAATCCTCAATTAGCCTTAAAATCAATACCTACTTTGCCTTGTTAGTGTGCATGTGCAATAAATAGTGCTAATAATCTTTTAATGACCTAAGTAGGCTGCTAAAAGTTGACCAACTAATCTACTTCTTTAACTCATTACATTCATTAGTAAATAATTCTATCTTTTATCACTTGTCCAGTCTATCTTGCTCAAGATTTTCTTCTTGACACATGATTTTTTTTTTTTTAAACTTATTCTACATTATCTTAAAGGAGAAAGAAAAATAAAGGGTGCAATAAAGGATAGGACGGAATATACCTGATTTGGTTTAGTCTGGTTCTTTGGAGCTTTGAAATTTTGCTTGAGTTCTCATTGATTTTTTTGTAAAATTAAAAATACACACCAGAGCAGTAAAAGAGTAACCATAAATTACTGAAAAATAAAAAAAAAAAAGATCAAAACTAAAAAGAAAAGAAACAACCTATCTAGTAGTTCTGATTTATAGTCTTTAGCTTGACTTTCTTTGAGTTCTAAAGTGGATCAATCCAGTGCCACTTCAATTGGAATACTTTCATGTTTGATCGAGTCCTCTTTCAATTTGACATTGCTCGCTTTTATAGTCTCAAACCTATTTTCTACAGAATTCTCATATAATAGATTGTCAATAATATCAATTAGAAAATAAGTTTGATTATCATCAATATGTTTAGTATCTTTGAAAATATTAAAAGTAACTTGTTCGTCTTGGACTCTAAGAATTAATTTTTTTTATTGAACATCTATTAAAGCTCCTCCAGTAGCTACAAAGGATCTCCCTAAAATAAGGAGTACATCATAATCTTCTTCCATATCAAGAACAATAAAATCAATAGAAAAAATAAACTTGTTTACCTTTACCAAGACATCCTCCACATACCTCTTGGATATTTAATGGATCTATCGGCTAATTAAAGAGTAATAGTGGTAGGCTTTAGTTCTCCTAGACCCAGCTTCCTGAAAATAGAAAAAGGCATGAGATTAATGCTTGCTCTTAAATCACATAAAACTTTATCAAAATTATAATCACCAATAATGCAGGAGATAGTAAAACTCCCTGGATCTATTAACTTCTGTGGTAATTTATTTTGAAGTATTGCTGAGCATTCTTCATTCAAATTTATTCTCTCATGCTCCTTCAGCTTTTTCTTATTTGTTAAGATTTGTTTGAGAAACTTGGCATACCTGGGCATTTGAGTAATAGCATCTACAAAAGGAATATTAATATGTAAATTCTTTAAAATTTTGAAAAAGTTAAAAAATTTCTTATCTGGATGCTGTATTTGTCTCTCGGAGAATGGTAGTGGCGGCACGTAGGGCTTCACATTTGGATCAGCAAACCGTATATCTGGAGACCATCCATCTACTGGTTGTATTGGTGACTGACGAATTTTAGTTGATGGTTCCTTATTTATAGTTGACTCTTCAGTCTCATTCTTCTGATGTGGCTCCTCCAACTTTGTACCACTTCTTAGGGTGATAGCATTGACTTGCTCCCTTGGATTTGTCTTCGTATTGCTTGGCAAGAATCCTTGAGGTCTCTCGAAGATTATCTTAGCCATTTGACCTATTTGCATCTCCAAGTTTTGAATTGTTGCTGTTTGGTCCTGTCTAAGTTTGGCTTCCAAATTTTTTATAGTTGCTTCTTGGTTTTGCATAAATTTGACCATCAGCTCTTCCATGTTGGACTTCTTTTCAGGTACTTGAAATCTCAGGGTGGCTGTTGTGCTGCATTTTGATTGCTCCATGAGAAATTTGGGTGCTGCCTCCATCCTTGATTGTATATGTTGGAGTAGGGATTATTTTATTGCGGCCTAAAAAAATTACTAATATAATTAGCTATATCAGTTGTTTTAGCAAAAGGATTACCTGTCTGGCAATTGCTCATATCATGTCCTCCTCCACACAGGTCACAAGTAATGCTTTGAATATGCATAGCTGTTCTCTTTAAGTTGTTGACTTCGGCTCTAAGGGCTGCAATTTCAGCTAGTAAGGTTGGCACACAATCTACTCCCTACACAGCTGCTAGTCTTTTTGGCATCATACGCTCTGTCTGCCATTGATAGCTATTTGATGCCATCTCATCGATCAGATCGAAAGCTTCTTCCCCCATTTTTTGATTAATGGTTCCTCCTGCTACTGCATCAATCATAGAATGATTAGTAGGAGATAAACCATTATAGAAAGTTTGTACCTGAAGCCATATGGGTAGTTGATGATGTGGACATCCCCTCAGTAATTCTTTAAAATGCTTCCAAGCCTCATATAGTGTCTCCATGTCTATCTGCATAAAAGAAGTGATATCGTTGTGCATCTTAGCAGTCTTAGAAGGTGGAAAATACTTAGCTAAGAATTTTTGGGCTAGGATATCCCAAGTTGTGATAGAACCTGTAGGAAGAGAATAAAGCCAATTTTTAGCTTTATCCCATAAAGAGAAAGGAAATAACCTTAATCTAATAACATCATCCGATATTCCATTAATTTTAAAAGTATCACAAAGTTTAAGAAAATTAGAAATATGGGCATTCCGATCATCATGCACGTGTCCACTGAATTGGACAGTTGATTGAATCATCTGGATCATCATCGATTTTATTTCAAAGTTGTTTGGTCGTACAAGCGGTCTCCTGATGCTCGAAGCTGCATCGCTATAGATGGTGTGATGTAATCATTTAATGGATGATGTACTAGTCGAATAGCTTCATGCTGTCCTTCGATCGCCATATCCAATCCTAGATTGATGTCGTTAGGATCTTTAGCTGCCATGTTTCTTTCTTGTTGTAGTCTTCTAATGGTTCTTTCAATTTTTGGATCTAAAGGTAGTAAGTTACTATGTCTAGTACGTGTCATGCACTAAATTTTTTTTTTTTTAAAATAATAAAAATTAAAAATAAATTTTTAAAGTAAAGCTAGGATCAAAATTTTAATATTATTTTAGACACAATCTTCGGCAACGGCACCAAAAACTTGATGCATGCTAATTTATAGCTATGGTAAGTGCACCAGTCGATCAAGTAATAAAGTAAATGAGTAGAGTATCATCCCTAGAGGATTGAAAAATAAGTACTGAAAAGCTCTTTCCTATGCTTTATTTAGAAGACCGATTTATGAGAATAAAAAATTAAAGAACAAAACAAAAATAAATAAATAATTAAAAAAAATTTTAAAAAAAATAGAGAGTGTAAATTATTAGGATTTTAGACTCAAGAGCAGTGGATTACTAAGGTAATCGATTCACCAATTCAGTCAATACAATATTTAGATTTTTAGATTAATTTTATTTCATGTGACGGTGGAGTCTCCTAATTTATTCACTATCCTTTGGTCCAGGCATTATAAAATTATTAATATTTATTAATTATCCTTTGGTCTAGATATAATTTAAATAAATATTAATGCATTAAGTTTTGTAAAACCCTCTAATTAAAATACGCTGCTTCCAAAGCGCACTAAAATTTTCGCATGCATATGAATTCTAATTTGATTCATAATACAAGATATATAATCAAGAAGCATTAACATAGATGTACTTGGTCTGTAACATCTATATTCATCAGATCAATTAGAAGATGGCCAGTAATCTAAAAGCATTAAGATCAGATTTATATACTCCTTATGAATAAAATTTAAAAATAAATCACACTGAATATTACATCAAAAAAGTAGCTACACCTTAGCCTTAGTAAAAAAAAATTTAGTTCATGATAACAAATTCAAAAACAGTGAATAAAATAAAAAATATAGAAAAATTAGACTGTTTGATTGCTAAAATTGATTGTCTGCTGCTCTTGATATGGAGAACTTGGCGAAGATGAAGATGCTCCTTGATTGATATTTTGATTATCAAAAAAAATCAAAAACCCTTTTTTTTATTTCTCACAATCACTCTTCTCTTTCTACCTCTCTCCTCTCTCTTTCTCTCTCTCTCTCTGTTTCTCCCTCTCTCTCTCTCTATTTCTCTCTCTCTCTCTCTCTCTCTCCCCATCTCTCTCTTTGTCTCTCTCTGTCTCTCCGCGTTTCTCTCTCTTTCTCTCCCTGTTTCTCTCTAGTTTTTTTTTTTCACGACAACAATAGGTTTTTTTATAGATGAAGAGTTTGATTTCTCCCAAAATCTATCAAAAATTAAGTTTAAGACTCCCAAAATAACTTAAATTAAGATCTGGGTAATTCTGCCCGTTTGATGTTGATCAAACGGTCCAAAAACCACTCAAAAACCCCTTAAAATAACCCAGATCAAGTCGAATTTAATGCTAGCCATTGGATCAATCGTTGGATCGAATCTGGATCGTCCGATCGAGCAGAAAGAAGCCTTTTGATCTTTAGTTTAACGTCGGGATGAATCTCAGCCGTTGGATCTCGATCGGGAGCTGCGGATGCCGTCCATCAGCGCCTTCTTTTCCACCGTTCGATCGAGTTTTAGTGAAAACCGCCCGTTGGATCAGTCAAAATTTCCAAATTGCCCTCCATGGACCATGCGCGAGCCCGGTGTTGCGTGGACCACCACATTTTTCATCCAATCGGAGCACACTTTTTGCTGTAAAATTTTTGAAATACCCTTCAGATGGTCCACCGTGTACCATAAAAAATGCTAACGTTATCCTGACGTCAGCATTGCATTGGTGGGTTGGTCTGATATTGCGATCGAACCGGGCCGAACCACTGAACCGGTTCGAACCAAACCTTTCATTTTTTTTTAATTTAATTCTGGGCTCGTTTGAAGTCCGTTTTGCCTAAAATTTATTTCATCTGAACCAGAAAAATAAGATCTTCACATTGGTGGCCTTTTTTCCTACATAAGATTAATAAAAATATCAATTTCTAAAGAAATAGATTAATTTATTTTATAATTTAATATTTTTATTAGTATATTTTTACCACTTATCACCCAGCACCAGCTCAATCGGCGTGGGATTCTCTAGAGTTATGTGGTCCGATCCAGGAACGATCGACTTGGGCCACCCAACCTCCGATCCCCAAAAGAAAGAGGCAAAGGAGGGAGAGCCCCTGCTTGGACCATGGCTTGACCCAGGGGGAAGCTTTGCACCCATTCTACCAGAAAATTTTGGAGAACAGAGACCGTGAAGATCTCTTGGATCAAAAGCTCTTAGAAATGAGCCGACGAATCGAAGAACTTTATCACACTCCCTCCTCATGTGGTAATGACATTTGTACTGACCCTCCTTTTTCGAAAAAAATTATGCAGGAATCGATCCCGCCGAATTTCAAGCTTTCGTAATTTGAGAGTTACGATGGGACCATCGATCTGGTCAACCATCTGAAAGCCTTTTGGATAATGATGTTGCTCCATGGCACACCAGACACTATCTTATGCCGGGCTTTCCCCTCTATCCTTAAGGGAGCGGCCAGAAACTGGTACTTAGCGCTCAAGCCGAGTACCATCTTATCGTTTGATCAGATGAGCCATCAGTTCGTGGCTCATTTCATCAACAGCCGACGTCCGCATCGAGGTTGGGATTCTCTGATGAACGTCAAGTAGAAGTAGGGGAAATCTATTCGGACTTACTCGATTTAACGCCACGGCATTGGAGATTCGGGACCTAGACCAGTCTGTTGCGATAGCCGCACTCAAGGATGGCCTTCAGAAGAATGACTTGCTATTCTTCTTGGAGAAAAGTATTTCAGAGACTTTGCTGATCTGCTGGCTCGGGATAAGGGA
Organism: Cocos nucifera; assembly: GCA_006176705.1. Lineage (NCBI taxonomy): Eukaryota > Viridiplantae > Streptophyta > Magnoliopsida > Arecales > Arecaceae > Cocos > Cocos nucifera. Next base: position 683,355 of record QRFJ01000099.1, read on the forward strand.
TATGCCCGTATGGAAGAAGCCTTCAAGTTGAAGAACGAAGAAGCCTTAAGAGAGTGGCGGGCAGACGAGTATAATAGACCCATCGTCGATGGAGAGCCGAGCAAAATTCGACCGCACTCACAGACTCCCTCTGGGTGTAAGCGAGCCCAAACTCCTCGAGCTCGCCACCAAGGAAGCCCCAACAGAAGGGCATGAAGAAGTCCTCCTTCCTAAAGGTTCCGTGACTACGCCCCCCTCAATGCTCCTCGAACTTAAATTCTCACGGAAGTTAAGAACTAGCTACCAAGACCAAAAGGATTACGATCTCCCCCAAATAAGTACGATCGAAGTAGGTACTACCTCTACCATCGCGACCACGGCCACGACACTAAGGAATGCATTCAACCCTGAGATGAAATTGAGGAGCTCATCAAAAAGGGGCGGCTGGGTAAATTCCTTCGATGCCAGTCTGAAGTAGGAGAAGATCGGCCAAGGATGCTGTCGTAATCAGAAACAATAAGGAGGTCGGCCGCATCACGGCATCATCAACATTATCCCTGGAAGGAGCTTGGTACATCGGTGATTCATCATCTCTCAGCGTCAAAGCTAAGAGAAGAATGCTCCAAATTGAGAAGGCCAGCAGGAGCTAGAGGAGATCGTCCGGCCCGAAGCTTATCGCTTGAAGAAATACGGAGGAACAACGCTACCATGACCCTAAAACATAAAGAATTTGGGGATGCGCTGCCAGTAACTTTCTTTCAATAAAATTCTTTTGATTCAATAATATTGTTCCTTGGTGCAAAAAACTACATGATGACAGAAAAAAAAGTAGTCAATAGTGGCCGTGTTAGGAACAGGAGGAGAACCTCATCCTAACATGAGCCGGTGAAGGTTCTTCAATCTCGACCAGAGATAAGATCTCTTTCGAGCAACCGAGCTAACCTCGGTCAGAGATAAGATCACTTCCAAGCGATCGGGACAACCTCGGCTAGAGATAAGATCTCTCCCGAGCGACTGCAACAATCTTGGCTAGAGATAAGATCTCTTCCGAGCGATCAAGCCAACCTCGATCAGAGATAAGATCTCTTCCGAGCGACTGAGCCAACCTCGGCTAGAGATAAGATCTCTTCCGAGCGACCGCGACAACATCGGCTAGAGATAAGATCTCTCTCGAGCGCCCGAGCCAACCTCGACTAGAGATAAGATCTCTCTCGAGCGACCAAGCTAACCTCGATCAGAGATAAGATCTCTTCCGAGCGATCAGGACAACCTCGGCTAGAGATAAGATCTCTCCCGAGCGACCGAGCCAACCAACCTCTACTAGAGATAAGATCTCTTCCGAGCGACCGTGACAACCTCGGTCAGAGATAAGATCCCTTTCGAGCAATCGAGACAATCTCGGCTAGAGATAAGATCTCTTCCGAGCGACTGGACCAACCAACCTCGGTTAGAGATAAGATCTCTCCCGAGCGACCAAGCTAACCTCGATCAGAGATAAGATCTCTCCCGAGCGATCGGGACAACCTCGGCTAGAGATAAGATCTCTTCCGAGCGATCGGGCCAACCAACCTCGGCTAGAGATAAGATCTCTCTCAAGCGACCGTGACAATCTCGACTAGAGATAAGATCTCTCCCAAGCGACCATGACAATCTCGGCCAGAGATAAGATCTCTCTCGAGCGACCGAGCCAACCTCGACTAGAAATAAGATTTCTCTCGAGCGATCGAGCCAACCTCGGCTAGAGATAAGATCTCTCCCGAGCGATCGAAACAACCTTGGATAGAGATAAGATCTCTCCCGGGCGACTGGGCCAACCAACCTAGGCTAGAGATAAGATCTCTTCCGAACGACCGTGACAACCTCGACTAGAGATAAGATTTCTCCGAGCGACCGTGACAACCTCGGCTAGAGATAAGATCTCTTCTGAGCGATCGCGACAATCTTGGTCAGAGATAAGATTTTTCTCCGAGCGACCAAGCTAACCTCGACTAGAGATAAGATCTCTCCTGAACAACCGTGACAATCTCGGTTAGAGATAAGATCTCTCCCGAATGTCTGTGGCAACCTCGGCTGTAGGAGATAAGATCTCTCCCAAGGCAACCTCGACTGTAGGAGATAAGATCTTCCCCAAACATCCGCATCAACCTCGGCCGTAGGAGATAAGATCTTCCCCGAGGCAACCTCGGCCGCAGGAGATAAGATCTCCCCCGAGTGCCCGTGTCAACCTCGACCACAAGAGATAAGATCTCCCCCAAGGCAACCTCGACCGCAGGAGATAAGATCTCCCCTGAGGGTCCCGACCAACCTCAGCTACAAGAGATAAGATCTCCCCCGAGGCAACCTCGACCGTAGGAGATAAGATCTCCCTTGAGGGTCCGAGCCGACCTTGGCCGCAGAAGATAAGATCTCCTTCGAGGCAACCTCGACCGCAGGAGATAAGATCTCCCCTAAGGGTCCCGACCAACCTCGACTGCAGAAGATAAGATCTTCTTTAAGGCAACCTCGATCGTAGGAGATAAGATCTTTCTTGAGGGTCTGGACCGACCTCGGCCGCAGGAGATAAGATCTCCTCCGAGGCAACCTTGGCTGCAAGAGATAAGATATCCCCTGAGAGTCCAAGCCATCCTCAATCGCAAGAGATAAGATCTCTTCCGAGTGACCGCGACAACCTCGGCTAAAGATAAAATCTCTTTCGAGCATCCGAGATGACCTCGGTCAGAGATAAGATCTCTCCCGAGCGATCGAGATAACCTCGATCGGAGACAACCATGCTCTGAGATAAGATCTCTTTCAAGCGACCGCGTCAACCTCAGTCAGAGATCAGATCTCTTCCGAGCCTCCGTATTAACCATAGTTGCAGGAGAGGAGATCTGCTCCGAGTCAGCCTCAACTGTTAGAGATAATATCGCCCCCCCCCCGAGGAGCTCAACCCCCGACCTTGACCGTAGGAGACGAAATCTACTTCAACATCGGTTGGAGATGAGATCTCCCCCGGACTTCAACTTCAACACCAACTTTGGCTGGAGATAAGATCTCCCCTCCGAGCTTCGACCTAAACTAGCACGGAGCCCAGAAGAGGACTTCAGCAGTCTTCTTTTCTACACTCCCTTCCTTCGAGTTTCGAACTCAAAAGTGGAGGGACTATTGTTGGGGATAAACCCTGCTCCTACTGAAGTCCAGTTCGATGCACAGCCTAATGCCGTCGGTAGCCACGGAAAAGCTTCAGCGGATGGATCTCAGTCGAACTCCTTCATTCGGTCGAACTTCTTAGCAGCCAAGCTTAGGTCGGACTCCCGCAAGAGCCGAACTCCCTCCATGCTCTTCCAGTCAGATGCCTACGGGAGCTGAACTCCCTCCAAGCTTTTTCTTTGGTCGGACTTCTTCAGGAGTCGGACTCCTCCCAGACATCCCCTTCGACCGTTTAGACTCCTCAGCGGCCGAGCTCCTTCCGAATTCTCTAGCGACCGAGTCTTAGCCGCACTCCTCCAGTCAGACGCCTACGGGAGCCGTAATCCTTCCGAGCTTCCCCTTCAGAAGTCCGAACTCCTTTGGAATTGATATATGCCGAGGTCCACCAACCGACGTTCGCTTTCTCAGAGCTACCGCCATTAAATCTGACGAACGGTCACCATCAATCTACCATAGGCGACGCTACAGGCGGTGCCCCCCTCCGTGACTGACATCGCCAGACCTCGAGCAGCCCACCACTATCAGACGGTATGGCGTCACTATTAGCCTGATGATACCATCCTCTCCGCATCAAATCTATTGTAGCCTCGAGCGGCCCGCCACCAGGCAGCTGCGACTGTCACCATCAAGCTCCGCCTATAAAAAGGATTCTTCAGATACGCTAACTCTAGGTTCTAAGCTCTTCTCTCCTTCTTTAAACTTTGCGGAACTCATTCCTGAGCACTCTATTTCTATTAGCCAAAGCTGACTTGATTGTCGGAGGATCCTACTGGAGCCATCACCCCACCGGCTCCGGATGAGACTTTATTTTGTAGGTCTCCGACAGCGACCTCGTCCACCTCCACTTCAGCTGGATCCGGCGATGATCAGATTCTGCATCAACAAAGCCAACTTCAAATAATAACCAAATGTTAAAACACAATAAAGAAAAGAAACAGGTAGAGGGGAGAAGAAAAAAAAATCAATATATTGAGGGAAACTGAGGAAAGCCATATATAAGAAGTGGAGGGTAGGCGAAGAGGTGGGAGGTCCCAGCAGACGAGATATCTAGATGTCTCTTGGAAGTTAAACTGACAGAGAAGCGTCTCTTGACGCTTTAAATTTCTAAACCAAAAAACCTATTGTTTCTAACAGGTTTCTCCAAGCCGATCATTGGTTGCCACCATGGTTTCAGTCTACCTGGAGAAAGATGATTCAAGCAGTATGGGGGCTTCTCCATCTTACAGCAAGTTTGCTTTGTGGTAAGAAATTTACCTTCTGGAAGCCTAGAGGATATCCTCGTATTCCTCCAATACTATATATTACCTCAAACCTAAGACAAAGGATTGAGAGATTATATTCATTTATTCTAATTATACAGCTCTGTTTGCCCAATTGTTTTTCCTTCTTCATGTGATGCTTCTATAAGATGCCCCCATCAAATACCCAGGTATAATATACCGCGGTTTGTACTTTAAAGACTGCAGCAACTCTGTTCACATTTCCATCTCAATCATCAGTTATTCCGCATAATAATTAAATATATCTATTGTCAATAATTTAGTGTAAAGAATTAGTTAGATGGATTAGGCCATCAATAATTCATGGTGCATATGATGTGTCCGGGCCTCCGCCAGCGGTGGTTGCAGGATTAAGATGTCTAAAGATGGCAGTATTACATTCGTTTATTTTTTCGTGCAGATTCTGCATGATAAAGGACCCACACACCACCTTTAGTTCTATTTGAGAAATTAATCAACCATTGGCTATCTAAGCCAGATATAAAGAATTTATATTGGATGACATGATAAAGAATGCAAGCCCGAGGAATCAAACGGCTCTAAAGCCAACTCCAACATCTACTTAATCTAAGGCTGCAATGAAAGCATCAGCATATCACCCGACATGGGGGTCCTATTGTCCCTAGGGGCTCTCCAGCTACTTGGTTGCCTGGACATTGGAACTGCAAGCTTTTTTTTTTTTGATAACAAAGTTATGCGAGGAAACTCACCACAGGAAGATGAAGAAAGCCAAAATCGATGGAAATTATTTTGTCCAGATTCTTTCAGTCCGTTCGATGCTTACAAAGTTAGCCAGCTAATCAGCTATATAATTAGCTTCATGAAGAACATGAATGCACAAGAATTTGGACATGGCATAACAATTGCAGGATTTTTTTTGTAACTTCCTCCAAGGTACGTGGATCAAGCTAACAATATGGACATTACTCAGTTGGGTTTCTTGGATGAAAACCTTGGCAACACATCAAGCTGGTGGCCAATGTCGGCTACACCCCATATCCTAGTTGCTTCCTGGATTGGCCTGCTATGGGTATTATCGAAATGGTTGCATTGAAATGGACCCTTACTGCATTTTAATTTGGAGAAATGGCTTAACAGGCTTCCTCAGGTAGCCCGACAGGATTGAGTGAAATTTAATTTATGAGATTGAAAAGATAGTTCTCTATTTTCTGCCATGAGTTAGCCTTCATTTATCAAAATCAGTTGTCACATGAGCATATATAGAGAAACTGTGAGTTATCAGCATCAACCTGTTCAAGGGAGGAAAAAAGTCACTACATTTGGAGATAAAATTTATAGTTTTTTTTTTTTTTTTTTAATTTTTTAATTTAAATTTTTATTTATTATTTTTTTTGTGTAAGATAGAGTACTCGTATATTGCGGTATGAATATAGCCAAAAAGATCAGAAAGAAGAATATCTCAGAGTGCTCGGACACCTCAGCCATCTCAGTCCATATAGCTCCTCCGGAGTGCTCAACCACAAAGGCAGCTATCCAATCAGTCATACTGTTGATCTCATGGTAAATGTGCTTGATCTCAATTAAGGGGTAACTCTATACAAGATGCCAAGTATCACTGAGTAGAGGGTGAGCAGCCCTGAGCCTCGGCTACTTCCGCAACCAGCCGATGACCATAGCTGAATCACCCTCCACCACTAGCCTCTCCGCCTGCAACCACAACCTTGTGCGCGAATGATACTCTCATCAAGACCACCCATTGCTTAGCTGTAGGCATGATACAATAAAAAAGGTGACACCCGCCAATAGCCACAAATCTAGAGTTAAGGCCGTGAATAACAAAGCCTGCACCACCTCTAGAAACTCTCCCACTACCATCAAAGTTGATCTTAAGGAAGCTCAGAGGTGGGGGCTTCCAAGTGAGAAACACCACATGGATCGCCATCTAAGTGGTCGAAGAGTCCCAGATGTCCCAAGCAACTAAGATCGAACTATCCGATAGCACATCCATAATCTTCTTGGCCTGGATCAGCATCTGCTCCAAGATGAGTCTCAGGCTGCCAAGATGCCTCAAAGGTTCCCTGATTTCGAGCAAGCCAAAATGATACGCTATGTACGTCGCCCTAATCCCTAGCTCCCTAGCAAATTACTATGCAAGCTCTGCTAAAGCTCCTCTAGAAAAAGCTAAGTTGGCTCCATAGAGGCACAGGCCATCCGAGAAAGCCTTACCAGCATCCAAATAAGCCAGGCCCTGGGATAAAGGAATAAACATGGTCCACCATCTTATCCTCAGTGTACCCACTTGGATAGAAGAGAGAAAAGTCCATACCCCTAGCACGCAGCACCACCTTAATCGGAAGCTAGCGCTAGGCTACCTTTTAGAGGAATAGATGAATCCTTGGGTGGACATGGAACCTCCAAATCCATGCTCCATCTATCCTTCTACTCGTCGCTCATCCTTCTACTCGTCGCTCCCCTGAACACCTCATAGAGGTCTTTTATCACTACCCTCAGTATACAAGAGGAGCTCCAAACTCTAAAATCTGAACCATCAAAGATTAGAATAGTTGTGGCTAGTACTCTCTCCACTAAGGTTAGCCCGAAGAGCTAGGAAACTACATCAACTTGCCAACCACCCCCCTTCGGCTGGAGGAGATCTGCTATTCACATCGAATCGATGGTTTCCATACTGATATAGGTCGGCCAATGAATCATCGGCATATCAACAATACAAGAGTCACAAATAAGATCAATATCATGCCCATCTCCCATGGTTCATCTGACACGTACGATCAAGATCGACCTGGGCCCATAAACAAATCTCCTTCCATATAAAGAAGTCTCTCCATCCAGACCGAATGATGGTACTAGCGGTCCAAGAGCCATACTTAGCTCGAATCATCTCACTCCACATGGAATTCAGCTAAAGCGATAGTCTGACTGCGTGGCAAGCAATTAGGGCCTCACGTCATGCCACAAGAGACTGAATACCAAACAATCCTCTTAAATCAATTGACAAACTATATCCCATGCCAGAAGGTGAACTCTAGCACCACCCTGAGAAAATTCCTATAGGAAGTGCATGGACTATTGCTCAATCTTCGCCACCACTATCTTTGAAATAATGGTGTTGGACATCAGATAGACCGAGATTGAATTAAGCACCGATCAAACCAAGATGACCCCGCCCATCATCGATAAGCATCTGATCTGGCAGCCCTTCAAACGCCCTTGGATCGATGCCTCAATCACAAAGCAATCTGCTCTCCAGTGTCTTCACCCCGTGATGGGCACTCCTAGATAGTCATAAGCTTCCATCTACTCAGCAACCCCCAGCCGCTCACTAATAACCTGCCTCTTAACTAGGCCTTGATCTTCAAGCTGAAGTACAAGGCTGATTTGAGCTGATTCACCTTCTACCCCGAAGCACAGCAATAAGTCTCCAGTATCCTCCTGAACAAGTCAATGTTTCGGATAAACACCCGATCTACCAGTAGATAATCATCTGCAAACAAAAGATGTGAGATCGTTCTCACACCTTGGGCTGACACATAGGGATCCAAGGCCTGCTCCAAGGTGACACCTTGCAAGGCCCTAGATAGGGCATCAACACATAGGATAAAAAGGTATGGAGATAGAAGACAACCTTAATGTAGACCCATAGTAGAATGGAAGTACTCCATTGGGATGCTATTGATCAAAATGGCAAAGGATGGAGAGCCCATGTAGCCTATGATCTATCTAATCCAGCCCAAATAAAATCTGAAGCTTTCTAGAGTGTAGATAAGGAACCATCCAATCATATGCTCTTTCCATATCAAGCTTGATATCCATAACACATCACTAGACCGGAGCTCTTTAGAGATCATGCCAAAACTCCTATGCAATCAACACATTATCCAAGATGTTGCAGTTTCTAACAAAGGGTCTCTGCTCAACACTGATCAGTTGAGAAAAAATAGGCTTCAGTCTTCCGATCATGATCTTTGCATAAATCTTGTACAAGATGGTGCATAAGCTGATGGACCTAAAGCGACTCGGCTTGGAAGCATCTTGTCTTTTAAGGATCGGCACAATGAATGTCCACTTTCATGCTTTAGCCATCAACCCCAATACAAAGAAGAGCTAGACAGCCATGGTCACCTCCTCTCAGATGATCGCCCAATATCATCTAAAGAAGAGTAGAAAGCCACACTATAACAAAAAAAAAAATTTGTGATACAGAAAAAGCATCACAAATACTAAATGTCCATCGCTAATAATTATTTGTGATGAAAATTTCATTGCTAATAATTCATCGCAAAAAATGATATCATAGATAATATTTTGCAATGAAAATTGGATATTCATTGCTAATTGTTGATGTAGAATTTGGTTGACGTCGGATTGAGCTAGAGTTAGGGGAGACGAGATCGCTGTCGGTGACCTGCAAAATAAAGTTCCGTCCGAAGTCGATGATGGTGGCTTCGATGGGACCCTCCGACAATCAAGTCAGCTCTTCTGACCAACAAAAATAGAGTGCTCAGATGAGAGCTCGACAGAGATTTAGAAAGAAGAAGAGAACTTAGAGCCTCGAGAAAATATATCTGAAGGATCCCTTTTTATAGGTGGAGCTTGTAGTGGATTGATGGTGATAGCTGCAGCTACCTGATAGCGGATCGCTAAAGATTTGGCGAAGTCAGTCATGAAGGAAGGTGCCGTCTGCAGCACTATCTATAATAGATTGATGGTGACAACCATCACCGCTCGATAGTGGATCGCTATCATCTGCAGCGGACTGATAGTGACGACCATAGCCGTCCGATACTGAGCCACTCGGGGCCGCATGGAAGGTTCAAAAGCTATGATGTATACCCATTTCGAAGGAGTTCAGACTCTAAAAAAAAATATGGCTAGAGAGGATCATCCGGGAGGAACGCTAGCTGAAAAAGTTCAGAAGGAGTTCGACTTCCATAGGCATCCGACTGAAGGAGAAGCTCAGAAGGAGTTTGGCTCCTATAGGGATTCGACTAAAGGAAGAATCCAGGAGTTCGGCTTCCATAGAAGTTTGATCGAAGGAGAAGTCTGGGAGGAGTCCGACTTCTAGAGAGTTGAGCAGAAATTTGATCGTTGGGGGAGATCGACTGGAGCTCGATCGCTGAGAAGTTCGACCGACTGAAGGAGTTTGGTTGGGGCTCGGTCGTTGGGAAGTTCGATCGGTTGAAGAAGTTCGACTGAGGCTCGACCACTCGGAAGCTCGATCGGTTGAAGAAGTTCGACTGGGCTTGATCGTTGAGACTCTTCCGTGACTACCGATTGTATTAGGCTGAGCATCAGACTGGACTTCAGTAGGAGTGGAATTTATCCCCAACAATAGTCTCCTCCACTTTTAAGTTCGAAACTTGAAGGAAGGGAGTGTAGAAAAGGTAATTATCGAAGTCCTCTTTAGGGCTCTGCGCCAGTTCAGATTGAAGCTAGGGGAAGATCTCATCTCCAGCCAAAGTTGAAGTTGAAGTTGAGGCTCAGTGGAGATCTCATCTCCAGTCAAGATTGAAGTTAAAGTTGAGACTTGGAAAAGATCTCATCTCCAGTCGAGGTTGAAGGAGATCTCATCTCCTGTGGTCAAGATCAAAGGTTGAGATCCTCGAGGGAGATGTTATCTCCAGTAGTTGAGGTTAAAGATTGAACTCTTAGGGGGAGATCTTATCTCTAGCTGAGGTTGACTCGGTCGCTCAGGAGAGATCTTATCTCTAGCTGAAGTTGAAGCTCGGAGGAGATCTTATCTCCTGCTACCAAGGTAGGCTCAGGAAAGATCTTATCTCCTACAGCCAAGGTTGAAGGTAAAGCTCGAAAGAGATCTTATCTTTTGCAGTCAAGATGAAGCTCAAGGGAGATCTTATCTCCTACAGCCGAGGTTGGCTCGGGAAAGATCTTATCTCCTGCAGTCAAGATTGGCTCGATCGCTCGAAAGAGATCTTATCTCTAGTCGAGGTTAACTCGGTCGCTCGGAAGAGATCTTATTTCTAACCGAGGTTGAAGCTCTGAAGAGATCTTATCTCCTACTGTCGATGTTGGCTCGAAAAAGATCTTATCTTCTGCAGTCGAGGTTGAAGCTCGGAGGAGATCTTATCTCCTACTATCGAGGTTGAAGGTAAAGCTCGGGGGAGATCTTATCTCTTATAGTCGAGGTTGAAGCTCGAAAGAGATCTTATCTCCTACAGTCGAGGTTGGCTCGGAGGAGATTTTATCTCCTATAGTCGAGGTTGGTCCGATCGCTCGGAAGAGATCTTATCTTTAGCCGAGGTTGGCTCGGACGCTCGGAAGAGATCTTATCTCTAGCTGAGGTTGGCTCGGAGGAAATCTTATCTCCTGCAGTCGAGGTTGGCCTAATCGCTCGAAGAGATCTTATCTCTAGCTGAGGTTGACTCGATCGCTCGGAGGAGATTTTTATCTCCTACAGTCGAGGTTGAAGGTAAAGCTCGGGAGAGATCTTATCTCCTATAGTCGAGGTTGAAGCTTGGGGAAGATCTTATCTTCTACAGTCGAGGTTGGCTCGAGGAAGATCTTATTTTCTGTAGTCGAGATTGGCCTGGTCGCTCGGAAGAGATCTTATGTTTAGTTGAGATTGACTCGATCGCTTAGGAAAGAGATCTTATCTTCTACAGTCGAGATTGAAGGTAAAGCTCGGAAGAGATCTTATCTTCTACAGCCGAGGTTTGAAGCTCGAGGGAGATCTTATCTCTTGCTATCTTCGATGTTGGCTCGGAGGAGATCTTATCTCTTGCAGTCGAGATTAGTCTGATCATTTGGAAGAGATCTTACCTCTAGCCAAGGTTGACTCGGTCACTCGGAAGAGATCTTATCTCTAGCCGAGGTTGAAGCTCAGGAGAGATCTTATCTCCTGCAGTCGAGGTTGATCCGATCGCTCAAAAGAGATCTTATCTCTAGTCGAGGTTGACTCGATCGCTCGAAAGAGATCTTATCTCTAGCCGAGGTTGAAGCTCGGAGGAGATCTTATCTCTTACTGCCAAGGTTGGCTGGGGAAAAATCTTATCTCCTATAGTCGAGGTTGAAGCTTGGAAGAGATCTTATCTCCTGCTGCCGAGGTTGGCTCGAGGGAGATCTTATCTTCTGCAGCCGAGGTTGAAGGTAAAGCTCGGAGGAGATTTTATCTCCTATGGTCGAGGTTCACTCGGAGGAGATCTTATCTCCTGCAGTCGAGGTTGGCCCGGTCACTCGGAAGAGATCTTATCTCTAGCCGAGGTTGACTCGGTCGCTCGGAAAAGATCTTATCTCCTACAGTCGAGGTTGAAGGTAAAGCTTGAGGGAGATCTTATCTCCTATAGCCAAGGTTGGCTCGGAAGAGATCTTATCTCCTATAGTTGAGGTTGGTCTGGTCACTCGGAAGAGATCTTATCTCTAGTCGAGGTTGACTCGATCGCTCAAAAGAGATCTTATCTCTAATCGAGATTGAAGGACTTCGACTCGCTCATGTTAGGACGAGGTTCTCCTTCTATTCCTAACATGGCCACTATTGACTACTTCTTCCTTATCATCACATAGTTTTTGTATCGAAAAATAATAATGTTGAAATGGAGGAGTCTTATTAAAGAAAAATTACTGATAGTACATTCTCGGATTCTCCAAGTCTCAAGATCGTAGGAGCATTGTTCCTCCGAGCTTCTCAGACGGTAAGTTCTGGACCTGATGACCTCCTCTATTTTGTGCTGACCTTCTTAATTTGGAGCAAGCTTCTTTTGGCTTTGATGCTGGAAGATGACAGCCCGCTGAAGTATCAAGCCCCCAGAGATAGCATCGATGATGCTGGGAGGCGGTCAATCTTCTTGTTGTTCCTCCCTCATTGATGGTTCTAGCTTCTGGGGGAGAACTTCGTGCCCTTTTGTCAGGGCTTCCTTGACAATGAGCTTTTGGGGGAGTTCGGCCTCACTTACACTTGAGGGGAGTCCGTGAGCACGTTCGAACTTCACTTGGTCCTCCATCGACAGCGGGTCTATTAGACTCGTCCACCCACTGCTCTCGTACGATTTCTTCATCATTCAACTTGAAGGCTTCTTCCATACGGGTATATCTCTTGACCTGGGCTAGCAAATTAATAAAGTTCTTGGGATACTTCTTCTCTAAGAAAAATAGCAAATCATTCTTCTGAAGGCCGCCCTTGAGTGCAGCCATCGCAACAGACTGATCCAGATCCCGGACCTCCAATGCCGCAGCATTAAATCGGATGATATAAACTTGGATGGATTCTCCCTCCTTCTGCTTGATATTCATCAAAAGATCTGAACTTTGGTGCGGATGTCGACTACTGATGAAGTGAGCCATGAACTGATGGCTCATCTGATCAAAAGAGAAGATCGTACTTGGCTTCAATGTCGAGTACCAATTTCTCGCTGCTCCCTTTAAGATAGATGGGAAGGCTCGGCACAATATGATGTTTGGTGCACCATGGAGCAGCATTATGATCCGGAAGGTCTCTAGATGATCAACTAGATCAGAGGTTTCATTGTAGCTTTCAAATTGAGGAAGCTCGAAGTTCGATAAAATGGGCTCTCGCATAATTTGGGGAGAGAAAGGAGAATCGGTGCGGATGTCATCAAGGTGAGCCAGGGTGCAGCGGTCGAGTCCCTCAATCCGTCGGTCCATCTCTCATAGTTTGTAATTGAGGACGTCGTCTCGATCGTAGATCTTGGAGGACTTTCGACTACAGATGGGGAAGGTCTCCTCCAGAGGAGAACCATGATCCAAACTTGGGTTCACTACTCTCTATTTTTCCTTTCCAGCAGCGACGGGCATGCCAGCCTAAATGCTTTTTCTTAGGATTGGTTTTCGACATCCTGATGGTGGATTCGTTAGTGGAGTCACCGTCGGGGGTTGCCGCATGGCCTGCACCATCTCGGTGAGACCCTGAACCCATTGCATCAGTAGGTCAAACTGCTCTGGATCTACCATGGCCGTCGGTGGAGGTGAAGGTTGAAGTGCTAGTGATAGAGCAGGGATGGATGGATCCAGCTCAGATCTAATGGTAGATGCGGTAGATCTTTAGGTATTTATCTTCTTTTGAGATATTTTTTGGGATTGAATAAAAGGACGAAGACGAACCTTGGAGGAGAAGGTCAGCAGGATTGGTTGAGCACTCCTTTAAGAACAATGGTACCTTAGAGACAGAGGCCCTTCCTCTAGCGCCATTTCTATTGGTGCAGAATTTGGTTGATGCCGGATCGAGCTAGAGCTGGGGGAGACGAGGTCACCACCGATGACTTGCAAAATAAAGTTTCGTTCAAACTCGGTGGTGGTGGCTCCGGTGGGATCCTCCGATGATCAAGTCAGCTCTTCTGGTCAATAGAAATTGAGTGCTCAGACGAGAGCTCGGTAGAGTTTTGGAAAGAAGAAGAGAGCTTAGAGCCTTGAGAAAACGTATCTGGAGGATCTCTTTGTATAGACGGAGCTTGTAGCGGGTTGATGGTGATAGCTACAGTTGCCTGATAGCGGGCTGCTCGAGGTCTGGCGGAGTCAATCATGGAGGGAGGCACCGTCTGTAGCACTACCTATAATAGATTGATGGTAACAGCCATCGTCGCTCGATAGTGGCTTACTGTTGTCTGCAGTAGACTGATAGTGACGGCCACAGCCGTCCGATATCGAGCCACTTGGAGCCACATGGAGGGTTGAAGAGCTTTGACGTATACCCATTTCGGAGAAGTTCGGACTCCCAAAGGGAATACGACTAGAGAGGATCATCCGTGAGGAATGCTAGCTGAAGGAATCCGAAAGAAGTTCGACTCTCGTAGACATCCGACTGAAGGAGAAGCTCAGAAGAAGTTTGGCTCCTATAGGGATTCGACTAAAGGAGGAATCCAGGAGTCCGACTTCCGTAGAAGTCCGACCAAAGGAGAAGTCTGAGAGGAGTATGGCTCCTGAAGAGTTGAGCAGGAATTCGGCCATTGGGGGAGATCGACTGGAGCTCGACCGTTGAGAAGTTCGACCGACTGAAGGAGTTTGGCTAGGGCTCGACCGCTGGGGAGTTTGGTCGATTGATGGAGTTCGGCTAGAGCTCGACTGCTGAAAAGCTCGATTGGTTGAAGGAGTTCGATTGGGCTCGACCGTTGAGACTCTTTCGTAACTACCAGTTGCATTAGGCTGAGCATCAGACTGGATTTCGATAGAAGCAGGATTTATCTCCAACATTAATAATTTCTTTTTATGATGAGATATTTTCATCAAATTTTTTTTTATTTATTTAATTATTTGCAATGGATATATTTGCGATAGAAATTTATATTTTTGTATAGTAAATATTTTATTTACAATGGAATAATTTCATCATAAATAATCGAGTATTTGCGATGCAAATTTTTTTGCTGTAAATAATAGAGTATTTATGACATAAATTTTTTATCATAAATAATTGAGTATTTGCAATGAAAATTTTTTTTATCATAAATACTTGATTATTTATGACAAAAAATTTATATCGCAAATACTTTATTATTTATGATGAAAAAATTTGCATCATAAATAATCAATTATTTATGATAAAATATTTGCATCATAAATACTCAATTATTTATGATATAAATTTTTCATCATAAATAATTAAATAAATAAATTTAATTATAATTTCTTTAAATATATTTTATAAATATATATTTTTTTAAATTTATATTTTAAATCTTTATATTTATAATCTATAAAATAAAAATAAAAAATTTACATAATAAACCCATAAATAAATTTCATCATTTCATTATATTAAAATATAATTATGGAAAAATAAATTTGATAATTATAAGAGGTCTAAAATAAAAATAAAAAATATAAAAATAGACTATTGGCCATCAAGCATTGGCATTTGGAGATGGGGAATAGGCTACAGGAGGAAAGCGCTCGAAGGAGCTTGGATCGGCCTGCTACTGCCTCATCAGCTACATCATCTGCTCTATCCGTATCGTTTACTCCATCATCTATGTCTGAAATAGTTGATACTCATCGATGCATGCAGCCAACTTAGCAGTCCGCTGTCGACCCTCAGTAGCCTATTTCTATATCTTCTCTAATCGAACATCGCAGACGACATGGATGTCAGTCCTGGATGAGCTTGAGGATGTGCAAGCTTTGATCCCATGCCCTAGCCTTCTAATATAATAGCATCTCATACCAAGCACCTGATCATAGATCTCATCATCTATTGATGTGGTCGAGCCCTCAACGGTAGATTGGGATCTAATGTCTATCATACGATCCTAAAAATTAAAGTTATAACTATTCTAAGTTTGTATTAAAAATCAAAATGCCAATGAAAAAATAGTTGGATGCTTAACTGTTGACCCAAAGATTGATTTTGATGATAATAAAAAGTTTTGAGTATAAGTTATAAAGTCTAACTATATTGTGAGGATGTATAGTTGTAAATTTTAAGTGCTCACAAACATCAAATGTTCCAATTCATCAAAATAAAGATTCATCATTCAAAATTTTAGAAAAAAATTATTAGAATGGATACAACTTTCAAGAGGTCAAAATGAAGATTAAATCAAGACATAAAGGACAAGTCTAGCCTACATAGTAATTTGGAGAAGAAAAGATCAAAAATAGTCTTTGGCATGCTTGGCATGCAAACTGGACTGATCCAGTCTGAGACTAAGCCATTCTAGTCTCAGTGAAAGCAGAAGATAGAAAGAGTAGAAAGCTAAATTTTTATGATCCAGAGGACTGAGCCGATCCAACTGAAAACTGAGCTGATCTAGTGAAACTAGATCAATCCAGTCAAAAAGTGAGCCATCCTAGTCTCAGACAATAGAAGAAAATAGAAATAGTATTTTAAGATTTCTAAAACTGAGTTGATCTAGCTGAAAACTGAGTCGATCTAGTTTAAAATTGAGCCAACCCAGAGCCTCTAATGGCTAGTTTCGAATTCTGCAGCTTTTTTACTCCACACATCTTCCAATGGCTATTTTGAATTTTTCAATAGCTAGATCACTTCTAGAAGCCTATGTTAGTGACTTATAATGGTGGAAAACCTCTAGAGTATATAAGAAAATACTTGTAGCATTAAAAGGTAGCTTTTGAAGAGTTTATTGAGTATCCATTAAGAAAGCAAGAAGAGTGAGCTGAAAAGAGTAAGGAATGAGTGATTTTCAGACATTCTTTATCCTTCCAACATTCTCAAATCTAAGAGAAGTTAGGCCATCATTATTGAAGATCATCTCCTACTTCCTCAAGCATTCAAAGAGAAGAAATCAACCCCTACAAGTAAAGCAATCTAGATTTTCTTCTCTTAGATTTTATAGAGTTTGTTTTAAATTATATTTTCTTTTACATTTTGTTTCAAATTTCTTGGGGTGAGAAACTTGGATTGATCCAAGCCTCTAGTTGGATGCTGTATTGATTTGATTGGTGAGCCAAGGATAAAATCAATCGGGTTTGATTATTAGTCCGAAGAAAAACAATCACTTATGACATTTTGATTGGTGATCCAAGAAAAACCAACTGGATTGATTGTGAGCCCGAAAAATAATCATGTACGATTTTGGTTTGTAATCCAGAGAAAACCAACTGAGTTGATTGTGAGCCTGAAAAATAATTGTGTACGTTTTTAGTTAGTGAGACAGAAAAAATCAACTAGATTTGATTATAAGTCTGAAAAATAATTAGACTATAATTCTTATTTAGAATTATAGTTGAATTTCTAAGGGGTATACTTGGGGAGTGGATGTAGGTGCTGAGTTTGGCACCGAACCACTATAAAATTTATGTATTTGTGATTGTGTATTCTTTACTTTATTGCTTTTATTCACTACATATTATAAAGCTTATTTTATTATCTATTATGTGCACATCACTTAGTTTAAATCAATCAAATCTGCACATTAGTCAAAAAGTTTTTTTTAAATATCCAATTCACCCTCCCTCTTGGGTAGCCATCCTTGGGCAACATTAACCTAATATGCCGGGTTCTCGTACATGTGGCATATGACACCCAATCCTCGATACTAATGCTATCATGATATGGCTGCTGTCGTACTGCCTCCACCCCATGGTCATGAACTACAACATACCAATGGTGATGAATGCAATACCAGTACTTCTTGGAACGCGAGCATAAATGATCATCCACAGCTCGCCACATGCAATCATGCTTGAAATCAATAATATCAAATATAGCCTATGAATAATAAATATTATAAGAATATAGTGCTAATTAAATATTTTATTAAATATTATTTTTTTATAAGTAGCTATAGAAGATCTTTTTCTCAGCCTATGTAATCTGACACCAAGCGAAGAGCATCGCAGAGGCAAAGCTGCGACATATGATGCCCAGCTCAGTCTGCCATGGCTCACACCAAATCCTAATGGGCCTGGTAAAGTTGAGCAAAATCTTGATATGGAGATGCTGTCCCTCGTGCTTGCATCTCCAATGCTCAAGCGCAAGGTTCTTTGATGGACCTCGCCCTCACCTCACCACCGATAGAGAATGACCTAAAATAATATGAATAAATCATTAGTATGATAGCTATCTATAAACTAACAGGTATAATTAAAATTAAATTTTATTATTTAAAAATATTAAAATACTACTCGAACCTGCCTCACTTTGACCCGCCTTTATAGCGCTCTCTAGCGACTCTGATGGTGTGGCAGTGGAAATGGGGGAAGGCTCATCCTCAGGGATAGGCTAGGAACTTGAACGTTGTTGTCTCCCTTTTGGCACCATACTTGCAATGCTTAAACTATGTATATAACTAACTTAACATATAAATAAATATAATAATAAATAATAATAGTGAAAAATATATAAATGCTAATGAATAGAATTGTATTGCATACCATTATTGTAAGAGAAGATTCAACAAAGAATATAGATCTACTCATCAATATCTATATCCTTCTTGATTTGTAGATCCTCCTTCGAATCACAATAATTGACTAATGTATCATCTTCTATCTTATTATCATTTATGAATCAATCGTCACTCTTCAAATCATCAAGATTAAATACAAAATTAGCTTTAACTTCATGGGATGGTAGATCAGCCCCATTCAAAGAAGCTATCACAAGTTCTTCGTCAACAAGAAGCTTGGTCAATGTTTGTTCTTCCTTTTGAAAAGCTTCCTCTTCATATAGATCTAAATTTTCATCCATCTCTAGTCGAGTTGGTATGTTATATACACCTCTAGGTATTATTCTTTGTACGACATGCCAATTACCTCGATACTTTGGATCCTTCAAATATATTATTATTTTGCTTGAGTTGCTAATATATATGGCTCATTCTAGTAGCATATTCATGCAAAATTTACACTGATAAAGTGTGAATCGATATGAATACCAATCTTCTTATTGCTAATACCCCACCATTCATACTAAAATAAGAATATCAAATTTTTCGACCCATACTTCAGCTCTATAATATCTATCAATACACCAAGATATTCAATCTCCTCTTCTCCTTCATATTCTATCATAACAATCCCACTATTCTAGATCCATCTTTGCATCTCAAGCTCTCTTGTATGAAATTTCTTTTCCCCAATGATATAGGATGCATAATGGTGAACCCTTTGATCAAGGCCCCATGTTAAATCATACAACTTATTAATCGCACCCTCTTTTTTATTGAAATACTTAGGTTTCATCTACAATATAACATAAAAAGTTATGTTGGTTCAAATAATTAATTTTATAATTATAAAAAATATAACGTAATACTAGTGAAACTTACAGGGTCTCCAAACCATTATGCAAATTTTTTTCTATGTCGATCATCAACATCTGTATTATTCTTCCTAGATAATATACTCTTGTGCTCACTGCATGCAAGTCATAATTTTTAACTTTACATCAATATGAAAAAATTAGTTAGAACACTAAAAAGTATGCTAAGATGATACTTAATTAAATATTTAATTTCTTCATAATTATTAAGAATATAGAAGTGTGCCTTGGATAGCTCATTCATATCCATAAACTCATATCTCCTTCCATCCAGATCATGATCCAGATCCCAGATTGGATCCCAATCCGAATCCTGACCTCGATCCGACCTGGATTATAACACGGATCCCGAATCAGATTCGGGATTGGATCCCAAATCAAATTTTGATCTAGATCCCAGACTGGATAGTTCATATGCATTAAAAATTAAAAGATTTGGCTAATTCTAATTAAAACATTAAATCATAATCATAATAAAATACATGGACTAAACAAGTAAAAACATTAAATTATAAAAAGCAAAAGCATAAAATTATTTTTTAAAAATAATAACTTATCATTATTTCAAAAACTACCTAACTATTTTATTACAAAAAATAATTTATTTTTAAATATTTTTAAATATTTTATTTTATTTTATTTATCAATAATATTTTTTAATAATAATTATTATTATAAATAAATTATTAATTTTTTAAAAAATATTTTTTTATTTTTTTCTTTCTTCTCCCGTAAGTCGTAACCCCCCTAGGTCACCCCACCACCCCTCGGCCATCACCACTGCCAACCACCTCCCATGGCCGTCACCACTGCTCGGCACCCCTCGCAACCCCACCTAGCCCATCACTACCGCCCCCACCCCACGTGGCTCTCATCCAACCTGTCACCACTGCCCTCCACCCCTACGGTGCCCCTCCATCCCCCACCCCCTATGGCCCCCATGGCCCCCACCTCCCATCAACCCTCCACCGCGTGCCACCCGTGTACCGCCTGGCACCTCCACTCATGGCCAATCACCCGCCTTCCCCTACGGTGCCCTCTATCCACTAGTGGCCCAACCACCACACCCCCAAAACCTCCCTCTCTCTTCATCCCTGCCCGGGCAACCACCAACTCCCCCCACCCACAACCCCTCCATTCATCATCGGCCATGACATGCATGCGAAAGTTCAAAAAAAAAAATCGATTGTCTCATAAATAGCGATCGAAGCTTACCTTCGTGCAGTTCACGCCAGCAGCAGTGGCAATGGCGACGGGGTCGGTAGTGGCGACAGCAACGGTAGCGGGAGACACGCTCACCAATCAGTGGAAGCCCAAGAGGAGGGGGAGAGAGGAGAGGAGAGGGTTTCACGGAGAAAGAGTGGGTTTCGTGGGAAGAAAGAGACGTCATGGTGACCGGCATTTAAAAAATTTTAGCGATGGAGTTTTAGCGATGAAAATTTTCATCACTAAAATGATTATTAGCAATAAAAAATAAATTTTTGTTGTTAATAATTTCTACCAATTATTTTTCACTAAAAATTTTTTTCTCTAAAAAAATAATAAAAAAATTTAAAAAAGATTTGTGATGAAATTTTTATTTTTATCGCTAATAAAAATTATTTATGATAAAAAAATTTTGTTAATCCCAAGGATTGATTTTGATGATAAACAAAATATTTGAATATATTATTTTGACTAATGAATTAGTTGAGATCATGTTTTAGGATGAATTATAGAGTATCAAATGAAAAATCTCTAAAAAGTGCGTTTAAGGATCATTGAGAAAATATTGAAGGCTTTTAAGGAATGAATAACACCTAAAGTAAGACTTGAAAGAGACATCTCAAAACTAAAATTAAAGAGAAAAATATTTTGGCAAGTTATAATTTTTCAGCATAAAATGCTCTCGAGTCGATTCCTTATTCAGCTTGTTATTTAGCTCGAGCTGATACAAAATTGGCATGTAGAAGTTTCAAATGGCACGGTCTCGAGTGGAGGCTCGAGTTGACTAGAGATTCTTGAGTTAAAATCATAGAAAAATACAGAGAACAAATTTTTAGGACAAAATTTGGAGGGTCTCGAGCGGAGGCTCGAGTCGACTCGAGGTTCATGAGTCGAAGTTATAGAAAAAATATAGAGGACATGATTTTCGAGACAAAAGCTGAAACAGTATCGAGCGAAGGCTCGAGTCAACTTGAGGTCCATGAGTCGAGGACTTAGCAAAACACAGAGAATATGATTTCCATGCCTAAGCCCTCGAGTGGAGGAACGAGTAGAGAAAAAGGCCTTGAGCAGAGGAATGAGCAGAGAAAAAGGTCTCAAGTAGAGGAACGAGCAGAGAAAAATGTCTCAAGCTGAGAAATGAGTCAACTCGAGCTCCAATTGATAGTTTCTGTAGAATGTTCAAAGCTATATAGAATTATTTCAAATGACTCTTTTGAGTCCTCCAATGGTCTAAAACACTTCCCCAGCCCATCAAATGTGGAAAACAAGCTACAAAACACCTGAGAGAAGTGACTTGACAATAAAATCATAGAGAGGAATCAAAAGTTAAGAGAAAGAGTCCAAAAGCCTTGAATAGAGAGCATTCAACTGCCAACTCCAAGAAACATCAAATCAAGAGATTCTTTTCAGTAAGAAGACAAGCTTAATTAGTTCAAAAGCTTCCTTTCAAAGAAGATTCCACAAGCTTCATCGACTTACTTGCTCATTAGAGGAGTTTTACTTTTGTTTTTATTGTGTAATCTTTACTCTCTTTGTAACTTAGCTTCAATAAGATTTTGAAGCTAAGGAAAAGGCCTATCCAAGCCTAAAAATTAGATTATGAGCCAAGGGTTGACTTAGTATTAGGTTATGGTTGGTGATCTGGTGTAAAACCAACTAGATTTTGGATAGTAAGCCTTAGAAAGCTATCCGACTGTAATCTTGGAGAGATTATAGTAAAATTCTTAAGTGGATCTTGGAGAGTGGACGTAGGTGCAAGAGACACCGAACTACTATAAATTTCTTATATTTGTGATTGCCTTGTCTAATCACTTTTTATTATATTTCTGCATTTTTTCATACTTGATAACATATATAGAACCACAACATACTTCAATACATCACTAATTTTTGAAAATACCATACTACTTGTTTAAATTTTGAAAAATCCAATTCACCCCTCCTCTTGGGTTATCTTGCTCGGCAATAAGTGGTTTCAGAGCTTGATACTCACTTTATTTGATTTAACAATCAAGAGTTAAGATTAAATGGCAACCCAAATGAGTACATCTCTTGTCAAATGGCTATTGACCAATCATCCATCTTTATTCAATGGAACAAATTACACTTATTGGAAAGCATGCATGCACATCAACATTTAAGTACTTGATTATCAACTTTGGAGAGTAATAATCAAAGATTTACACACTCCCATAATTAAGATAGAAGGTAATACAATTTTAAAACCGAAAGAGGATTGGGATGAGCATGACATGAAAATAACAGAATTAAATGCTAAGACAATGAATGTATTATATTGTGCATTAGACTCTAATAAATTCAATAGAATCTCTATATGTACATCAACTAAGAAAATTTGGGATAGACTAGAGATCATCCACGAGGGTACCAATCAAGTAAAAAAGTCTAAAATAAAGACTATAACAAAATCTATTTTTTATAAAGTAACATATTCATCATAAATAATAAATTTTCATCGCCAATAATTATTAGCGATGAAAATTTTATCGCTAATTTTTTTATCATAAAAAATAGGATCGTAGATAATAATTAATGATAAAAAGATTATTTTCATCACTAATAAAATTTTTTTATGATGAAAAATTTTCATCAAATTTTTTTTATTGATTAAATTATTTATGATGAATATTTTTGGGATGGAAATCAAACATTTTCATCATAAATAAATTTTTTTGATGAAAAAACTCATCAAAAATAAAAAAAATTATTTATGATGAAAAATTTTCATCATAAATATAAAATTATTTATGATGAATTTTTTTCATCATAAATAAGTTATTTATTTTTGATGAAATATTTTCTTCATAAATAATTTTCTTATTTTTGATGAAAATTTTCCATCATAAATAAATTTTAATTACGATAAAAAATTTTCATCCCAAATAATTTTTATTTATGATGGATAATTTTCATCATAAATAATTTATATTTATGATGTCAATTTTTTATTATAAATAATTACATCATAAATTATTTTTTAAAAAATTATAAATATATATTTTATATTTTTAATATATTTATAATTTATAAAATTAAAACAAAAAATTCATAAATAAATTTGATCATTTCATCCATAATAAATTTCATCATTTTATTATATAAAAAGTATTTCATTATAGAAAGTATTTTTTGGTACATAAATATAAAAGATTCAAAATAAAAGTAAAAATAGAAGAAAACACACTGACCATCAAGCATTAAAAATATCTGAAGAAGAAAAATGGGCCAAAGAAGGGTAGCACTTAGAGGAGATCGGACCGGTCTGCTGCTGCATCATTTGCTCCATCTACGCCATCCACTCTATCATCTGCAACTGAAATAGTTGATACTCGTCGACGCGTGCAGTCAACTCAGCAGCCTGTCTCTATATCTCCACCAGTCGGACATTGCAGGCAGCATGGATGCTAGCCCTGGATGACTATGAAGATGTAGGAGCTTTGATCCCATGCTCTAGCCTCCTAACATAATAGGGTCTCATACCAAGCACCTGATCATAAATCTCATCATCTGTGTGTGGGGTCAAACCCTCTGAGATAGGCTGGGATCTAATGTCTATCATACGATCCTGAAAACTAAAGTTATAGCTATTTTAAATTTATACTGAAAATCAAAATACCAATGAAAAAATAGTTAAAAAACTTACGTAAAACTCATGGCTCCCAACCGTTCAGTCTTCTGACCATCGCTGATGGATCCACTGATAGATCTCGATCCTATCAGGAAGCTCGCCACTCTCTACATATCTCTATTTAAGAATAATTAATATTTTTTTAAATAGTTAAAGAGTTAAAATATAATAAAATAAAATTACTCATCAACTACTCTATATGGTGAGCGAATGGCCTGGAACCCCCATAATGCGAGATTGTCTGTCTCGCCCGATTCACGGTATTTTTGGCACATCGATCCTGCATAGTTAACATTCAAATTAGTTAGTAAGTAACTGAATTTAAAAATAAATAATTTAATTATTAAATTCTAAATAAAAAAAGTTATCTAATATGTTGGATCCTTGTATGTGTGGCATATGATAGTCCAGTCCTCGATACTGATGCTATCATATGGTTGTTGCCGTACTGCCTCCACCCGTTAATCATGCACTATAGCATACTAGTGGCGATGAATGTAATGTCGATACTCCTTGAATGCGAGCATAAATGATCATCTACAGCTCACCGTACGCGATCGTACTCAAAATCAATAATCTCAAATATAGACTGCCAATAATAAATATAATAAAAATAAATTATTAATTAAATATTTAAATAAATATTATTATGCCTATAAGTAGCTATAGAAGATCTTCCTCCGAGGTCGTGTAACCTGATGTCAATCGAAGAGCGTCATCGGGGCATAGCTAGGGTAAATGATGCCCAGTTCAGTCTGCTATGGCTCGCACCATCTCCTAATAGGCTTGGTGTAGCCTGACGGAATCTTGATGCAAAGATGCTGTCTCTCATGGTTGCATCTCCAACGCTCAAGAGCGAGATTCTTCGACGGACCTCATCCTTGCCTCACCACTGATAGAGAATGGCCTGAAAAAATAATGAATAAAACATCAGTATGATAGCCATCTATAAACCTAATAGCTAGGTAGATTAAAATCAAATTTTATCATGTAAAGAATATGAAAACACCAGTCGGGGCTGACTCACTCGAACCCACCTCACTCGGACCCACCTTTATAGGGCCCTCTGGTGACTTCGATGGTGTAGCAGTGAAAATGGGGGAAGGCTCAGGAGTAGGATGAGAACTCAAATGTCGTCATCTCTTTTCCGATGCCATACCTGCAATGCTTAAACTATGCATATAATTAACTTGACATATAAATGAATATAATAATGAGGAATAATAGCGACTATTGAATAGGAGTCTAAGGTTAGATCAATGGATGAATTAAATCATTACCAAATCGAATCTCAGACCAGATCCTAGACCAACTCCTGGCTTAGATCTCGATCCAGATTCTGATTGAGATTCGATTCGGATCATGATCCGAATCTCAAACCTGATCCTAGACATGATCCCAGATCGGATCCTAGATCGAATCTTGGATTGAATCTAACCTAGATCCTGATTGAGATCCGACCCAAATCTCGACTCGAATCCCAAACCAGATTTCAAATAGAATCCCAAACCAGATCCCAATCAAATTTCAGATCGAATCCCAGATCGGATCCCGAATAAGATCCCAGATCGGATTCCGAATAGGATCTCGACTCAGATCCCTGATCAAAACTCGATCTAGATCCTAGACTGGATAGTTTATATTCATTATAAATTAAAACCTTCGACTAATGCAAATTAAAATATTAAATCATAATCATAATGCAAATTAAAACCTTCGACTAATACAAGTTATTATTATATTTATTTTTATTATTTATTAAAATTTAAAATATTTTCTTCGAACATTGTCGTGGCCCCCTCCCTCTATGGACCCCTCTGCTACCCACCACCGGTGCCCGCGGCCCGCCACCCTCTGCGGCGCCCCTCTGCTACCCACGATCGGTGCCCGTGGCCCCCCAATCCATCTCGGTGCCCCTCCACCACCCACCATCGATACCCACAGCCCCCCAACCCATCCCATCACCATCGCCCCATGGCCCCGCACCCCATGCCTCCCACCCCCTGCAACCGGCATCCATCCTTCGTGCCCCACCGTCCGCCACCAACCATCACACAAAACAACCCGTGGCCTCCAAACCATGGTCCCATCACCACCGTCCAGCAGCCCCCAACCCCCTACAGCCGGCACCCACCCTCCATGCCCCGTCGCCCGCCATCAGCCACCATACGGAAACACCCGCGACCACCTAGACTATCAAAAGAAAACCAAAAAAATTACCATCAACGGTGGTAGTGGCAATAACAATAGAAGTGGCAACAATAGCAACAACAGTGGCGGCCTTGATGGTGACAATGATGGTGGCAGTAGGAGACCAGGTCGCCAGCCAGTGGAAGCCAAGGATGGGGAGAGAGAAGACGAGGGAGAGGGCGATAGTGGGTTTTGGCTGGGGTAGAGAGAAGACAAGGGGGTTTCGTGCGAACGTAGTAGGAGAGGATATTTAAAGACTTTTTAGCGATGCAAATTCATCGCTAAAAGTATTATTAGTGATGAAAAATAATTTTTTATCACTAATAATTCCAGCTAATTATTTTTCTAAAAAAAAATTCCTCCAAAAAATATTAAATATTTGATAAAATTATTTACGATGAAAAATAAATTTCATCATAAATAATAATAATTAGCGATGATAATTTCCATTATAAATAATTTTTCATAAATAAATAATTTAAAAATTAGAAAAAAAGATGAGAATATTTATGATGGAAATATTATGTCATAAATAAATATTATTTATGACAAAACATAAAATTTTATTACAAATAATAATTATTTATGATGAAAAATTTACATCATAAATATTTTTTTTATATAAATAATTTTAAAAAATTAAAAAAAAGTTGAGAATATTTGCGACAAAAATTAGTCCATCACAAATAAGTATTATTTATGATGAAAAATATATTCCATCATAAATAATTATTATTTATGATGAAAATTCATTTTTCATCATAAATAATTATTCAAATATACAAAAACATAAATAATTAAAAAAGATTATATTTTTTATGATAATTTTTTTTTATAAAAAAGATAAAAATATGATGTGCATGGTCGATGCGATGGTGTTGAGCGGTGCAAGAGCTTTCACTATTAGCTAGCCCATAGGCAAATTATTTTTTTTTTTCAAAATTATTTTTTTTTAAAAAAATATTATTCTCTAAATATTATATAATTTTAAAATTTAAAATATATTATTATTATTTATTATTTAATTAATTATCATATGAGTATCGTCATAAAAGATCACCTCAATCCAGTAGCTCTAGCTTTACAAATCGATAAAATTTAATTTTGATGGTCACAAACGACCGCATGATGATCTGATAGATAGAAACTATCAAAGAATCTGAAAACTTACAATGATGATCTCTGTGATATTTACAGTATACTATCAAAATACTACTTCAATCGAACATCATTATCATGGTCAATTTAGTATGGGATGATTTCGATCATTAAATAAAAAAGAGTGATCAAATGGTCAAATGGCGTTCAATTAAGATGATTTTTTAGATAAATGATCTTTGCTACTACTTGGATCGTTTGTACGGTGAGGATCATAAAATTCAAACCACACGTATATGAATAATCCAAAACTTCATATCTCTTGATACTTATTCTTAAGGTTCTTAAATAATTATACCTATATTTTTATAAGATTTGCTTAACCTGGATGGTTCATATACATACGGTTTGAATTTTACGATCACCACCATATAAATGATGAAAGTAGTAGCAAAGATCATTTATCTAAACAATCATCTTAATCGAATGTTGTTTAGCCTTTTGATCACTAATTTTTTATTTAACGATCTAAATAATTTCATACTAAATTGATCATGATAATGATATCCGATTAAAATAAAATTTTGATAGTATACTACAAATATCACAAAGATTATTGTTACAAAATTTTAAATTCATAAAATTTTGATAGTATGCTATAAATTCACAAAGATCACTATTATAAAATTTCAAATCCATCAATGATTTCTATCTATCAGATCATCACGCGATCGTTGAAATTAAATTTTATAGATCTACATAACTAGAGTTACCAGATTGAGGTGATATTTTGTGACGATGCTCACATGAGAATTACTTAAATAATGAATGGTGAAGATGGACTTTAAATTTTAAAATTATATAATATTTAAAAAAATAAAAATATTTTTTAAAAAGAATACTAATTTTTAAAAAATTAAAAAAAATTAATTTGCTTGTGGACTAGCTAACAGTGGATGTGCTCGCACCCCTCAAACCTGTCGCATCGATCATGCATGACACATATTTACCCTTTTTTATTTTTAAAATAGTTTACATTTTTTATTTTTTAAATTTAAAATTTTGATCAGATTATTTATGATAAAAATATTTCATCATAAATAATTTGATATTTTTTAATTTTTTAAATAATTTATTTTATTTAAATTATTTATGATGTAATATTTTCATCATAAATAATCAATTATTTATGATAAAAATAGAATTTTCATCATAAATAATCACTTATTTATGATGGAATATCTCCATCATAAATAATTTAGCATTTTTTATTTTTTAAATGATTTATTTTTATAGATTATTTATGATGGTGATATTCCATCATAAATAATTGATTATTTTTTATGCAAATCCTATTTTCATCATAAATAATCAATTTATGCAAATCCTATTTTCATCATAAATAATTGATTATTTATGATGTAAAATTTTTATCATAAATAATCTAATATTTTTTAAATTTTTAAGTAATTTATTTTATTTAGATTATTTATGATGTAATATTTTTATCATAAATAATTAATTATTTATGATAGAAATAGAATTTGTATCATAAATAATTAATTATTTACAATAAAATTTCTCCATCATAAATAATTTGATATTTTTTAATTTTTAAATAATTTATTTTTATAGATTATTTGCTATGGCAATATTTCATCATAAATAATTGATTATTTATGATGCAAATCCTATTTTTATTATAAATAATCAATTATTTATGATATAAAATTTTCATCAAAAATAATTCAATATTTTTTAATTTTTTAAGTAATTTATTTTTCTCAGATTATTTACGACATAATATTTTCATCATAGATAATTGATTATTTATGATGAAAATAGCACTTGCATTATAAATAATCAATTATTTATGATGAAATATCTCCATCATAAATAATTTAATTTTTTTAATTTTTAAATAATTTATTTTTATAGATTATTTTTTATGATAATATTTTATCATAAATAATTGATTATTAATAATGTAAATTCTATTTTTATCATAAATAATCAATTATTTATGATGTAAAATTTTTATCATAAATAATTTAATATTTTTTAACTTTTAAAATAATTTATTTTATTCAAATTATTTATAATGTAATATTTCTTCATGAATAATCAATTATTTATGATGAAAATAGAATTTACATCATAAATAATCAATTATTTATGACAAAATATCTCCATCATAAATAATCCAATATTTTTTAATTTTTTAAATAATTTATTTTTAAAGATTATTTATGATGAAGATATTTCATCATAAATAATTGATTATTTATGATATAATTTTTTCTATTATAAATAATTAATTATTTATAATATAATATTTTCATCATAAATAATTTATTTTTTTTATTTTTAAATAATTAATTTTATTTAAATAATTTATGATGGAACTATTACATCATGAATAATTGATTATTTATGATGAAAAAAATTATATCATAAATAATAACTAATTAATGATGGAATATCTCCTTCATAAATTATCTAATATTTTTTTAATTTTTTAAATAATTTATTTTTATAGATTATTTATGATGGAGATTTTTCATCATAAATATTTGATTATTTATGATGCAAACCCTATTTCTATCATTAATAATCAATTATTTATGATGTAAATTTTTCATCATAAATAATCTAGTATTTTTTAATATTTTAAATAATTTATTTTATTCAAATTATTTATGATGGAATGTTTTCCTCATAAATAATCAATATTTATGATGGAAACTAATTTTTTATCATAAATAATTAATTATTTATAATCAAAATTATTTTGCATCATAAATAAAGAGATGA
Source organism: Cocos nucifera (assembly GCA_006176705.1). NCBI lineage: Eukaryota > Viridiplantae > Streptophyta > Magnoliopsida > Arecales > Arecaceae > Cocos > Cocos nucifera. The sequence continues at coordinate 713,431 of QRFJ01000099.1, forward strand.
AATTTTTTTAGTCGTAAATACTTTTATTTGCAATAAAATTTTTTTTATCATAAATAATTTCATCACAAAAGACCTATTTTCTTGTAGTGAAATATGCTTGTTCGCAAATAATTTCATTTACCAATATTATAAATAGTTTAAAAAGCTTAGGTAAATCTTATATTAACAATGAGCTTGTTCGAAAAATTCGTAGATCACTTTCGAAGGTTTGGAAAGCAAAAGTCACCACCATCCAAGAAGTCAAAGATCTCAACAAGCTATCATTAGAAGAGCTTCTTGGGTCTCTAATGACTCATGAATTAAATATGAGGCAAAATATGAAGGAAGAAACTAAGAAAAAAAAGACCATAGCTCTCAAGACAATTACCTCCAAGGATGAGAAAGAAGAAGACTTGGCCATGATTGCAAGAAAGTTCAAGAGATTTATGAGAAAGAAGAAGCAAAAATTCAAGAAAAAGACTTTCAAGGGTGAGCCAAGTAAAGAAAAAGAGAAAGAGAAAGAGAAGGAGCTGTCCATTTGCTTCGAGTATAAGAAACTAGGCCATTTTAGAATGGATTGCTCCTTCTCAAGAAAACATCCAAAAGATTCAAGAAGATGATGATGACCACTTGGAGCAATAGTGAGGACTCTTGCTCTGAAAAAGAGCAGCAAGAAGTGGCCAACCTTTGCCTAATGGCACACCATGAGAAGATAAATGCTGAAAATCTCTTAGATTTTATTTACAAGATGCTTTTACTAAACTTATGATTGAATTTAGAAAAATAATCTTAAAAAATAAAGAATTGAAAAGGAAAAATTCAGAACTTATTCATGAAAAGGAAACCATTTCTGAAAAACTAAATTTGCTAACTCATGAAAATTAGAAATTAAGTGATGAATTAGCAAAGATCAAACCATTTGTAGAGAAATTCACATATAGCTCTAAAAAATTAAATATGTTATTGAATGAGCAAAGAGCTATTTTTAATAAGACTAGATTATGATTCAAACCTCACAAATTGGTCATAAATTCTATACATATGATTTCAAAAAATTAAATAAAAAAATAATTAAAATAGTTTGGATTTCAAAAGAAATCATAAGTACGAACCCCAAAGGATCCAAGATGATTTGAGTACCTAAAAACTCAACTTAATTTTCTTATGTAGAAGTATCTTATAGCCCATAATAAGAAATGACTTTGGTATCTCGATAGTGGCCGTTTAAGGCACATGACGAGTGATAAATCTTAATTTGTCACTTTTGAGCCTAAAAAAAGAGTGGTTATATTTGGTGATAATGAAAAGGGGCGCATTATTAGCATCGATAACATTCATATTACTTCTTCTACTTCTATTCAAAATATATTACTAGTTGATCAGTTAAAACATAATTTACTTCGTATTAGTCAATTTTGTGATAAAGAATTTAAGGTTACATTTGACTTTATTATGTATTGTTTCTAGTCCCGATGATAATGGTATCATGTTCATAGGACATAAACACAACAATGTATACATGGTAGATCTTGATGATCTATACATATAAAATGGTAAATGTCTTATGGCAATAGATGTCCAAGTCAATGAAACTAGTTCATTGTGGCATCATAAATTAGATCATGCTAGTATGGATTTACTTTCAAAATTAATCAAGAAATATCTTGTAAGAGGATTACCAAAATTGAATTTTGAAAAGAATTGTATTTGTGATGCATGTCAATTTAGAAAACAAACTAGGAACTCCTTTAAACCAAAAGGCATGATTTCAACTTCTAGACCTTTAAAATTGCTACACATGGATCTATTTGGATCCACAAGAACTACTAGTCTAGGAGACAAAAAGTATGATCTTATTATTATAGATGATTTTTCAAGATTCACTTGGATGATGTTTTTGGCACAAAAAGATGAAGCCTTCCATGCATTTTCCAAATTTTATCAAAATGTCTTAAATAAAAAGAACACATCAATTGTATGCATACATAGTGATCATAATATCAAATTTAAAAATTAATAATCTAAAAATTTTTATAATAAAAAGAGAATTGATCATAATTTTTCTGCACCTAGAACTCCACAGCAAAATATAGTAGAAAAAAAATTACACATTAGAAGAAATGGCACAAACTATGTTATGTGAAAGTAATTTACCTAAATGCTTTTGGACTGAGGCAATAAATACTACATGTTACACATTAAATCATATTTTAATAAAGCCTATTTTAAAGAAAACCTTATATGAGTTTTGAAAAGATAGAAAATCAAATATCAACTATGTTCATATTTTTGGATGTAAGTATTTTATACTTAATAATGGAAAAGATAACTTAGAAAAATTCGATGCCAAGTTAGATGAGGGTATCTTCTTGGGATATTTTCCATCAAGCAAGGCATATAGAGTCTTCAACAAGAGAACTCTCGTTGTTGAAGAATCAATTCATGTTATCTTTGATGAATATAGTGACAAAATGTCTAGGAAAGAAAATATCCTAGAAAAGGATGTAAGTGATCTAAATGATAAGATAGATAATATCATACTAAAAGATGTACTATCTCAAAATAATGAAGAAAAAAAAAATGAAGAGTCTTCTCATAACCTAAGAGAGGAGTTACCAAAAGAATGGAAGTATGCACATGGATATCTTAAAGATCTAATAATCGATGATCCATCACAAGAAGTAAAAACACGGTCTTATCTTAGAAATGTAAATAATTACTTAGTCTTTATCTCACAAATTGAATCTAAATCAATAAAAGAAGCTAAAAATGACCCATGTTGAATAGATGCCATGGAAGAGGAATTAAATCAATTTGAAAGAAATAAGCTTTGGACTCTAGTTGATAAACCTAATGACTATCCAATAATTGAAACTAAATGGGTATATAGAAATAAACTAGATGAACATGGTACCATCATAAGAAATAAAGCTAGATTAGTGGCAAAAGGATACAATCAGAAAGAAGACATTGATTTTGATGAAACCTTTGCTCTAGTAACTAGATTAGAAGCAATTAGACTATTGCTTGCATTTGCATATTTCATGAATTTTAAATTATAATAAATGAATGTAAAAAATACATTTCTTAATGGTTATATAGTTGAGAAAGTATATATTGAACAACCATCTAGATTTGAAAATTATATATTTTCAAATCATGTGTTTAAATTACATAAAGCTTTATATGGACTAAAACAAGCCCCACGTGCATGGTATAAAAGATTAAGTAAATTCTTATTAGATAATGAATTTACTAGGAAAAATATAGATAAAATCTTATTCTTAAAAAGAAAAGATGGCAATCTATTAGTTATACAAATATATGTGGATGATATTATTTTTTGTGCTATAAATAAATCTCTTTATCAAAAATTTGCCAAGCTAATGCAGGATGAGTTCGAGATGAGCATGATAGAAGAATTAAACTTCTTCCTCGGACTCAAAATCAAGCAAAATGAAGAAGGAATCTCCATTAACCAAATGAAATATACAAAAAAAATACTTAAGAAGTTTAGGATGGAGAGCTCAAGACCAATTGGCACACCAATGAGTACATCATGTAAACTTAATAAAGATGAGATGGATAAGAAAGTAGACACAAAATTATATAGAGGTATGATTGACTCACTCCTTTATCTTACTGCAAGTAGATCAGATATAGTATTTAGTATTTACATGTGTGCTAGACATTAAATAGATCCTAGAGAACCATATTTGCTTGCTGTTAAAAGAATTTTTAGATACTTATCTGGGATACTTAATGTAGGATTATAGTATGATAGATCATCTCAATTTGAATTAATTGATTATTCTGATGCTGATTTTGCTAGTTCTAAACTTGATAGAAAAAGCACTAGTGGCACATGTCAATTCATTGGAGTAAAATTTAATTTTTTGGTTTAGTAAGAAACAAAACTCAGTAGCACTATCTACAATGAAGGTCAAATATATTGGTATTAGAAGTTGTTGTGAATAAATTCTATGGATCAAACAATAATTAGAAGATTTTGAATTTAAACTTAATAAGATACCCATTAGATGTGATAATACAAGTACAATCAATTTAACCAAAAATCTAATACAACACTCAAGATCCAAACATATTGAAATAAGACATCATTTCATAAGAGATCATATTCAAAATAATAATGTGACACTTGAATTTATCTATACTGATAAATAATTAGCTGATATATTTATAAAATCTCTTAATAAAGAAAGATTTAACATCATTAGAAGAGAACTAGAACTTTGTTATCAACTTGATTAAATTTTATTTTCAATAATTCAAGGTAAATCAAATTAAATCCAAAGAATTAGATTTTATGTACTTAATCAATTATCAACAATAAGGAAAATATCTTGACATTGTTTAAATGCCAAATTTTCATTGAAGCTTTAAAAATTTTAAATCCATTGCTCAAGTCAACTCGAGCAAACTAGTTCAAAATCATGAGTTAACTCAAGTATCGGGGCCACAGGTGATTAAAATCGACCCATGACTATTCAAGATGCCCTAGAACTTTTTTGTTTTGATGAGTTGATGGTCTCTCTATTAGATGTGTGCCCTAGAAGCCAGATTGGCTATCACTTGTAATACACTTCTAAGGATAATCTTATAATTTTAACTATAAATTAATAAATAAATTATTTTTCTATCATAGTGTGTACTTAAAAGTGTCTGTGATACATCTTTTGAGTTAATGGTAATGATAATTCATATTTTCATGAGTAAAAAATTTAAGATATGAATTTTCATAATTAACTCATAAAATGCTCCCGACCGTAGGATCATCACGAGGATGGTGATCGATCCAGAAGGTTGGTGTACAATCGCTTTCTTAGGATAGACGTGTCTTGAGTCTACGATGTAGAGACATCAGAGTGAGAGTACAGATACTTATTAGAGAATGAGGGCATTGAGCATGACCACCTTGAGTAGTCATAAGAAAGTCTACCTTCTCGTCGATGACTGACTCGATGCTGCAGTGATTTATATGGTTCTTTGATCTGAGGTGCATTGATAGTTCATCTTGAGGGTGTTATAGTTTGACCATACCATAACTCAGTCTTCTAGCCATTCAGAATTCTGAGGTGTATGTTGGCTATAACATGTTCATTATAGGAATTGGATTACACCAATAAGAGAATCTATCTACCTTAATAGATAAGGAGTAGCCCTATGATAATCATGAGATTGAGGCCTTAAGTCCATGATCATGGCAGAGTGAAGATGATAGAAAGATTTTCTATTAGGATTTTACATTGAACTCGAATCGAATGATTAATTCATATGATGGACGTTGGGTTTGACGAGTTCACCCTAAACCTAATCCTATCGGGGCTCAAGATAGAAGAATCCAATCACATAGGTAACTACATTGAGAGATTCATTTTCAATTCTGATGGATTACCACCATATACTGCTAAGTGTCACTGATAAATTTTGAGAGTAATTAGAATAATTTTGATGATCAATCATTCTAATTGTATGAATCAGAAAAGTTCTGCTCCATCGAAAGGTGTTTCGATGATGTCGATGATGGAGATTGTGACATATCTCATTATCATATAGAATTAAACCTAACTGGATTACACAAATAAGAGGTTAGATCTAGATATCATCAATTGAGCTAACCCAGTTTGATTGATTTGGATTAGATCCAATCAGGTTCAAGGTAATCGAGCTAGCACACGATTGAGCCTGACTTTCTTCTTCTGAAATCTTTCTGATTCATCGCAATCAAGTCAAATTTGAATTGACTCATTCTTATATTTTGAATGAATTTATTTTCATCTGACTGGAATAAGTTTAGATTAGATTAATTATAGAAATTAAATTCATTCATAGTCTAATTGAACTAGGATCAAAAGTTGACCTATTTGAGAGAATTAAGGATCACCTGATCAGATGCTTTTAGAAAATCTTTTAGAAATCATTTTGATCTAATTTTTAGATATGTGATAGATCATGAATTATACATTGGTGTACCAAATTTTATGATTTTTAGAGATGTGTAGACTAAGTTATGATAGAGTTTGATTTGGATCAAACTCTTGAGGGAAGAGTCCTAGGTATAGTAGACTCATACTTATCTACTCATGCTGCCATCTTCTAGATTACTTTTTGGTGTCAAAATCAAATGAAATCTAGGGATTTTCATGGATATCAAGTCTAGTAGTCCCAATGGTCAAAAAAATAAGGATTTTGGTCAAAAAGGGACTCTAACTTGGTGCTATGCTTTTGTATAAGAACCCTTACGCCAAGGCTCTTCATATAGAAATATTTTTCATACCCAAAGGTTGTCATTCTAGATATCGCATACTCTTCTAGCCTCTCTCTCCCTCTCTTCTACATATCTAAAAAGTTAGGCATAAATCTGAAAAGAAGATCCAATCGAATTTATAAAGAGTTCAACATCTACGCGATGGTGTTCGTGAGACGGACATGCTGCCTTCAAAAAATTTTTGAAGGACTTCTAGATCAGATTTAGATATGATCTTTGAAGAAAAGATTTGTGAGGAGAACACATCCAAATCCTTCTCAAGTGAATACCAGTAGAGGCTAGGCGTATGTATGGCTCCTTACAGAACCTCAGAAAATATCAAGATCATCGCAGGATAATCAGATTACCCAAACAAGGTATGAAATTAAATTAAATTAATTTTTTTTATTTTTTAATATCATATTACTATAATCAAATTTGAGAATTCTTTGATTTAATCAGTTCATTTTAATTTTTTTTTAGAAATTATCTCAGATCTGATTAGATCAGCATGATCCTGCGGCGAAAATAAGATTTTTCCTTCAACTGGTATCAGAGCTGCATTAGCAGTTCTTCAGATCTACCTTAGATCTAATTTTATTTTTATTTATAATTTAATATTAAAAGATTTTATATATTACATCATATATGATTAGATCTAAAATTATAAAATTAAAAATTAAATAATTTAGATCTAATATGTATGAGATGCATGACTAGACTAGATATAGAATAGTTCTATGTGTAGTCTAGTATAATCATGTATTTATTTTGATTAAATATAATTTTAAATTTATTTAATTTTTATTTTTTTGATATTATAATTATTATGATCAAATCTAATAATAAAAAATAAAATTTTTAATTTTTGATTTATTCATATGAGATATGAAAGATGCATGCTTAAACTAGTCATAGAATAGTTCTATAAGATGTCTGGAATAGTTTTATATTTGATATGATCAAATTTAAAATTTTATTTTTTAGATTCAATATATAATATTTCACATCTGAAAGTATGCATATTGATGATACATGAGATGTATGCAAGACATGTATTAGTTAGATCTTTTTATATGTGATATATGATCTAACTAGTTTTATATTAAAAAATTATATTTTTGATTAAGGAGTTTTTCATGACCGTTCGGTCATAAGAACAAAGTAGGATTTAAAGATTCCATCCTTCCATTCGATGGGATGTTCTTATGGCGTGTAGGGATGCTGCGCGTTCGTCTTTAATCAAAAATTAGAACTTATTTTTTTGTAAAATTCTAGATCCTGAAATACTGGAATTTTTATTATATGTTTTATTCATAAATCTAAAATTTAATTAAGAATTAAGATTATAAAATTAATTAGATCTAAAAATTATAAATTTTTAAATCTAACATATATTTATAAAATCGGATTCAGACTTAGGTAATTTAATTAGGTCTAGGGGTTGATCAAATCGAATTAAGAGTTAGTTTGGTAGGATCAAAGAAAGCTTAGATTTGATCAGCCTAATAAGATTAAGTCTGGGTCAAGATCAAATCACATTGAGATGTGACTCGATCAAGTCAAGACCTAATTTGGCTTCGTGGTTCGAGCCTGGATTGTAGACTAACCTAATTAGTTCTGATTTGATAATTTGGTATTTAAGGTAAGTCTGGCAGATACGATTGATTAATTTTTAATTGAAAGCTACTCGATCTGAATGCATTCTTATCGAGTTAAGGACATATTCCTTCCATCGGTTTCACTTACCTAGCCATTTGTATCGATCCAGTTCTAATTTAAGGTGGCTAATAATTTGAGCCAACCTATACTACTAGGTTAGTCATAATTATTATGACTAAATCAAGTCAAGTTTAAAGAGACCTAAATTAAATTTTTCTAAAAAATATTAAGTCTAAGATCTTCCACCATTGTAGGTGTACGGGTTCTTTTTGGGATTGATTATTCTCGACTGGCTATAGTGGTTCAGTGGCACCGAAAAGATGCAATCATGTCTATTAGATATTGGATGCTACGGGTTAGAGGATGGATTAGGCTTAATATTTTGAATACAGTGAGTGACCCAATCAGAAATCCAGTTTGTGTAAATGGTGGATCTGATTTAACTAAGAAGTGGATCAATATTTTAGACACGATGAGATTCATGAATTAGAGATCAGGTTAGGATGCACCATAATTAAAAAATTATTGAATAAGAGTTATCTACTCATCGATTAATCCATCACCAATAACTATTAGATGAGGTGGTGAGTCAGTTGATGGGACCGCACCATCCATTAGAAATCAATAATCATGAAGATTTTTGCATCTCTACCAAGAGAGTGTAGGGATCTAAGTAAATAGTGGGAGTCAAATTTATTTAAAAATAAAATTTTTAAATAAATTAATTAAGTCTAATTATAAAATCTAACTAAAAATTTTTAACTCTCTATAGAAAAATATCTGCATCCAATCCACTAGCCCATATCCTGAACACTCATAGACTGACCGAACTCAACTATAAAGATTGGCTCCAAAACTTCAAAATTATTTTGGATTTTGAGAAGTTGACTCATGTGTTGAAATAGGATCCTCCCATCTTACCAGTCCGTCTATCCACTGATCAGAGAGCACACTCGAAAAGTGGATGGATGAAGATAATAAAGCCAAGTATTACATGTTAGGCTCGATGTCTGATGAGCTCCAGTGCTAACATGAAGACATTAAGACTAGCCGCCAAATGTTGGCTCACCTGCAAGTGTTGTTTGGTGAATAGAGTCACGCAGCCAAATATCAAGTCATTAAAAGACTGTTTAAGACTAAAGTACATGATGGGCAGTCGGTCCAAGATCATTGTCTGATGATGATCAAGAACTTAGAAGAGCTTGAGAAGCTCGGTGTCAAGTTAGATCAGGATCTACAGACTAACATAATTCTACAATCCTTGACTGATGCGTATGGATAGTCCATCATGAACTACCATATGCATAAACTTTAGAATAACTTGGCTGAGCTCATGAATATACTGATTACTGCTGAGCTTTCTATGAAAGATTTTAAAGGCTCAGTACTTGCTGTGGAGCAAACTTCTTCCAAGAGAAAGTTTTTTAGGAAGAAGAAGAAGTCCGTAAAAAAGTAGAAGATGGATGATGGGAAGAAGAAGAAGGCAGAGTCGAAGAAGAAGGCCGCTGACAAAGAAAAATATTTTTATTGCAACACTGACGGCCATTGAAAGAGAAACTGTCCTCTTTACCTGGCTAGTCTAAAGAATAAGGAGGTAGGTCCTTCTAGTGGTATGTTCGTTATAAAATCTAATCTTATGATTTTTTCTGCATCAAGTTGGATGCTTGACTCTAGTTTTAGTGCTCACTTGTGCACTTCTATGCGGAATCTTGAGGATAGCAGAAGGCTAAGGGATGGTGAGATGATCCTATGCATCGAAAATGGTATAAGAATTGCTGCTGTGGTCGTAAAAATCTATCCTCTACGATTACCATCAGGATTAGACTTAGTACTTAGGGACTATTTTTATATGCCTGCAGCAAGTAAGAATTTAATTTTTATTTCATATTTAGTACAGGAAGGCTATGTAATTAGTTTTCTTAAGGACCATTATAATATTCTTTATGAAAGATATAAAATTATAAATGATTTTCTTATAAATGGTCTCTATCAGTTACACATTGATATTTCTATTTTTAATATCAAGCTAAATGTGAATGCCATAGGATCAAAGTGACCTAGGGATAGTCTAAACGATAGGTATCTTTGATACCTTAGGCTAGATCATATAGCTGAAGATAGGATTAATAAATTGAAGAAATTTGAGCTGTTGAGTCCATTGACTTTCGAGTCATATCCGATTTATGAATCATGCCTTCATGGCAAAATGATCAAGCTTTCTTTTATGGCACATGGGAAAAGGGCCACAAACCTGCTTGTCCTAGTACATACTGATGTATGTGGCACATTTAATGTACCAGCCAAGGATAATTACATCTACTTCATTATCTTTACCGATGATTTATCTCAGTACGGGTATGTGTATTTGATGTGACACAAGTCTGAAGCTTTTAAAAAGTTCAAAAAATTTAGATTTGAAGTAGAAAAATAAACAAAAAAACTTATTAAGATTCTTCAATCAGATCGAGGAGGCGAATACTTTAGTCAAAAATTTCTAGACTATCTTAAGGATAAAGGTATAGTCTCTTAATGGACTCCATCTGGAACATCTCAATTCAATGGAGTTTCAGAATAGAAAAATTGAATCCTATTAGATATAGTTCGATCAATGATGAACTTCACAAAACCCCCTGAGTTTCTTTGGGGATATAGTCTATTGACCGCTATATATCTATTGAATAGGGTTTCATCTAAAATCGTTCCTACCAATTCATATGAGATATGGCATGGTAAGAAACTAAGTCTGAGTCATCTCAGAATTTGGGATTGTCCGGCCCATGTCAAGAGATAACAGGCAGATAAACTAGAGTCTAGATCCTTTATAGCTCAATTTATTGAATATCATAAAGAGTCATTAGGATATTATTTCTATCTTCTGAAAGATCATAATGTGATTATGAGTCGACACACCATCTTTTCTGAAAAATAGTTTATTCAAGATGGTAGCATTGAAAGATAGATTAGACTCGAGGAGAAAGTCTTCCAAGAGTCACGAGCCAAGAAACCTATGGAATCCAATCAGATTGAGCTAGTCCGACCACTACCTCGTCCACCTCGTAGATCAGAAAGGATTTTTTTATCCCTCTGAAAGATACTTAGGTACTATTTCAAAGGACGTAGAAAAAATATTTCTCATAAAAAAAAAGGTTCATGATGATGATCCCAAAACCTATGATGAGGTGATATTAGATATCGATTCTGAGAAATGGTTAGAGGCAATAAAGTCAGAGATTGACTCAATGCGCTCAAACCAAGTCTAGACCTTAGTAAATCCACCTAAAGGTATAGTATCTATTGCATGTAAATAGATCTTCAAGAGAAAGATAGGTGCTGATGGGAATGAAGAGATATTCAAAGCAAGGCTTGTAGTGAAAGGGTATAATCAGCGTGAAGGCATAGACTATCAGATACTTTTTTGCCAGTAGCCATGCTCAAATCCATCCGCATATTGCTTGCTGTTGCAGTCAATTTTGATTATTAAATTTGGTAGATGGACATGAAAATGACATTCTTAAATGAATATCTTGAAGAAGATATCTATATGAAACAGCCGCTAGATTTTACATTCAGTGATACTGATCATAAGGTCTGCAAGCTGCCAAGGTCAATATATGGACTTAAGCAAGCATCTCGGAGCTGGAATGCTCGTTTCAATGATGTGATCAAATCATTTGGATTCATCAAGAATGAGGAGGAGCCTTATATTTTTAAAAAGATTAGTGGGAGCACTGTTGTCTTTCTCATACTGTATGTGGATGACATCCTCCTAATTAGAAATGATATTTTCATGTTGACTACGATCAAAATGTGGTTGTCTAAAGAATTATCCATGAAAGCCACAGGAGAGGCATCCTTTATTCTAGGAATTAAGATCTATAGAGATGACCAAATAGGATGCCGGGTCTCTCACAGAAGATGTACTAAAGAGGTTTAGCATGAAAAACTCTAAGAGGAGATTGGTGTCCTTCAGACATGGCATTTATCTCTCCAAGAAGATGTGTCCCAACACACATGAGGAGATTGAACGCATGAGCAAGATCTCTTATGCTTCAGCAATAGGGAGCCTCATGTATGCCATGCTATGTACACGATCTAATATTGTCCATGTTGTGAGTGTCACGAACGAGCAGGTATCAGTCGAATCCAGATGAAGAGCACTTGACTTCTATGAAATATATCCTTAAGTACTTGAGAAGGACTAAGGATATGTTTCTAGTCTTTGGTAATGGAGAACTTCAGATCCAGGGATATACAGATTTGAATTTTATGTTCGATATAGATGATCGAAAGTCGACATCTGAAAGTTTATTTATTTATAATAGTGGTGCTGTCAGCTTGAAAAGTTACAAGTAGATGCTGATAGAAGATTTCACCATGGAAGTAGAGTACATCACTGCATTGAAAGCTGCAAAAGAGGCATTCTGGTATAAGAAGTTTGCCACAGAGCTTAGAGTGATGCCATCAGATGTCGTCCCTTTATACTGTGATAATAATGATGCCATAGCCCTAGCTAAGGAGCCGAGGTCTCATCAAAAATCCAAGCACATTGAGTGGTGATACCATCTTATCCGTGATTACCTCAAGAAGGGATACGTCGAGATCAAGAGAGTCGATACTGCAAATAATATGGCTGACCTACTGACAAAGCCATTGAGCAAGCAGAAGATCGAAGCCCACCTTAAGAAAATAGGACTTAGATTTATAGCCAATTGACTTTAGGTCAAGTGGGAGTTTGCTAGATGTGTGCCCTAGAAGTTAGATTGGTTGTCACTTGTAATACACTTCTAAAGATAATTTTATAATTTTGACTATAAATTAATAAATAAATTATTTTTCTATCACAATATGTATTTAAAAATATCTGGGATACATTCTTTGAGTTAATGGTAATTATAATTCATATTTTTAAGAGTTGAAAATTTAAGACATGAATTTTCATAATTAACTCATAAAATGCTTCCGACTGTAGGATCATCATAAGGATGATGATCGATCTGAAAGATTGATGTACGATCGCTTTCTTAGGATAGACGTGTCTTGAGTCTACGATGTGGAGATACTAGAGTGAGAGTCCAAATACTTGTTAGAGAATGAAAAAACTGAGCATGACCATCTCGAGTAGTCAAAAGAAAGTCTACCTTCTCGTCGATGACTGACTCGATGCTGTAGTGATGTATATGGTTTTTTGATCTGAGGTGCATCGACAGTTTACCTTAAGGGTGTTATAGTTTGACTACACCATAAATCAGTCTCCTAGCTATCCAAAATCCTGAGTATATGTTGGCTATAGCATGTTCATTGTACGAATTGGATTTCACCAATAAGAGAATCTATCTACCTCGGTAGATGAGGAGTAGCTTATGATAATCATGAGATTGAGTTCTTAAGCCCATGGCCACGGCAGAATAAAGATAATAAAAAGATTTCTATTAGGATTTTTCATTAGACTTGAATCGAATGATTAATTCATATGACGGACATTGAGTTTGACAAGTTTACCTTAATCCTAATCCTATCAGGGCTCAAGATAGAAGAATACAATCACACAGATAACTGCACTAAGAGATTTGCTTTTAGTTCTAATGGATTACCACCATATACTGCTAGGTGTCACCGGTGGATTTTGGGAATAATTAGAATGATTTTGATGATCAATCATTCTAATTGTATGAATCAGAAAAGTTTTGCTCCATCGAAAGGTGTTTCGATGATGTCGATGATAGAGATCACGTTATATCTCATTACCATATAAAATTGAACCTAACTTGATCATACAAATAAGAATTTAGATCTGGATGTCATCAATTAAGCTAATCCAGTTTGATTGATTTGGATTAGATCCAATCAGGTTCAAGGTAATCATGCTAACACATAATTGAGCCTAACTTTCTCCTTCTGAAATCTTTCTAATTCATCACAACCAAGTTAAATTTGATTTAACTCATTCTTAATTTTTGAATGAATTTATTTTCATCTAACTGGAATAAGTCCAAATCAGATTAATTATAGAAATTAAATCCACTCATAGTCTAATGGGGCTAGGGTCAAAAGTTGACCTATTTGAGAGAATTGAGGGTTACCTGATCAGATGGTTCTAAAAAATGTTTTAAAAATTATTTTAATTTAATTTTTGGATATGTGATAGAGCATGAATTATATATTGGGTGTACCAAATTTTATGATTTTTAGATGTGTCTAGATTGAGTTATGATAGAGTTTGATTTAAATCAAACTCTTGAGGGAAGAGTCCTAGGCACAGTGGACTCTCCTTATCTACTCATACTGCCACTTTTCAAATTGATTTTTGGTATCAAAATTAGATGAGATCTAAGAATTTTCGTGGAGATCAAGTCCAAGGGTCCCAATGATCGAAAAATGAGGATTTTAGTCAAAGAGAGACTCTAACTTAACGCTATGCTTTTGTATAACAACCCTTGCACCATGGCTCTTCATGTAGAAATATTTTTCATACCCAAAGGCTATTGTTCTAGATATTCCACACCCCCTCTATCCTCTCTCTCTCTCTCTCTCTCTCTCTCTCTCTCTCTCTTTCTCTTTTATATGCCTAAAAAGTTAGGCACAAATCTAAGAAGAAGATCCAATCAAATTTTTGAAGAGTTCAGCATCTACGCGATGATGTTCGTGAGACAGACACGCTGCCTTCAAAAATTTTTTGAAGAACTTTCAGATTAGATTCAGATTTGATCTTTGAAGAAAAGATTTATGAGGAGAAGACATCCAGATCTTTCTCGAGTGGATATCGATAGAGATCAGACACATGCGTGGCTCCTTCCAGAACCTCAGAAAATGTCAGGATTATCGCAAGATAATCAGATTACCCAAACAAGGTATGAAATTAAATTTGATTTAATTTTTATTTTAATTTTTAATATCAGATCACTATGATTAGATCTGAGAATTCTTAGATCTGATTGGATCATTTAAAAATTTTTAGAAAAGTTCATCTCAGATCTGCATGATCATATGGCAGAAAACATGATTTTTTCTTCACTCTCATCCCCTTAAACTCCCTCAAACAGTTCCTAGCTACATTCTTGCCCTCCATTCCCTTAGATCCTTTGATTAGAGGCTGGATTCAAAGCAAGATGGTGGGAGAAAGATGGGCAGTGTGGAAAATCTATGCCACTTATGGAGCTGAAGAACAAGAGAGGAGAAGGAAAGCCCAAATGGAACGAGCAACCTTCCAACCGACTGAAGTTTCTCAACCCTCTGAGAAATCCGTTCATGAAGAGCCCAAATCAGAGCAAGGTATTCTGAGATCACCCTCTCCTCAACCCTCTCTTGTAGGTAGAATGGCTATAAGGGCTATAGCAATGGACAAAAGGGTTGATTTTAGATTTTTTGAAGAATATAATTTTTCTATTAGATCTTAGATTGAGAGAATGGGGTGGAAAGACTTTTGTCAAATGAATATTCCCATGTACCCTAAGCTAGTTAGGGAGTTTTATGAAAACATAAAGAGGAGATCTTCTGAAATTATAACTACAGCCAAAGGACTATGAATTGAAGTGACAGAGGAGGGTTTGACACACATTTTTAGCATTACTAGACAAGAACACATTTTGGATAAGTATCTAGCAAGAAGAAAGGGCTGAGGCTTATTGTAGGGAGAGATGACATCGTAGGAAATGTCCTAGCATCCACGTTATCTGTGGAGATAAGAGTTTTATATCATATCATTGGTGGGATTTTCATTCCTAAGTTAGGAAGGCATGACTTTGCATATGAAAGAGAGCTATATATGATGTATCTGATGGTTCAAAAACTCAAATAAATTTATCAGGGATTATGATGCATCAGATATGAGAGGCAGCATCTAGGAACAAGGTGTGTTTGTCCTATGACACGGCCCTGATCGGGATCCTTGAGATAGTAGGAGTACCACTGGAGAATGAAGGTAGTAAGAAGCTATCTCACTTTGATGTATATTATATGAGAGCTCTAATCAGAATGCAGTATCATGCAAAGGAAGGAAGATGGATAAAAAATATTTCTGGTTAAGAGAGGAGAATGCCTAAAGTAGTAGAGGCAGGAGAGCTCTCTATTCCTATTGCACCCAGAGATGCACTTGACCCCAGTACGCCTATGTCTCCTCGAGTTCCACCCATAGGCAAATTCTCTTAGCCATCATCTACTAACTCTGCATCCATGGGAGGCTGGCAAATATGATTTCTACCAAAGTTAGTAGAGACATACAGGATTTCTTTGAAAGGGTGGAGGATATGCAAGTAGAGATGAGATCTATATCTCAGAGGCTCACCATTTTAGAGTAGAGGGAGCACACATATGTCACACCCACTAATCACTCTAGCATTATTGAGGAGCTTGCTCAACTTAGGAGGAGAATTGAGTCAGGAGGCACTGAGATGATAGCAACCATCAGTGGCTTAGGTCAGGCATAGAAGCAAGGTATTATCTCTGTACTTGGAGCTATGGGCAGTTTGATTAGAAAGATAGAGAGACTTGCTCCAAGCATGATACCAGCTGCATCAGCAGTGGATGACCAGTAGCATCAGTAGCGGATGCAGCTGCTAGGATAGCTATGCCTCGACCTCCACCTCCTTCACCCATGTCCCCAGTTCAGACTTAGGTGTCCACTAGTATGAGTAGACCACCACTCCGAGTCTATACTCATGCGAGGCCCACTCCCTCACAGGTGACTGGGCCATCAATTAGGATCAGGAGTAGGAGAGCTAGGCCATCCACATCTAGAGCTTCATCTTCCAAGACATTAGAGATCCTTTCTGATGATAAGTAGCCTCATAGGGAGCTGATGTCTCATTATTTATTGTGCTTAGATCTATATTAGGTACTTCTTGAGGAATATGTGTTTGTATGTCACTCTATATTAGGTTCTTCTTGAACACTCATATATATGTAATGGTTTAACTTAGTCCTATCTTGAACTTGATGTTTCATTGTATCTTTATGTATTGAGAACACACTCATTTTGTGAATACAATGAAAAATACATCTATATGGCTACTTACTCTTTCACTGCATCAATCCCTCGATATGTTATCATGCAATGGCTATCTTTTGGGATGATGGCAAAAAGGGAGAGTAAGATATATATATTAGCATACACACATTCAATATTTAAATTCAAAATTTTTAGCTTATGAAATCCAGATGTGAAATTCAAAATTTTTAGCTTATTTTACCAGTTTTTCTCTTTTGAATAAATTGTAAGATGTAAGATGTACATGAGCATATATTAATCTTGTTGTATTGTGCTAAGCATGTTTAATTATATAAAGTGTATGTCAGTTAGTATTCATGCTAATAGAACTTTAAATATAGTATAATTAATTATATAAATTATGCAATGATACATACTCTATATACCAAATGCAAGCTTGGCACATGACTGCTCAATGAACAGAATTCATGCCTATTACATATAAATGATAAATATTGATAGATTATCACTCAAATAAGCACAAACTAAAAATTTAACTCTAAAGTGATAAAATATATTAAAAATGCGAGCATAAATTGAGGAAGAGCTAAATATAAAACTATGTAAAGGGATTAATTTTTAGCATATTGAAGATGTCCCCAAATACATTCATGTCATTGCATATCTCTTGCTCATATACTCAAAGTTTTGTCATCATCAAAAAAAAAAAGATTGTTAATCCCAAGGATTAATTTTGATGATGAACAAAATATTTGAGTATATTGTTTTGACTAATGAATTGGTTCAAATCACGTTTCAAGATGAATTGTAGAGTATCAAATGAAAAATCTCTAAAAAGTATATTTAAGGATCATTGAGAAAATATTGAAGGCTTTGAAGGCATGAATAACACGTAAAGCAAGGCTTGAAAAAGACATCTCAAAACTAAAATTGAAGAAAAAATATTTGGATAAGTTATAATTTTTCAGCATAAAAAGCCCTCGAGTCGACTTTTTATTCAACTTGTTATTCAGCTCGAGCTGATACAAAACTAGCACGTAGAAGTTTCAGATGGCACGGTCCAAGCGGAGGCTCGAGTTGACTCGAGGTTCTCAAGCTGAAGTCGCAGAAAAATACAAAAAATAGAATTTTTTGAAAGAAGTTCAGAGGATCTCGAGTGGAGGCTCGAGTCAACTCGAGCTTCATGAGTCAAAGTCGTAGAAAAAATATAGAGGACATGATTTTCAGGATAAAAGTTAAAATGGTCTCGAGCGGAGGCTCGAGTCGACTCGAGGTCTATGAGTCGAGATCTCAATAAAATATAGAGAATATGATTTTCATGCCTAAGCTCTCAAGTGAAGGAACGAGCATAGAAAAAGCCCTCGAGCAGAGGAATGAGCAGAGAGAAACATCTTGAGCAGAGGAATGCGCAGAGAGAAACGTCTCAAGCTGAGGAATGAGTCGACTCGAACTCCAATGGCTAGTTTCTACAAAATATTTAGAACTATGTAAAATTATTCCAAATGGCTCTTTTCAGTCCTTCAATGGTCTAAAACCTTTCTCCAGCCTATCAAAGATGGAAAAGAAGCTATAAAATAGCTGGGAGAAGTGACTTGACAATAAAATCATAAAAAGGAATCAAAAGTTAAGAAAAAAAAATCCAAAAGCCTTGAATAGAGAGCATTCAACTCTCAACTTCAAGAAAATCAAATCAAGAGATTCTTTTCAACAAGAAGACAAGCTCAATCAGTTCAAAAGCTTTCTTTCAAAGAAGATTCCACAAGCTTCATCAACTTACTTGCTCATTAAAGGAGTTTTATTTTTGTTTTTATTGTGTAATCTTTACTCTCTTTATAACTTAGCTTCAATAGGATTTTGAAGCTAAGGGGAAGACCTATCTAAGCCTGAAAATTGGATTGTGAGCAAAGGATTGGCTTAGTGTTAGGTTGTGGTTGGTGACCCGATGTAAAACCAACTAGATTTTGGATAGTGAGTCTTGATAAACTATCCAACTATAATCTTGGAGAGATTATAATGAAATTTTTAAGTGAGTCTTGGGGAATAGACGTAGGTGCAAGAGGCACCGAACCACTATAAATTTTCTTATATTTATGATTGCCTTGTCTTATCACTTTTATTATATTTCTGCATTTTTGCATACTTGGTAACATAGAACCACAACACACTTCACCACATCACTAGTTTTTAAAAATACCACACTACTTATTTAAATTTTGAAAAATCTAATTCAGCCCCCCCCTCTTGGGTTGTCTTGCTGGACAATATTTTTTTCATAAATAATTGATAAAAAATAAAAATTAAAAAAAAATATCAGATTATTTATGATAGAATATTTTCCATCTCAAATAAATTATTATTTTTGATGAAAAAATAAATTACATCATAAAAACTTAATTATTTATAACAAAAAATTTTATCATAAATAATCATAAAAAAAGAAATTAAAAAAAATAAATAGTAGATTATTTATGATAAAAATATTTTATAAATTTAAAAAATAATTCAAGTGTTTTACAACTAATTTTTTGAACATAAATTTTTTTTTACAACCAAAAAATCTATCGCACATATATTTTGTAATCGAATATATTTTTTTAATTTTTTTTAAATATGATATAATTTAAGAATTTAAAATTTATCTTTATCATTTATTATCTAAATAATTATCATTGGAGTATCATCATAAAAGATCAATTTAATCCAATAGCACTAGTTATGTCGATCAATAAAATTTGATTTTGATGGTCACAAACGACTGCATGATGATCTGATAGATAGAGATCATCGATGGATCTAAAAATTTACAATGATGATCTCGATGATATTTATAGTATACTATCAAAATTTTACTTCTATCGGATATAATTATCATGATTAATTTTGCATGAAATGATTTGAACCGTTAAATAAAAAATGAATGATCAAAAAACTAAATAGCATCTAATTATAAGTTAAAACTTTTAGATCAATGATCTTTGCTACTAGTTTGATCATTTATACAATGGTGATCATAAAAAGCAAACCGCACATATATATAAATCATCTAAAATTATGTCTCTCCATACATATTCTTAAAGTCCTTAAGTAATTATACTAATATTTTTATAAAATCTACTTAACATAGATGAATCATATATATATGGGGTTTAGATTTTACGATCATCACCGTACAAATGATTAAAATAATAGCAAAGATTATTTATCTAAAAAATTATTTTATAATTGAACATCATTTGGCCTTTTGATCACTTATTTTTTTATTTAACGATCTAAATTATTTCATGCTAAATTGATAATGATAACGATATTCGATTAAAGTAAAATTTTGATAGTATACTATAAATATTATAGAGATCATCATTATAAATTTTTGGATCCATCGATGGTCTCTATCTATCAGATCATCATGCGATTGTTCATGACCATCGAAATTAAATTTTATTGATCGACATAGTTAGTGCTATCGGATCAAAGTGGACTTTTATAACGATACTCTAATGATAATTACTTAAATAATAAATCATGAAGATGGCCTTTAAATTTTAAAATTATATAATATTCAATAAAAAATAGATAAAAATATCTTTTTAAAAGAATACTAATTTTTAAAAATTAAAAAATACTAATTTACTTGTAGGCTAGCTAATAGCAAACGTGCTCATGCCCCTCAACCCCATCGTGATGGCCATGCATGGTGCATCTTTGCTCATTGCTTGGGTAAGCCGTTGGCATGAAATAAAAATTACTGATTTTAAATTAGTAGTAATATAAGGTTGATTATTTATGACAAAACTTTTTCATTACAAATAATTAGTTATTTATGATAGAAATTTTTTATGCATCATAAATAATAGATTATTTATGATGATAAATTTTTATCACAAATAGTTCAACCTTTTAGGTTTTTTAAATTACTAAATTAGATCAATTATTTGCAATCAAAATATGATTTGCATCGTAAATAATTGAATATTTGCAATAAAAAATTTCCAATGCAAATAATCCTTCCTTTTATGTTTTTAAAATTACTAATTTAGAATTGATTATTTATGATGAAAATTATCCATCGCAAATAAGCAGTTATTTATGATAAAAACATATTTTACATCATAAATAATTGATTATTTATGATGAAAAGTTTCCATCACAAACAGTCCGCTCTTTTAATTTTTTTAAATTATTGATTTAGGGTTGATTATTTGCAACGTAAAATTGCTATCACAAATAATCTCTTATTTACGGTGGAAATAGATTTACATCATAGATAATTGATTATTTACAATAAAAAGTTTCTATCACAAATAGTTCTTCCTTTTATTTCTTTTTAAATTACTGATTTAGGATCGATTATTTACAATAAAATTTTTTTATCATAAATAAAAAATTATTTATGATAAAAATTTATTTTTTATCATAAATAATTAATTATAATTAAAAATATCTATCATAAATAGTCTACCCTTTTAGTTTTTTTAAAATTACTAATTTAGGATCGATTATTTATGACATAAAATTTTTATCATAAATAATCTATTATTTATGATGAAAATATGATTTACATCATAAATAATTGATTATTTATAATAAAAATCTTTTATTGTAAATAGTCTACCCTTTTATTTTTTAATTACTAATTTAGGATTGATTATTTGTGATGAAAAATTTTTGTCATAAATAATATGTTATTTATGATGAAAATATTATTTTTATCATAAATAATAAATTATTTATGATAATTTTTTTATAAATAATTGATTATTTATGATTAAAAAAACTTTTTTCATCATAATTACTATTATTTGCAACAAAATTATTTTCATCGCAAAAGCCTAGTTTTCTTGTAGTGCCATTCAGACTAGGTGCCTTATCCTCTACCATGGAGCAAATTGCCCTTCGGACCTTCTCCACTGAGATTGGACCTATCAAAATAGTATTCTCTTGGGTCGAGATCTTATTAGTCGAAGTAGGAATAGTATAGAGCCCACCTCCACCTAGCTGAGTAGTCACCGCCCCCAAAAGAAGTGGAAAATCTCCTATTGAATCTTCACCTCATCCTCAATCTAGGACCCCACCTCATTGCATAGCACCCTAATCCAGTTTTCCTATCACCTGATGATGGTCAATTGGTGGAAGAACCTTGCATGCCTATCTCCCTCTCTAATGCACTAGACTCTAGACTTCTACCTCCATAGGGTCTTCTACTAGCGCAATAGAAAGTGATGTAGGGTTAGATTGCTTTAGAGCTATGCCAAACTCTCCTCATCATGACCTTCCTCCTGGCTCTCTCTCCACTGGAGCTTGGCAATGGTAGTCTCAATGTCCTCTAGCTTCCTGAAGATATCATCCATCTCCAATCGGTTCCACCTCCGAAGTGTGCGCTTCATCAGCTCAAGTCTATGGATAACCCAATACATCGCATTTCCTCAGACAGGTATCCTCCAAACCTCCCTCACAATATCCTAGGAGTGTAGATAGGGGAGCCAAAATTTCTCAAACTGGGATGGACTTCGGTAAAAGAGTATAGTGTCAATAATGATGAGCATCGGGTTGTGATCTGATGCAATCTTAGGGACATGATACACCTGATGGCTTGAAAACATCTAGGTCTAGCTGACCATGGAGAAGGCCCTATCAATGCACTCCCAGACCCTTGTTGCCCCTTGTCTAGTGTTGCACCAAGTGAACTGAGGCCCAATTAAAGAACCTCAATCTATGAGCCCAGTATTCCAAAGGAAGTCATCGAACTTACATGACTTGATGCTATCAGTGAAAGGTCGTCCTCCCTTCTTCTCATGGAGGCTATCGATGTAGTTAAAATCCTCCATCACTCACTACTATAGAATAGGGCTACGATAGTGCATACTATTGCAACGGTTTCAAAAATCACTGCCATAAACTCTACGGCAGTGGTTATGTAGAACTACTACCATAGGTCATTTTATAGCTGCGGTTAATCAACCGCTGCCATAGATCCGCTCACAGATTGGATTTATGGTGGTGGTTAGAAATAACTACTGCCATAAGTCTTAACCTATGGCAGCGATTAATTAAAATCACTGCTATAGGTCCGACATATAGTAGCAGTTAAATAAAACTCCTGCTATAGGTTAACTTATGGCAGCGATTTTATGTAACCACTACCATAGACTGCTATATCTTTTTTTCATATTTTTTCTAAATATTATATAATTCTAAAATTTAATATCCATCTTCATCATTCATTATCTTAATAATTATTATTAAAGTATCATCATAAAAGATCGTCTCGATTTGATAGCCCTAGCTTCATCGATTAGTTAAATTCGATTTCGATTACGAAGGATGGCTCGATGATCTGAAAGATGAAGACTATCGGTGGATCCAAAAATCTATAATGATGATTTCGATGATATTTATAGCATACTATCAAAGTTTTACTTCAATCAAATATCTTTATTATGGTTAATTTAGTATAGAATGATTTCGGCCATTAAATGAGAAATAAGTGATCAAAAGGCCAAATGATGTTCGATTATAAGATAATCTTTTAGTTAAATGATCTTTGCTATCATTTTAATCATTTTATATGCTGATGATCATAAAATTTAAATTATTTTTATATAAATTATTCATGTTAAGCAAATCTAGCAAAAGTACAAGCATAATTACCAAAGAAGTTTAAGAATGGATATCGAGCGACGTAAAGTTTTGGATCATTCTTAGACCTGTAGTTTAAATTTTATGATCACCACTATAAAAATAATTAAAATAGTAGTCAAGATTATTTATCTAAAAAAATAACTCATAATCGAATGTTGTCTGATCCTTTGATCACTTATTTCTCATTTAACGATCGAAATCATCCTATACTAAATTGACCATGATAACAATATCTGATTGAAGTAAAATTTTGATAGTGTGATACAAATGATCCTGAGATCATCATTGCAAAAATTTAGGTCCATCGACAGTCTTCATCTATCTGATCATCATGCCATCGTTCGTGATCATCGAAATCAAATTTTACTGATCGACGAAGCTAGGACTATTGGATCAATGTATTTTTTTTAACAATACTCTAATAATAATTATTTAGATAATGAATGATAGAGATGGATATTAAATTTTAAAATTATATAATATTTAAAAAAATAAAAAAATTGATTATCAAATCTATGGCAGCGGTTTGAAAATCGCTACCACAGGTTTTCCCCCAATCCTGCCCTCAATTTCATAATTTTCCTCCAAGCTCTCTCTCTCTCTCTCCCTCCTCTCCACCGTCGGTGAGGCCCCTCCCCTCTGTTTTCTTACCAGGCTAGTGTCGCCTCCTCCCCCACCTTCTCTTTCTTCCCCAGGCAGTGCCGCCTCCTCCCCCACCTCGTCTTTCTCTTCCGATCGGTGCCACCTCCAACCCTACCTCTACCTTCTTCCCCAGTCGGTCTGACCACCTACTCCACCACCTCCCCTACCTGCCCCTTCTTCCCCAACCAATCAGGCCGTCGGCTCCGCCACCTCCCTCGCCTACCCCTTCTTCCCCAGCCACCGATCCTGCCACCTCTCCCTCCTCCTTCTTTTTTCGGTTGGCTTGCCCGTCAGCTTCGCCACCTCCCTCGCCTGCCCCTTTTTCCTGGTCGGCCCAGCCACCGGCCCCGCCACCTCCCCCTCCTCCTTCTTTCTCGATCGGCTCTTTTGTCAGCTCTGCCACCTCCCCGCCTCCTCTTTCTTCTCTGATTGGCCCAGTCGTCGGCCCCAACCCCTCCCTACTCTCTCTCTCTCTGTTTCTCTCCTCTCTCCCTCGACCCCGACCTTCTCCTTTCCTACTCTCTCTCCCCTCTTTACTCAGCCCGATCCGCCCCCTCCCTACTCTCTCTTCCCTCTTTCTCTCTCTCTCTCTCTTCTCTTTCTCTTCCTCTCTCTTCTCTCTTTCTCATCTCTAAATGTCTCTCTAGATCTTTCTCTCTCTTTCCTTTTTCTCTGTCTCTCTCTTCTCTCTTTCTTTATCTCTAGATGTCTCTTTAGATCTTTCTCTCTCTCTCTCTCTCTCTCTCTCTCTCTCTTTCCTCTTTTTCTTTCTCTCTCTTCTTTTTCTATATCTCATTATCTTATGTCTCTCTCATAGGCTACTTCTAGTGTCACTCTCTCTCTAGTACCACTACCGACGACCCTCAGAGTTTTGTACGACCCGCTCTCCATAGCTGCAGGTATGATTTTTAAAAAAAAAATTATAATAATATTTATTAATCATTTATAAAATTATATAATAATATTTATAATAAATATTATAAATATTTATTATAAATATTATAATTATCCATTGATCGTGGATCATGTCGGTGGATAAAAAAACTTCTATCGATTGGTTCTGGACTATGCCGATGGATTCTGGATTGGGCCATATCGGTAGTCTTGGATCATGCCATGTTGGTGGTCATGAATGGCCCTAGGCCATGCAGACAACCTTGGGCCATGCCGTATTTGTTAGATATGTGTGTCCTAGAAGTCAAATTAGCTGACACTTGTAATATACTTCTAAGGACAAAATTATAATTTTAATCATAAATAATAAAATATATTACTTTCTATCATAGTGTGCATTTTGAAAGTATCTGTGATACATCCTTTGAGTTAATGATAATGATAGTTCATATTTTTAAGAGTTGAAAATTTAAGATATGAATTTTCATTATTAACTCATAAAATGCTTCCGACCGTAGAATCATCATGAGAATAGTAATTGATCCAAAAGTTTGGTATACGATCGCTTCTTTAGGATAGATGAGTCTTAAGTCTATGGTATAGAGACTCCAGAATGAGAGTATAGATACTCATTAGAGAACGAGGACACTGAGCGTGACCACCTCGAGCAGTCATAAGAAAGTCTACCTTCTCGTCGATGACTGACTCGAAGCTGCAGTGGTGTGTCTGATTCTCTGACCTAAGGTGCATCAACAGTTCACCTTGAGGGTGTTATAGTTTGACTACACCATAACTCAGTCTCCTAGCCATTTAAAATTCTGAGGTGTATGTTGGCTATAGCATGTTCATTGTAGAAATTAGATTGCACCAATAGGAAATCTATCTACCTCAATAGATGAGGAGCAGTCCTATGATGATCATGAGAATCAAGTCTATAAGCCCAAGGCCATGGCAGAGTAAAATAATAGAAAGAGTTTCTATTAGAATTTTCATATTGGACTTGAATCGAATGATTAATTCATATGTCAGATATTAGAGTTTGACGAGATCACCTTAACCCTAATCCGATTGAAGCTCAAGATTGAGGAACCTAATCACACAGGAAACTGCACCAAGAGGTTCGCTTTCAGTTCTGATGGATTGCCACCATATGTTACTAGGTGTCACTGATGAATTTTGAGAGTAATTATAATGATTTAGATGATCGATCATACTAGTTATCTAAATCAAAAAAGTTCTGATCCATTGAAAGGTATTTCGATGATGTCGATGATAGAGATCACGACATATCCCATTATCATACGAAACTAAATCTAACTGGGTTACACAAATAAGAATTTGAATCTGAATGTCATCAATTGGACTAACCCAGTTCAATTGATTTGAATAAGATTCAATTAGGTTCAAAAAAATCGTGCTAGCATATGATTGAGCCTATTGTTCTCCTTTAATAATCATTAAAGCTTATCTCGACTGAGTCAAATATATTTAGGCTCACTCAAAAATCTTTACCTAGTCTGACTGAAGCTTGTCCATATCAGAAAAGGATTGTCTTAATTTATGAGATAAATTTAAAATAATACTTGCTATTTTCGATCACCTGCTAATTTCTATTTTCGGACATTGATCAAATATTGATCCTGGATACTTAGACGTCTGCCCATATGTCATGCACCTATAGGAGAGTACCTGGGGTCTTATCCTCCTGCTAAAATGCAGATAGGAAGAGGGTGCACGTATAGGAAGGCATGCATCCCATGAGGATAAAGGAGGAGTCCCATACAGATGGGACTCTAGGGTTGCTTCAGGGGACTAAACTCTATAGCGCTAAGAACTCTTGTTTGACCTAGTCTTGGTGCCACCTTAGAAGAATTTTGAGGGTCTCTCATCTGATTGGATCAGATGATGTTATTCCACCAATCAGATTTAGATCTGATTGCACAAAAGATCATGATTGGCCGAGATGATGTGGTACTGCATGGCGCAGTAGGATCTATATAAACCCTATCTACGCCTAAATTTTAATGCTTCTACCTTTAGCCCACGCCACAAAGCCGCTCTTCCTCCTTTCCCATGCCACCCTCTGGTCCTCTCTCTCCTCTCCACATCTAAGGAGTTTTGGGAATGAATAAGGTGCGGTGCAAGCAAGTGAAATACGCCAGAAAAGGAAGAAAGCAGCACTGCTACAAGAGACAACGGATGTTCTTCAAAAAAAATTTTGAAGATCTTCAAGATCAGATCTAGATCTAATTTTTGAAGGATTAATTAAGAAGAAGAAGATCTTCAGATCCTATTTGAGTGAATATCGGTAGAGATAAGGTACTTGCGTGGCTACATCCAGAACCTCAGACAAACATCGGGATCATCACAAGATAATTAGATTATCCAAAATAAAGATATAATTAAATTAAATTAAATTTTTATTTTTATTTTATTTTAATTATTAGATCAATAAGATTAGATCTAAGGAGTCTTAGATCTAATTAAGATCTTAGAGAAAAAATTTTTAAAATATCCCTCTTGATCCAATCGGATCTGAACGAATCTGATCTAGAAAATAATTTTTTTTTTTTAACTGGTATCAGAACTAGGTTACATAATTCATTAGATCTAATTTTAATTTATTTTTAATTTGATAATTAAATAATTTTAAATATCACATTAGATATGATTAGATCTAAAATAAAAAAATTAAAAATTAAATAATCTAGATCTAAGATGTATGAGATGCATGACTAGACTAGGAATAGAATTATTCTGTATGTAGTCTAGCATAATCATAATTTTAATTTAATTAATTATAATTTTTAAATTTCTTTATTTATTATTTTTTAATATTATAAATATTATAATTAGATCTAAAAAATAAAAAATAAATTTATTTAATTTATTCATATACGATATGATAGATGCATGTTTAGACTACTTGTACAATAATTCTACAACATTATCTAGAATAAAAATTAATTTGATATGATTAAATTTAAATCTTATTTTTTAGATGTTTATGAGATAATTTAGATCTAAAAATATACATGATATGATACATGATATGTATGCAAAATATATTTTTAGTTAGATCAATTTTTATATATGTGATATATGATGTAGATCTAACCAGTTTTATAGATTTATCATATTTCTGATTAAGGCATGCCCTTTGATCGTCCGGTCATAAGAATGAAGTAGGATTTAAAGACCCTCTTCTTCCATTCGATGGGATGTTCTTATGGTGTGTAGGAGTGCTGCGCGTTCGTCCTTAATCAAAAATAAAAAAAACTTATTTTTGCAAAATCTTAGATTCTGTAATCCTAGAATTTTATATACATTTTTTGTTTATGAATCCTAAACTTAATTAAGAATTAAGATTATGAAATATATTAGATCTAAAATTAAAAATTTTTAGATCTAAGATATATTCATAAAATTGGATTTGAGCTTGGATAGCTTAATTAGATCTAGTGGTTGATCAAACTAAATCAATAGTGCTTAAATTGACTAGTCTAATAGGATTAAGTCTGGGTCAAGATCGAATCACATGAGTAATCGATCAAGTTAAGATCTAATTAGACTTAGTGATTAGAGTCTGGATTGTAGGCTAATTCGATTGATTCTAGCTCAATAATTTGGTGTCTCAGATAAGTTTGGCAGATACGATCGATTGGTTTTTAATTGGGAGCTACTCGATTCGAATGCATTCTTGTCGAATTAATGGCATATCCCTTCCACCGGTCTCACTTACCTGACCATATTTATCGGTCCAATTTTGATCTAAGGTGACTAACAATCCAAGCTGACCCATGCCACTTGGTTAGTCATAATGGTTATGGCTATGTCAAGTTAAGTTTAAAGAGACCTAAACCAAATTTTTCTAAAAAAAGATTAAGTCTAAGGTCTTCCACCATTATAGATGTGCGGGCCCTTTTCGGGATTGATTATTCTCAACTGATCATAGTGGTTCAGTTGCACCAAAAAGATGCAACAATATCTATTAGGCATTGGATGCTATAGACTAGAGGATGGATTGAACTCAATATTTCGGATATCATGAGAGACCCAATTAGAAATTCAATCTGTGCAAATGGTGGGTCTGACTTAACTAAGGAGTGGATCAATATTTCGGACATGGTAAGATTCATGAATTAAAGATCAAGTCTGGATGCACCATGATTAGAAAATCATTGGATAAGAGTTGTTCACTCATTGGCTAACCCATCATCAATAATTGTTAGGTGAGGTGATGAGTCAGTTGGTGGGACTACACCATCTACTAAAAATCAGTAATCATGAAGATTTTTATATCTCTATAAAGAAAGTGTAAAGATCTAAGCAAACAGTAAAAGCTAATTTATTTAAAAATTAAATTTTTAAATAAATTGATCAAATCTTAATCACAAAATCTAACTAAAAACTTTGACTCTCTATAGAAAAAAAAATTTGCATCCAACCCACTAGCCCGTATCCTGGACACCCATAGACTGACCGAACCTAATTATAAGAATTGGCTCCAAAATTTTAAAATTATTTTGAATTTTGAGAAGTTAACTCATGTATTGAACTAGGATCCCCCCACCTTACCAGCTCATCCATCCATTGAACAGAGAGCGTTTCCTAATAAGTGGATGGATAAAGATAATAAGGCCAGATACTACATGTTGGGCTCAATATCTGATGAGCTTTAGCACCAACATGAAGATATCAAGACTGCCCACCAAATGTTGGCTCACCTACAAGAATTATTTGATGAATAGAGTCGCGCAACCAAATATCAAATCACTAAATGACTATTTAAGGCTAAAATGCATGATGGACAATCAGTCCAAGATCATTTTCTAATGATGATCAAGAATTTAAAAGAGCTTGAGAAGCTCAGAGTAAAATTAGACTAGGATCTGCAGAATGATATAATTCTACAATCCTTGATTGATGCGTATGGAAAGTTCATCATGAACTACCATATGCATAAACTTCAGATTACTTTGGCTGAGCTTATGAATATGCTGGTTACTGTTGAGCTTTCTATGAAAGATTCTAAAGGCTCAGTACTTGCTATGAAATGAACTTCTTCTAAGAGAAAGTCTTTTGAAAAGAAGAAGAAGTCTGTGAAAAAGTAGAAGATGGAAGGTGGAAAGAAAAAGAAGGCAGAGCTGAAAAAGAAGGCCACTGACAAAGAAAAGTATTTTCATTATAATACTAACGGCCACTGAAAGCGGAACTGTCTTACATACCTGGCCACCCTGATGAATAAGAAGGAGACAGGTCCTTCTGGAGGTATGCTCATTATTGAATCTAACATTACGATTTCTTCTGCATCCAGTTGGGTGCTTAACTCTGATTCTAGTGCTCATTTGTGCACTTCCATATAGGGTCATGAGGGTAGCAGGAGGTCGAGGGATGGTGAGATGATCCCATGTATCGAAAATGGAGTAAGGATTATTGCTGTGGCCGTGGGAACCTACCTTCTTCAACTACTGTCTGGCTTAGATTTAGTACTTAAGGATTGTTACTATGTGCCTACTGCAAGCAAAAATTTGATTTCTATTTCATGTTTAGCACAAGAAGGCTATGTAATTAGTTTTCTTAAGAACCATTGTAATATTCTTTATGAAAGAAATAAAATTACAAGTGATTTTCTTATTAACGATCTCTACCAGTTACATATTGATGTATCTATCTTTAATACCGAGCAAAATGTGAATGCCATAGAATCAAAATGACCAAAGGATAGTCCAAACGATAGGTATCTATGGCACCTAAGGCTAGGTCATATAGTAGAAGATAGAATTAACAAATTAGAAAAAATTAGATTATTGAGTCTGTTGACTTTCGAATCATATCCAATTTATAAATCATATCTTCATGGCAAAATGACTAAGCTCCCTTTTGTACCACATAGAAAAAGGGCCATAAATCTACTTATCCTAGTACATACTGATGTGTGCGGCCCATTTGATGTACCGACTAGAGGCAACTTTATCTACTTCATAACCTTTATCGATGATTTATCTTAGTATGGGTATGTGTATCTTATAAGACACAAGTCTAAAGCCTTTGAAAAGTTTAAGAAATTCATATATGAAGTGGAAAAGCAAACTAGAAAATCCATTAAGGTTCTTCAATCGGATCGAGGAGGTGAATACCTTAGTCAAAAATTCTTGGACTATCTCAAGCAATATGGCATAGTCTCTCAATGGACTCCACTTGAAATACCTCAACTCAATGAGATTTTAGAATGGAGGAATCGGATCCTATTAGATATGGTTCGATTCATGATGAGCTTCACAGACCTTCCTGATTTTCTTTGGAGACATAGTCTATTAACTGTTATATATTTACTGAATAGGGTTTCCTCTAAAACCATTCCTACCACATCGTATGAGATATAGCATGGTAAGAAACCAAGTCTGAGTCATCTCAGAATTTGGAATTGTTCGACTCATGTCAAAAGACAACAAAGACAAGTTAGACTATAGATCCTTTAGAGCTTGATTCATAGGATATCCTAAAGGATCATTAGGATATTTTTTCTATATTTTAGAAGATCACAATATGATTGTGAGTTGGCATGCAATCTTTTTTGAAAAATAGTTTATTCAAGATCATGGCATTAGAAAACAGATCAAGCTCGAGGAGAAAGTCTCCCAAGAGCAACGAGCTAAGGATCCTATGGAACCAAATTAGGTTGAGCCAATACAATCACTACCTCCTCCACCTTGTAGATCGAAAAGAATTTTCCATCCTTCTAAGAGGTACTTAGGTACTATTTTAGAGAAAGTAGAGGAAATATTTCTCGTAAGTAATAGGGTTCATGGTGATGATCTCAAAATCTATGATGAGACGATATCAGATATCGACTTCGAGAAATAGTTAGAGGCAATGAAGTCAGAAATTGACTCGATGCACTCAAACCAAGTATGGATCTTAGTAGATCCACCTGAAGGTATAGTACCTATTGGGTGTAAATAGATCTACAAGAGAAAGATTGGTGCAGATGGGAATGTGGAGACATTCAAAGCTAGATTAGTGACAAAAGGGTATAGTCAGCACAAAGGCATTGACTATCAAGATATCTTTTTGCCAGTAGCCATGCTAAAATTCATTCGTACATTGCTTGTTATTGCAGCCTATTTCGATTATGAAATATGGAAAATAGACGTGAAAATGGCATTCTTAAATGGATACCTTGAGAAAGATATCTATATGGAATAGCCGCTAGGTTTCACATCCAGTGATGTTGATCATAAAGTATGCAAGCTACAAAAATTCATATATGGACTTAAGCAAGTATCTCAGAGCTGGAATACTCATTTTAATGATGTGATCAAATTATTTGATTTCATCAAGAATGAGGAGAAACCATGTATTTTCAAAAAGATCAATGGGAACGCTATTGTCTTCCTCATACTCTACATGGATGATATCCTCCTTATTGGAAATGATATTCCTATGTTAACCATAGTTAAAATGTGATTATCTAAAGAATTCTCCATGAAAGACCTAGGAGAAGCATCCTTCATTCTAAGAATTAAGGTCTATAGAGATAGACCGAATAGGATGCTAGGTCTTTCACAGAAGATGTACATAGAGAAAGTGTTAAAGATGTTTAGCATGAAAAATTCCAAGAGAAGAATGGTACCCTTCAGACATGGCATTCATCTCTCCAAGAAAATGTGTCCCAACACACCTGGAGATTGAACGCATGAGCAAGATTCCTTATGCTTCAGCAATAGGGAGCCTCATGTATGTTATGTTATGTACACAACCTGATATAGCCCATGCTGTGAGTGTCACGAGCAGATATCAGTCGAATCCAGATGAAGAACACTGGACTTTTGTGAAATGTATCCTTAAGTACTTGAGAAGAACAAAGGATATGTTGTTGATTTTTGGTAATGAAAAACTCCAAGTCTAGGGGTATACAGACTCAGATTTTATATTCGATATAGATGATCGAAAGTTGACATCTAAAAGTTTGTTTATGTGTAATGGTGGTGCTGTCAGTTGAAAGAATTTCAAGTAGATAGTGATAGCACATTCCACCATGAAAGCAGAGTACATCACTGCATCAGAAACTGCAAAGAAGGCATTCTGGTATAAGAAGTTTACCGCAGAGATCGGAGTGATGCCATCGGATGCCATTCCTCTATACTGCAATAATAATGGCACCATAGCTCTTGCTAAGGAGTCGAGATCTCACCAAAAATCTAAGCACATCGAGCAGCGATACCACCTCATCCATGATTTTCTCAAAAATGATTACGTCGAGGTCAAGAGAGTCGACTCCACAGATAATGTGGCAGACCCACTTACAAAGCCATTGGGCCAGCAAAAGATCAAAGCCCATCTTGAGAAGATGGAACTTAGATTTATAGCCAATTGGCTTTAGGTCAAGTGAGAGTTTGTTAGATATGTGTGCCCTAGAAGTCAGATTCGCTGACACTTGTAATACACTTCTAAGGGCAAAATTATAATTTTAACTATAAATAATAAAATAAATTATTTTCTATCATAGTATTGAAGGAAAATCCTAATTTTTTGGATCAGGTTCGTTCAGATCTGATGGATCAAGAGATATATTTCAAAAATTTTTTCTCTTTGATCCTAATCAGATCTGGAATATTTCAGATCTAATTCTTATTATTCTAATAAAATAAAATATAAATAAATTAAATTAAATTTAATTTATCTTGATGTTGGGTAATCCTATTACCCATTGATGATCCTGCATGCAGCGGAAGGTTCTGGATCTAGCCACGCAAGTGCCTGGCCTCTATCGGTATCCACTCAAGTTGGATCTAGAGATCCTCTTCTTCTCTATCATGTCTTCAAAAATTAGATCCGGATCTAATCTACAGGATCTTCAAAATACCTTTTGAAGATCAGCAGTCGTCCCTTGCAGCAGCGCAGCCTTCTAGCTTTCAGTCGCCTTTCTCTCATCTAGATTGCACCAACCAAGCTCCAAAACTCTTTTGGATGTGGAGAGGAGAGGAAGAAGGTGGGTTTGGCATGGAGGAAGAGGGGAGAGGCAGCCTTGGGGTGTGGGATTTCAGTTCTCCAGTCATACCATCTGAGTTGGGCGCAGGGTCTTATTTATAGACTGTTTGTGATCCAACTCCTCTTCTTTCCAACCAATCACAACTCTTTATGAAATCAGATCTAAATCTGATTGGTAGAAATAGAGTCCCCTAGATTCCTCCTTAGAGGGTGCCTAAGACCAGTCAAAGTTAGTTCTTAGGAGAACTCTAATCGGAATCCAAAAAAAGATGGAGTCCCTATCCAACAGAAACTCCTGGGCGCCTCCAACTTGGGCACACGCCAAGGGTGGCGTGTGCCCTCCTCCTTTCCAGGTTCTGGTAGGGGGACAAGCCCCCACCAGCTCTCCAATAGGTGCATGATACGTGGACAAAAGTCAAAGTGTCAATGGTCAACATTTGACCAGTCAAAGGTAGACTTTTGACCAAAGTCAAAGAACGAGAAATGGCAGGTGACCAAAAATGGTGGGTAATATCTTACAAAATAAGACAACCTTTTCTAACTTGGACTAACTCCAGTCAGACCATATGAAGGCCTCTGATTGAGCACAAACTCCTTTGGCTCAGTCAGGACAACTTATTTATGATAGTAAAAGAAGAACGTTAGGTTCAATCGAGTGCTAGCACGATTTCCTTGAACCTAATTGAATCTCATTCAGATCAATTGAACTAGATCAGTTCAATTGATGATCACCAGATTCAAACCCTTGTTTGTGTGACCCAGTTAGGTTCAGTTCTGTATGGTAATGGGATATGTCATGATCTCTATCATCGACATCATCGAAACTCCTTTCGATGGATCAGAACTCTTCTGATTCGAACAGCTAGAATGATCGATCATCTAAATCATTCTAATTGCTCCCAAAATCCACCAGTGACACCTAGCAGTATATGGTGGCAACCCATCAGAGCTGAATGCGAACCTCTTGGTGCAGCTACCTGTGTGATTAAGTTCTTCTATCTTGAGCTCCGATCAGATTAGGGTTAAGGTGAAACTCGTCAAACCCTAGTTTCTGTCATATGATGTAATCATTCGATTCAAGTCCGATGTGAAAATCTAAATAGAAACTCTTTCTATTATTTCACTCTGCCATGGCCATGGGCTTCTGGACTTGATTCTCATGATCATCATAGGGCTGCTCCTCTACCACCGAGGTAGATAGATTCCATCTTGATGCAATCCAGTTTCCTACAATGAACATGTCATAGCCAACATACACCTCAGGGTTCCATGGGCTAGGAGATCCGAGTAATGGTGTAGTCAAACTATAACACCCTCAAGGTGAACTACAGTCGATGCACCTCAGATCAAAGAACCAGACACACCACTGCAGCATCGAGTCAGTCATTGACGAGAAGGTAGACTTCCTAATGACTACTCGAGGTGGTCACGCTCAGTGCCCTCATTCTCTAACGAGTACCTGTACTCTCGCTCCGATGTCTCCACACCATAGACTCAAGACTCATCTACTAAAGAGAAGCGATTGTACACCAACCTTCCGGATCAATCACCATCCTCATGATGATCCTATGGTCGGGAGCATTTTATGAGTTAATAATGATTATTCATGTCTTAAATTTTCAACTCTTGAAAATATGAATTATCATTACCATTAACTCAAAGGATGTATCACAGACACTAAATACACATATGTGATAGAAAATAACCCATTTTATTGATTATAGTCAAAATTATAATTTTGCCCCTAGAAGTGTATTACAAGTGTCAGCCAATTCTGGCTTCTAGGGCACATATATCTAACAATCTCTCACTTATCCTAAAGCCAATTGGCTATAAGTCTAAGTCCCATCTTCTCAAGGTGGGCTTCAAATTTTTATTGTCCCAACGGCTTTGTAAGTGGATCTGCCACATTATCTATGGAGTTGACTCTCTTGACCTCGACCTAACCCTTCTCGAGGTAATCACGGATGAGGTGGTATCGCCGCTCAATGTGCTTGGACTTTCTGGTGAGACCTCGGCTCCTTAGCAAGGGCTATGGCACCATTGTTGTCGCAGTATAGAGGAATGGCATCTGATGGCATTACTCCGATTTTTGCAGCAAACTTCTTGTACCAGAATGCTTCCTTCGCAGCCTCTGATGCAGCGATATATTCTGCTTCCATGGTGGAATCTACTATCATGGTTTGCTTGGAACTCTTCCAGCTGACAGCACCACCATTGCACACAAACAGACTCCCAGATGTCGACTTTCGATCATCTATATCGGACATGAAATTTGAGTCTGTGTATCCCTGGACTTGGAGTTCTCTGTTACCAAAGACCAACATCATATCCTTAGTTCTTCTCAAGTACTTAAGGATACATTTCACAGAAGTCCAGTGTTCTTCACCTGGATTTGACTGATATCTGCTTGTGACACTCACAGCATGGGCTATATCAGGTCGTGTACATAGCATGGCATACATGAGGCTCCCTATTGCAGAAGCATAAGGGATCTTGCTCATGCATTCTATTTCCTCAGGTGTGCTAGGGCACATCTTCTTGGAAAGATGAATACCATGTCTGAAGGATATTAATCCCCTCTTAGAGTTTTCCATACTAAACCTCTTTAGTACTTTCTCTATGTACATCTTCTGTGAAAGTCCTAGCATCCTATTTGGTCTATCCCTATAGACCTTAATTCCTAGAATAAAGGATGCTTCACCTAGGTCTTTCATGGAGAATTCCTTGGACAACCATAATTTTGACTATCGTCATCATGGAAATATCATTCCTAATAAGGAGGATGTCATCCACGTACAATACGAGGAAGACAACAGCGCTTCCCACTGACCTTTTTTTGAAGATACACGGTTCCTCTTCATTTTTGATGAAACCAAACATTTTGATCACATCATTGAAATGAGTGTTCCAGCTCCGAGATGCTTGCTTAAGTCCATATATGGACCTTTGCAGCTTGCAAACCTTGTGATCAGTATCACTGGATGTGAAACCTAGCGGCTGTTCCATATAGATATCTTCCTCAAGATATCCATTTAAGAATGCCGTTTTTACGTCCATTTGCCATATTTCATAATCAAAATAGGCTGCAACGGCAAGCAATGTGCAGGATGGATTTTAGCATAGCCACTGGGAAAAGGTATCCTGATAGTCAATGCCTTCGCATTGACTATAACCTTTTGCCACTAGTCTAGCCTTGAATGTCTCCACATTTCCATCTGCACCAATCTTTCTCTTGAAGATCCATTTACACCCAATAGGTACTATACCTTCTGGTGGATCTACCAAGGTCCAGACTTGGTTTGAGTGCATCGAGTCAATTTCTGACTGCATTGCCTCTAGCCATTTCTCGGAGTCGATATCTGATATCGCCTCATTGTAGGTTTTGGGATCATCACCATGAGCACCATTACCTATGAGGAACATTTTCTCTACTTCCTCTGAAATAATACCTAAGTATCTTTCAGGAGGATGAAAAACTCTTTCCGATCTATGAGGTGGAGGAGGTAGTGTTCTTATTGGCTCAACCTGATTTGGTTCCAATTGGTCCTTAGCTCGTTGTTCTTGTGAGACTTTCTCATCAAGCTTAATCTGCTTTTCCAATGCCGCTATCTTGAATAAACTATTTTTCAAGAAAGATGGCATGTCGACTCACAATCACATTGTGGTCTTCTGGAATGTAGAAATAGTATCCTAATGACTCTTTAGGATATCCTATGAATCGAGCTCTGAAGGACCTAAACTCTAACTTGTCCGCTTGTTGTCTTTTGACATGAGCCGGACAACCCCAAATTCTGAGATGACTCAGACTTGGTTTCTTACCATGCCATATCTCATACGGTGTGGTAGGAACGGTCTTTAGAGGGAACCCTATTCAGTAGATAAATTGAAGTTAACAATGAATGTCCCCAAAGAAAATCAGGAAGGTCTGTGAAGCTCATCATGGATCGAACCATATCCAATAGAGTCCGATTTCTCCGTTCTGAAACCCCATTGAGTTGAGGTGTTCCTGGTGGAGTCCATTGAGAGACTATGCCATTTTTCTTGAGATAGTCTAGGAATTTCTGGCTAAGGTATTCACCTCCTCGATCTGATCGAAGAACCTTAATGGGTTTTTCAGTTTATTTTTCTACTTCATGTCTGAATTCTTTGAACTTTTCAAAAGCTTCAGACTTATGTCTCATAAGATACACATACCCATACCTAGACAGATCATCGGTAAAGGTAATGAAGTAGACAAAATTGCCTCTAGCCGGCACATCAAATGGGCCGCACACATCAGTATGTACTAGGGCAAGGAGATCTGTGGCCCTCTCCCCATGTCCAACAAAAGGGAGTTTAGTCATTTTGCCTTGAAGACAAGATTCACAAGTTGGATATGACTCAAAAGTCAATGGACTCAATAGCCCATTTTTCTCCAATTTGTTGATCCTATCTTCTGCTATATGACCTAATCTCAGGTGCCATAGATATCTGTCGTTTGGACTATCCCTAGGTCGTTTGGCATTCACGTTTTGCTCGATAGTTAGAATAGGTACATCAATATGTAGCTGATAAAGACCATTAATAAGGAAACCATTTGCAATTTTATTTCTTTCATAAAGAATGTTACAATGGTCCTTAAAGAAGGTAATCACATAGCCTTCTAGTGCTAAGCATGAAACAGAAATCAAATTCCTGCTAGCTGCAGGCACATAATAACAGTCTTTCAAAACTAAGTCTAAACCAGATGGTAATCGAAGAGGGTATGTTCCCACCACCTACTGCAGCAACTCTTGCTCCATTACCGACATGTAGGATCATGTCTCCATCCCTCAGCCTCCTGCTATCCTCAAGACCCTGCATGAAAGTGCACAGATGAGCACTAGAACCAGAGTCAAGCACCCAACTGGATGCAGAAGAAACCGTAAGGTTAGACTCAATAATGAGCATACCTCCAGAAGGACCTTCCTTCTTGTTCTTCAGGGTGGCCAGGTAAGTAGGGCAGTTCCGCTTCCAATGGCCGTCGCTGTTGCAATGAAAATACTTTTCTTTGGCATCGGCTTTCATCTTCGGCTCTGCCTTCTTCTTCTTTGCTCCTTCCATCCTTTTGCTTTTTCACAGACTTCTTTTTCTTTCCATAAGACTTTCTTTTGGAAGAAGTCCATTCCATAGCAAGAACTGAGCCTTTAGAACCTTTCATAGAAAGCTCAGCGGTGAACCAGCATATTCATTAATTCGGCCAAGGAATTTTGAAGTTTATGCATGTGGTAATTCATGATGAATTGCCCATATGCATCAGTCAAGGATTGCAGAATAATATCGTTCTGCAGATCCAAGTCTAACTTCACACCGAGCTTCTCAAGCTCTTCCATGTCCTTGATCATCGTCAGACAGTGATCTTGGACTGACTGCCCATCACGCATCTTAGCCTTAAAAAGTCATTTCATGACTTGATACTTGGCTGCGCGACTCTGTTCACCAAACATCTCCTGCAGGTGAGCCAACATTTGGCGAGCAGTCTCCGATATCTTCATGTTGGCGCTGGAGCTCATCAGACATCGAGCCCAACATGTAATATCTGGCCTTATTATCTTCGTCTATCCATTTTTTCAGAGACGCTCTCTGTTCAGTGGATGGACGGGCTGGTAAGGTGGGAGGGTCCTGGTCCAAAACATGGATTAACTTCTCAGAAATCCAAAATAATTTTGTAGTTTCTGAGCCAATCTTTATAATTGGGTCCGGTCAGTCTATGTGTGTCCAGGATACGTGCTAATGGGTTGGACGCAGACATTTTCCTATAGAGAGTCAAAGATTCTAGTTAGATACTGTAATTATGACTTGACCAATTTGTTTAGAAATTTTATTTTTAAATAAATTAGCTTCCACTATTTTCTCGGATCCCTACACTCCCTCTGTAGAGATGCAAAAATCTCCATGATTAATGATTTCTAGTGGGTGGTGCGGTCTCACCAACTGACTCATCACCTCACCTAACAGTTATTGGTGATGGGTTAGCCAATGAGTGAACAACTCTTGTTCAATGATTCTCTAATCATGGTGCACCCAAACTTGATCTCTAATTCATGAATCTCACCGTATCCGAAATATTGATCCACTCCTTAGTTAAGTCAGACCCACCATTTGCATAGACTGGATTCCTAATTGAGTCTCTCACCGTATCCAAAATATTGAGCCCAACTCATCCTCCAGCCCATAGCATCCAATGCCTAATAGACATGGTTGCATCTTTTTGGTGCAACTGAGCCACTGTATCCAGCCGAGAACAATCAACCCCGAAAAGGGCCCGCACATCTACAATGGTGGAAGACCTCAGACTTAATCTTTTCTTAGGAAGAATTGATTCAGGTCTCATTAAACTAGACTTGTCATAGTCATAACAATTATGACTAACCTAGTGGCATGGGTTAGCTCGGATTATTGACCACCTCAGATCAGAACTGTGTCAACAGATATGGCCAGGTAAGTGAGACCGGTGGAAGGAATATGCCATTAACTCGTACAAGAATGCATTCAGGTCGAGTAGCTTTCAATTAAAAATCAGTCGATCGTATGTGCCAAACTTACCTTAGACACCAAATTATTGAGCCAGAACCAATTGGGTTAGCCTACAATCCAGACTCTAACCTCTGAGCCTAATTAGGTCTTGCTTGATCGTGACTCGATCTTGACCCAGACTTAATCCTATTAGGCTGGTCAATTTAAGCATTGTTGATCCCATCTAACCAACTCTTGATTCGGTTTGATCAACCGCTTAGACCTAATTGAGCTACCCAAGCCCGAACCCAGTATTATGAATATGTCTTAGATCTGAAATTCTTAATTTTAGACCTAATTAATATTCCATAATCTTAATTCTTAATTAAGTAGGGTTCATAAACAAAATATGCACAATAAATCCTAGGGTTTCAGGATCTAGGGTTTTGCAGAAAGTAAGTTTTGGATTTCTGATTAAGGACGAACATGCAGCACCCCTACACATCATAAGAACACCCCATCGAATGGAAAGAGAGGGCCTTTAAACCCTTCTTCGTTCTTATGACCGGACGGCCAAGAGGAATGCCTTAATCAGGAACATGCAATACTACAAAATAGTTTTAGATCTATATCATATATCTCATATACAAATTAGATCTAATCATGGCATATTTTGCATACATCTCATGTATCGAATCATGCATATTTTCAGATCTAAATTATCTCATAATAATCTAAAAAATTAGATTTAAATTGATCTTAATCAAAATAAACTTCTAATCTAGATAACTTATGTAGAACTATTCTACAACTAGTCTAGACATGCATCAATCATATCTCATATGATGTTAAAATTAAATAATTTTTATTTACTATTTTTTAGATGTTATTATAATAATTATAATATCAAAAAATAATAAATAAATAGATCTAAAATATGATTTAATCAAATTAAATTGAAATATGTAAGACTATTCTATAGAACTATTCTATTTTAGAACTAGTCATGCATATTTTCTAATCTTAAATCCAAATCATTTAATTTTAAATTTTTTTGATTTTAGATCTGATCACATCTCATGTGATATTTAAAATTATTTATTTTTTAATTAGAATAAATTTAAAATTAGATCTAAATACTTAAGAACCTTGGCTCTGATACCAGTTGAAGAAAAATCCTGATTTCCCGGACCAGGTTCGTTTAGATCTGATTGGATCAAGAGATATATTTCAAAAAAAAAAATTCTTTAATCTTAATCAGATCTAGAATATTTTAAATCTGATTCTTATTATTCAATAAAATAAAATCTAAATAAATTAAATCAAATTTAATTTACCTTGATGTTGGGTAATCCTATTACCCATTGATGATCCTGTATGCAGTGGAAGGTTCTGGATCTAGCCACACAAGTGCCTGGCCTCTACCGATATCCACTCAGGCTGGATCTAGAGATTCTTTTCTTCTCTATCACATCTCCAAAAATTAAATCTGGATCTGATCTGGAGGATCTTCAAAATATCTTTTGAAGATTAGCAGTCATCCCTTGCAGCAGCGCAGCCTTCTAGCTTTCAGTCCCCTTTCTCTCTTCTGGATTGCACCAACCAAGCTCCAAAAATCTTTTAGATGTGGAGAGGAGAGGGAGAAGGTGGGTTTAGCATGGAGGAAGAGGGGAGAGGCAGCCTTGGGGAATGGGATTTCAGTTCTTTAATCATACCATCTGAGTTGGGCGTAGGGTCTTATTTATAGACTATCTATGATCCAACTCCTCTCCTTCCCAATCAATCACAACTCTTTATGAAATCAGATCTAAATCTGATTGGTAAAAATAGAGTCCCCTGGATTCCTCCTTAGAGGGTGCCTAAGATCAGTCAAAGTTGGTTCTTAGAAGAACTCTAATCGAAATCTAAAAAGGAGATGGAGTCCCTGTCCAACAGGGACTCCTAGGCGCCTCCAACTTGGGCACATGCCAAGGGTGGCGTGCGCCCTCCTCCTTGCTAGGTTCTACCAGGGGGACAAGTCCCCACCAGCTCTCCAACAGGTGCATGACACGTGGACAAAAGTCAAAGTATCAATGGTCAACATTTGACCAGGTCCCCACCAGCTCTCCAACAGGTGCGTGACACGTGGACAAAAGTCAAAGTGTCAATGGTCAACATTTGACCAGTCAAAGGTAGACTTTTGACCAAAGTTAAAGAACGAAAAATGGTAGGTGACCAAAAATGGTGAGTAATGTCTTATAAAATAAGACAATCTTTTCTGACTTAGACAAACTCCAGTCAGACCATATGAAGGCCTCTGATTGAGCACAAACTCTTTTGGCTCAGTCAGGATAACTTATTTATGATAGTAAAAGAAGAACGTTAGGTTCAATCGAGTGCTAGCACGATTTCCTTGAACCTAATTGAATCTCATTCAGATCAATTGAACTAGATCAGTTCAATTGATGATCACCAGATTCAAACCCTTGTTTGTGTGATCCCAGTTAGGTTCAGTTCTGTATGGTAATGGGATATGTCATGATCTCTATCATCGACATCATCGAAACTCCTTTCGATGGATCAGAACTCTTCTGATTCGAACAGCTAGAATGATCGATCATCTAAATCATTCTAATTGCTCCCAAAATCCACCAGTGACACCTAGCAGTATATGGTGGCAACCCATCAGAGCTGAATGCGAACCTCTTGGTGCAGCTACCTGTGTGATTAAGTTCTTCTATCTTGAGCCCCGATCAGATTAGGGTTAAGGTGAACTCGTCAAACCCTAGTCTCTGTCATATGATGTAATCATTCGATTCAAGTCCAATGTGAAAATCTAAATAGAAACTCTTTCTATTATTTCACTCTGCCATGGCCATGGACTTTGGACTTGATTCTCATGATCATCATAGGGCTGCTCCTCTACCACCGAGGTAGATAGATTCCATCTTGATGCAATCCAGTTCCTACAATGAACATGCTATAGCCAACATACACCTCAGGGTTCCATATGGCTAGGAGATCGAGTAATGGTGTAGTCAAACTATAACACCCTCAAGGTGAACTGTCGATGCACCTTAGATCAAAGAATCCAGACACACCACTGCAGCATCGAGTCAGTCATTGACGAGAAGGTAGACTTCCTAATGACTACTCGAGGTGGTCACGCTCAGTGCCCTCGTTCTCTAACGAGTATCTGTACTCTCGCTCCGATGTCTCCACACCATAGACTCAAGACTCATCTACTAAAGAGAAATGATTGTACACCAACCTTCTGGATCGATCACCATCCTCATGATGATCCTATGGTCGGGAGCATTTTATGAGTTAATAATGATTATTCATGTCTTAAATTTTCAACTCTTGAAAATATGAATTATCATTACCATTAACTCAAAGGATGTATCATAGACACTAAATACACATATGTGATAGAAAATAATTCATTTTATTGATTATAGTTATAATTACAATTTTGCTCCTAAAAGTGTATTATAAGTGTCAGCCAATTCTGGCTTCTAGGGCACATATATCTAACAAGTATATATTTTGAAAGTGTGTGTGATACATCCTTTGAGTTAATGGTAATGATAGTTCATATTTTCAAAAATTAAAAATTTAAGATATGAATTTTTATTATTAAATCATAAAATGCTCTCGACCGTAGGATCATCATGAGGATGGTGATTGATCCAGAAGATTGGTGTACGATCTCTTCTTTAGGATAGATAAGTCTTAAATCTATAGTGTAGAGATACCAAAGCGAGAGTACAGGTACTCATTAGAGAATGAGGACACTAAGTATGATCTTCTCGAGCAGTCATGAGGAAGTCTATCTTCTCATCGATAACTGGCTCGAAGCTATAGTAGTGTGTCTGGTTCTTTGATCTGAGGTGCATCGATAGTTCACCTTGAGGGTGTTATAGTTTGACTACACCATAACTCAATCTCCTAGCCATTTAGAATCTTGAGGTGTATGTTGGCTATAGCATGTTCATTATAAGAATTGGATTGCACCAATAAATGATCTATCTACCTCGGTAGATGAGGAGTAGCCCTATGATGATCATGAGAATCAAGTCTATAAGCCCATAGCCATGGTAGAGTGAAATAATAGAAAGAGTTTCTATTAGAATTTTTACATTGGACTTGAATCGAATGATTAATTCATATGATGGATATTAGGGTTTGACGAGATCACCTTAATCCTAATCCGATCGGGACTCAAGATAGAGAAACCTAATCACACAGATAACTGTACTGAAAGGTTCG
Organism: Cocos nucifera; assembly: GCA_006176705.1. Lineage (NCBI taxonomy): Eukaryota > Viridiplantae > Streptophyta > Magnoliopsida > Arecales > Arecaceae > Cocos > Cocos nucifera. The sequence continues at coordinate 758,181 of QRFJ01000099.1, forward strand.
CTTTTAGTTCTGATGGGTTGCCACCATATGCTGTCAGGTGTCACTGGTGGATTTTGAAAGCAATTAGAATGATTTAGATAATCGATCATACTTATTGTCTGAATTAGAAAAGTTCTGATCCATCGAAAGGTATTTCGATGATATCGATGATAGAGATCATGACATGTCCCATTATCATATGGAACTAAACCTAATTGGATCACACAAATAAGAGTTTGGATCTACATGTCATCAATTGGACTAATCCAGTTTAATTGATTTGAATAAGATTCAATTAGTTTCAAGAAAATCATGCTAGCACATGATTGAGCCTAATGTTCTCCTTTAATATTCATTAAAGCTTGTCTCGACTGAGCCAAATATGTTTAGGCTTATTCAAAAATCTTTACTTGGTCTAACTGAAGCTTGTCCAGATTAAAAAAAAATTATCTTAATTTATGTGATAAATTTAAAACAACACCTATCATTTTCAATCACCTACTAATTTCTATTTTTGGACATTGGTCAAATGTTGACCCTGGACACTTAGACATCTGCCCATGTGTCGTGCACCTATAGAAAAGTACTTGAGACCTTGTCTTCCTGCTAAAATGCAGATAGAAAGGGGGTGCATGCCTAGGGAGGCATGCACCCCATGAGGATAAAAAAGGAGTCCCATACAGATGGGACTCCAAGGTTGCTTCAGGGGATTAAACTCTATGGAGCTAAGAACTCTTATTTGACCTAGTCTTGGCACCACCTTAGGAGGGTTTTGAGGGTCTCTCATCTGATTGGATCAGATGATGTCATCCCATCAATCAAATTTAGATCTAATTGCACAAAGGACCATGATTGGCCGAGATGATGTGGCACTGCATGGCGCAGTAAGGTCTATATAAATCCTATCTGCGCCTAGATTTTAATGCTTCTACCTTTAGCCCATGCTACAAAGCCTCTCTCCCTCCTTCTCCATGCCACCCTCTGGTCCTCTCTATCCTTTCCACATCCAAGGAATTTTGGGTATGAATAAGGTGTGATCCAAGCAAGTGAAAGGCATCCGAAAAGAAAGAAGGCAGTACTGCTGCAAGAGACAACAGCTATTCTTCAAGAAAAATTTTGAAGATCTTCAAGATCAGATCTAGATCTGATTTTTGGAGGATTGATTGAGAAAAAAAAAAATTTTAGATCCTGTTCGAGTGGATACCGATAGAGACCAGACACTTATGTGGCTATATCCAGAATCTCAAGCAAACATCAAAATCATTATAGGATAATTAGATTATCCAAAATAAAGATATAATTAAATTATATTTAATTTTTATTTTTATTTTATTTTTATTATCAGATCAATAAGATCAGATCTAAGGAGTCTTAGATCTGATTAGGATCTCAGAGAAAATATTTTTGAAATATTTCTCTTGATCCAATCAGATCTGAACGAATCTGATCCAGAAAAAAAAAAATTTCTTCAGTGTCGACGGCCATGGATGGCTCTAGGCCATACTGACCGATAAGGATTCTTCATCAGTGGGTTTTGGGCCATGTCGATGGCCATGAGCTGTGCCGATCGTAAAGAGAATCCTCATCCCCGTTGATGGATTCTAGGCCATGCCCGCGATCATGAGCCATGTTGATCCCTAAGAGAACCCCTATCGTTAATAAAAAATAAAATTATTTGTTACTCCTTAATTATTTATGGATGTAATTCATGTTGTAGAATTTATTGCATAATATTTTTTAGGTTACTATTTATTTCTTGTTGCTTTTATTTATTGCATTGCATAACGATAGACCCATCAATTGATTAGTGTACATAATCTCTAGCATTCATATATTTACGTACAGATGGAAGAATTATATACAATGATCAATTGATTATCCAATTTAGATAGTTTGAAAATTATAAGTAATTTCATAGGTAATTATAGAAATCAAATGGTATGCTGAGGATTTCGAAAGAAATTTTGGACAGCATTTTTCTTTTGTTCTCCCTACATAAGAGAACTAAGAAAAAATGCTACTAAAATTTTTTGCAGTTCTTGTTGTATATCGTTTGATTACTGTAATGAACCTATAGAATTAATGCAATTTTTGAATGGGATAGGACCTATCTTTACTTATTAGTTGGTGATATGATGCATTTAATTAGATGTATATGAAAATAATATTTAATGTCAGTTATGGCTTATGAGTTATTTATAATGCATTGGTATATAATTTAAGTTTCACACATGATTTAATCATAATATCATCATTTTTAAAATGGATCAGGGGTGGATGAAGTTTAGTAGACTCTCGCCAGAATATGAGGCTGGACTTCAAAAATTTTTTGATTTTACTATAAAAAAAATTTAGAGATTATGGACTGATCCAATATTCTTATAAAAAGTATATGGATGAGTCATGGCTATCTCATCAAGATGTAAATGATCACCTCACTATTTATGGCTTTAAAGTCGGTTATGAAATTTATTAGGATCAACATGATGATGGCAGACTGCAAGAAGACGATCTACATGATGGGAGAGTAGAACAAATGGTTTGTAAAACAAATGGTTCACATCAGCTGCTTAGGGACCACCAGCATCACTTCTCCATCGGCATTTGAGCTCTAGCTCTAGCCCCTCTAGCCCCAGCTCCCCTAGCTCATGCTCCGTCTCCTTCCGATGTTGATGACTTGGATGTAGATTTAGCAAACCTTTGATGTATTTTTTCAAAAATATTATACTAAATTTTATTCAGTAATAAAAGTTGAGCATTTTAGAAATATTCTTATATTTATAATATTTTTTTATGTTATATATATTTAACTATATTTATTAGGATAGAAAAATAAAAATTAAAAAAATTATTTTTTTATTATTCAAAATCTATGGCATCGGTTGCAAAACTACTATCGTAGACATGCCAATTGCTGCCTGGTATGCAATGCAACTTCGCTTGGAGGGAGAGGAAATTCTTCAAGTCATGTACTATAATTTTTTGGATGTCTATGATGAATTTATAATAAAGTTACAAATCTTAATATTGATTTTCAATACAACATTTACTAGATACTGCTTATTTTTTCAACTAGATACGTGCTTTGGTAAGCAACATTGCTATACAATGTCAAGCTCGGTATCGCATACCCACTTGATCTTTTCTATCAACAAAGTATGATGTAAGAGTGTGGTAATATTTAAATAGACACTAGTTAGTTAGAGTCTATTTATTGATGCTCTATTAATATTATTGTTCAATATGTTATATTGGTTAATGTTCATTAATGGTGCAGGTCATGAAGGCATCGAAATGCCATCTAGCTTTCACCTCCACCCCTCGACAAGCTATGCGGAACTCCGCATCTAAGTTGCAAGCGAAGCATACTCCATCGACCTCCGCATCGGCTACCTCAGAATTATCGACATCTACTCCTCCATCGGCATTAGAGTCTCTAGCATCAACCACATCTCCGGAACATGCTCCACCCATCGATGAGTCTCCACTGGCATCCACGTCGCATGATCCCATGGCCAGTGAGTGTACGTTTTTATTATATTATTTATTTATTTATATAGTTATTATACACTCTTATATTTTTGTATAATGTATTTTTATTGTAGGTGCATCATCTAGTAGGACATTTTACGATCCTATATGCATGTCGTATATGTGGAACCGCCAGCAATAGGTAATGGTAGAGTACGATATGAAGGAAAGATCAATAGGAAAAACCGCACAGAAGATGCATTTCTTTTTCGAAGTGCTTGTAAGGCGGTCCGACATCATTCTAGTACTACCCATAGACTGGCGATTGATGGACATTGGTGTCAAGGATCGAATGTAGGAGGAGATATGGATAAGTGTATCTTAATTATATTTATGCATTTGATATATTTATACTATATTTGATTAGAATAATTTTATAACTAACTTCTAATAACTTTGTGCAGAGGGGGTATGACTTTTCAGATTATGAGAGGACTCGAGATGCCCAACTAAAGAAGATTGAATAGTTATACCAAGGCTACAAGGTCAAGCTCCATAGAGGATGGCTCGAGCACCAATGCGATAATTTGGAGGAGCTTGTTTCTTGGATACAGGAATACCCTCGAGTCAGTGGGAGGAAATGGTTAGGCATTGGTGGAGCCAAAAGTTCAAGATTTAATTTCTAACTTTTAAATTTTTTAATATACTTAAATTTATATTTGAATATTTTTTAAATACTTGTTATTGATTTAAATACTTTTTAGACTGCCTCCCATCAGAATCAAAAGAATCGGATAGCTCAGGAGTACACGCACACTCTCGACCATGAGTCTATGGCCAATCGTGTGCATAGAAAGATAATAAATTTTGAATCTTACTAGATAAATAAAATTAAATTTTTTTTTGTATGTTTCTAATAAACTAATCTATTGTTATAGCTGATGAAAGATAGGGTGATGTCAAATCATAGCAAGATCTTTCGATCCAGCCATACGGACAAGAAGGATAGACCGATGAACACCATAATCAAGAGAATTTGTGTAAGTAAAAAATATATTAGTATGATTAATATTATAGCATTTTTATGATATTTTTTTTAAATTTATAATTATAGGAGCAATTAGATGCGATCGTCAGTGAGGGCTAGGACACCTCTAGCCCCCATGACCATCTATCTCAAGTCTTGGGGCCTAAGCACTTTGGGAGGATCCGATGTAGACTTGGACATATGCCGATGAGCTACTGATCTAAGATCAGCGTCTCTTCACATGCTTTCAGTATCATCAGTCAGGAGCAGCTTGAGGAGATGTTGGTGCAGACAGATCAGGCTAGGAAGCAGACAGATCAGGCTAGGAAGTAGGCTGCTCAGGCTAGGAAGCAGACTGCTCAGCCATAGGGCCTCATGATTGCTATGGTGATGAGACTCAATGCACATTTTGGAACTGACTTCATGGCCCTTGGGGACATGTTGGCCGACATTCTAGCTCCAGCCTCTCTAGCTCCAGCTCCTCCAACTCGTGCTCCATCTTCTCCTGATGATGATGACTTATATGTAGATTTAGGAGATTTTTGATGTATTTTCTTTAAAAATATTATAATAAATTTTATTCAATAATAAAAATTAAAAATCATAAAAATATTATCTTATTTATAATATTTTTTATGTTATATATTGAACTACATTTATCAGATAAAAAAATTAAAAAAATTATATTTTTTTATTATTCAAAATCTACAGTAGTAGTTGCAAAATCACTACCACAGGCATGCCAACCGCTATCGTAGGTCACGTGCCAACTGCTGTATTAGACCTATGACAGTAGTTTTTTGGACTACGACAGCGGTTGTAAACCACTATATAGCCCTTTACTGTAATAGTGACTAGGGAGAAAATATCCTGATCCACCAGTCATGCCACTTTATTCTACACCACCCGTCTTTTCCTATACTTAGTGCTAACATAGATACCCAATAAAAGCCAAGTGGGTCCATTACTTTCAGAATCACAATGACAACATGCTGGGTACAATGATGGAATACATCAATGTTGGCCAAATCCTCCCTCTATATCTTAATAATTCCTCCTACAAGCCCATGAGACTTAATAGCATGAAACCCCAATTCACCGGTAGTCTGCATCTAGCTCTAACAACGCCCTCCCCTAAAAGCCGAGTCTCCAAGAGAATGCATAAATCCAAGTTGTGTTGTTGCATGATTCTTCTAAAGGTAGATGCAAATAAGGATTTTCTCATCCCCCGGGCATTCCACATGAGGATCTTCATAAGACATCAATGATAGGTACTGTGGGCACCCTTGTCCTTGGTGCAGTCCTCCTTGATCTCAACAACCTCCTTTAGCTCCACCCGACCCCCTGATTAGCTTCTATCAAAATGGTCTTCAACTTGGCCACCATAGCAACATGGCCTACAGGCGCCTTAAGGCCCAGCCCATCCTCGCCCTCCCCCAAATTCTTCACTGGGGTCATGGACATAGGGATTCCAGTGGCACCCTCTTCACCACCCCCTTCGACTGCTGCACCGCTGGCAATGCACTTTCTAGAGTCAGCAGTAGCCGAAGGGCCACTCTCCACTAGGCATCGAGGCCCCAGGCTGTCCGAGATCTCTAGCTGGCACTCAAGTGAAGGGGCCTCAAGCATTAGGGAAAACATCTCTTTCGTTTGGCTAGCACCCCCCATTTGCTTCTCTCCTCCCTTCGACAGTGCAAGGCCCTAGCGAGGACCACCTAGGCATGTCAGTCAGTAGCTCGTTCTCTGGCTAGCGATTGATCTAAATGACCCAAAACCCCTGAAGTCAACAGAGTTCTATCGTGATGACCTAGCCGCTTGGGTGGGCTCCAGGCCTGCTTTAATTTCACCATGCCCACTTCAAACATGATAGAGTCCCGTGGACTCAGCCCATCATCCTGGCCTAAGCCCCCGACCCCCTCCACTGGGCTAAGATCCATAAGTGCATGAAATGGCCCACTCGCCTGCTTTAAGTCGATCAAACTTGCTCACCCAAGTTCTCCACTCATCGAGCTCTTATTTGGGGATCAATGCTAAGCCACCTTCACCAGTTTCTACCATCCATGTGAGTCAGGTGGTGAGTTGCCCGAGTCAGGTGCACCCCTTGGTGAACTCGGCTAGGATGAGGATGAGTTAGGGCCAATCGCCTCTGGGTATGGCTCAGCCTCCTTCTTCAAATTCATCCCCTTGGCAACATCAGTTGCTGGATCCAAGTAGTAACAATCCACGACCCCAATCGAGGGCAACCGCTAGTCACTTTAGTGACATCCTCGAGGTCATCCATTGGTGGTTTCACCTCCTTTTCCACCATCATTAGCATCACCTCTGATTCCTTTTCCCAGCCATCGGACTTCACAAAATTTTTGGGTTGAAGAGGGCAATCACTCCCTTCCAAGCTCGACTCCACCTATGTAAATTGGCACACATCATCGGAATGCCCCAATCGACCATAGAGATAGTAGACAATAGGGATGTTTTTAAAAACAAACGGCTACTAGAATGTTCCATTCACCCCTTGCATCCAGACACCTAGCTTAAAAGGTTCGCCGACATCAATGGCAATCTGGATTTTGGCATACCCTATCTTCTAGAGTTGGTCCATGAAATCATCCATGGATAATGGCTTTCCGGCCTTCACCGCCACACCCAAGATCTTCTGCTACTTCCAATATTCATGAGTAACTTAGGAAGTCTAAGATAGATCACCGTATGGTAGACAGTGTCAGCCCCAACATAAAATCCAGCATCCATGGCTCCATAGCGAGGAGCTAGCTAGCGACAAACCATGGACCTCCCTTTAACGCCGCTTCACAGTCAACCACTACCCAAAAATGGAGAAGGTAGTGGTCCTCCGCCATAGCAAAGGACTTTGGGTCATAATCCAGCTTGCATTTGTCCTTCACTTCCTTTGCCACCTAGTCCAACAACACCCATCGGCCTAGGCTCCGCATAAACATAGTGACATTCTCCCATTCTCTCCAAGAAGCTGCCATTTCTTCCTCTAAGAACTTGAGATCTTTATTGAAGTATCGCTAAAGCCTCTCCACTTCTTCCTCCATGATTCGGTGCAATGCCCACATCAATTGCCTTGGTCCTCCTTAAACCACCCTAGCCCATGATCAACATCCCCTACCAGAGTCAACCAACGACTCACCACCGCTCCCAGCCTTTCTTTCCATTCTCCAAACATCCACTAGTTGCTTGACAAAAGGTTTTAGAAAGGGCATGAAACTCAATACATAGCATGCACTACTGCTCATGGGCGGACTCACAAAAAATTGCAATTTTTTCAAGTTGAAGACTCGGAAAGAGCATCTGATTCATTGAACATGATGTCGATACAACAAGGTGCATAAATGCATTACTAGATACAATTTCTAGAGAGAGAGAGTGAGAGAGAGAAATAATTTCATATGCAAGTTCATGCACATAAAAGATGGATATGGATACATTAAAGATAACATAGTGCATGCGTGCACCAATGAAGTACATCTAAAACAATAGGTATATGATATATTAACATCAAGATAAATAATTTTAGCAATGAAATTCTAGGAGTCTGTTTGAATATTTCTATAGAATTAGACTAAAAGTCCTACAAAAATCAGACTTGACCAATCCAGCACATATGTGCTAACCTATGGGCACAAATTATGTTTGATATTATAGAATATAAGGTTCGACGTAGTCCACGTCATTGGACTTCTTCTAGCCTATTCCCGTAGGATGGCAAAAAAAAAAAAAATCTGATGAAATCATTTTTTTTTCTCTCTATAATACTTGGGTCTGCCCAATCTGAAAAAAATTTATGAATACTATGAAACAGGTCTTGCTTTTATGAATCCTATGGGATTGCATAAGATTATCCCAAATATATTCTAAATATGCTGATATGCAAAGATCCGTTTATGTTGGACAGTGGCCTACTGACCTGGTGACGTGCCCGACCCCGAATGATATGGCGAACACGGGACACAACAACATGTCTGACCTCCGATGGCATGGCATGAGCCTTCGGCTGAGTACCGACTACTTTTGTAAGCCTTCAAATGGCTCCAGCTTCATTGGTGATGAACACCCAAAAAATGGGTGTCAGGTAGTCTCCAACCACTCAGAGGTCGGGTCCTATATGAAGTCCTGACATTGGCATCTAGTCGATCATATCTAAATCTGCCCCACTTCTTCGCTAACCGTTCTACAATATAGAAGCAGCGAGAAATTTTTGACGCACGGATCTTACTCAGTTGGTAATTTATTACAGCAGTGAATATTCTCTCCATTCATGGAAAGTTAATACTATGACCATCTTCTGACAATCCACAACTCCAACGGCTAACAACCTAATAATTTTGGCAGGCTTTCCTCCATAAAAAGGTAGAAGAGAGAGAAATAGAAAAAAGGGTGAGGGGACCCTCACCTCCAATTCTAGACAACTCTCTCAAACTCTTTGAACACTCAATTCTCATCTTTTTCTTCCTCTGTTCACCCTCTCCGACTACAATTGACTTAAGCATTGGAGGGCCTTCCACTGAAGAACCCCAACATTCTTCTCTGACATCGAGAACTTTCTTTGCAGATCTCCAAGAGCTTGGCTCCTCTACTTTGCTCCAACTTGTCCCGGAGATCCGACTGTCATGATCCGAATCAGAGAGGTGCAGCAACAAATTTGGCACTAAAGGGTCATAATCCTATTTCTGAAAGAAGATGGTGAGAACCAAATCTCAAAATTGCTTCTATGCATCGTGCCGATAGTCCTCTCTCCACAACACGCCCAACATGCAACCCACCTAGGAATAGATCCTAGGAGTTCACCATGGCTAACCCAAATCCAATTGAAGCTAGCTCTCACAGGGCATGTTCAAGCGCTCATAGTTGCTGTTTAATAGTTGCAGCAAGGTGGGCCGAAACTCAAGCCCCTCCACTGGTAGTGTCCCAACACAGTCGCTGGATCCATGAAGCGAACATAGAGCTGGGTCACCGACACTTCGACCTCATCCAAACCCTACATCGATAATTGTAGTCAGTGGAGCATACTCCATGCCGCACATCTCTATGTTCTGGAAGCCCAAAAAGGATGGATCAGAGGCATAAATCATTGGAGCTCTCCAAAAAGAACTCTACTTCATACCTCTCCCCATTTTGGTGGCATTCACCATGTTAAGAGGATCTTGAAAAGAAGGTCTAAGAGCTAGAACATCATTTCGATAAGTTTCAGACTGGGAGCCGTCGACAAGATAATAGCTCCAATCTCAAAACATAGCCATCCTTCTCCCAAGAGATCCTGAACAAACTAGTCCCAAATTGGTTCAAGATGTTGCCGATTGAGCCCTATAACAGCTTGACTGATCTATATGATCACCTGAAGGGTTACAAAATCCTCATGATGCTACAGGGGGCATCCGATGTCCTTCTCTATCTTGCCTTCCTAACAACACTCAGGAAGATGTCAAGGATGTGGTTCTCTACTCTTCAAAGAAGATCCATCCACAGCTTTAAGCAGTTGGGGATATAGTTTGTCACGTACTTCGATAGCCAGATGTTGGGTTCTAGTTGCGCAGTGGAATATAGTTTTTAAAAAAAATTAACAAATTTTAACACTTAAAATAAGCTAACCGAAACACAAACCCTGGGACTACCTTGTAGATTTCAATCAAACAAATCAAGCAAGTGTGAGCTTAGAAGTGGCACTCCCAAGTCTTGAAAATATGAGAAGATAGATTATGGAAAGATGAAAGCGAGCTAGAACAAGAATCAGCCTCAATAGCAAAGCTCAAAAATTAGATCGGCTCATCTTGAGACTGAGTCGGCTCAGTTGAGAACTGAGTCGACTCAGTGCAGGACTGGGTCGGCTAGATCTTAGAGAAAAATCTGGATAGAAAGTAGTATTTTTGAGCTATTAGCATGGTACACAACTAGGTCGACTTAGTTTGGGACTGAGTCGATTCAGTCGTAGGTTAGTCAGCTCAGTCTAAAACTAGATCGACTCAGTTTTTATGGATTATTATTTTATGTACGTGGGTTATTTAAATTTAAAAAGTTTTTTTATAAGCTTGAACTTGATCCTTTGTAAAGTATATATACTAAAAATAGGTCAAGATTGTAAAGTGCTGAAATATACTGAATAAAAGCTTTTTTCTCTCAAAAATCTCTTCCTCTCTTCTTCTTTATTTCTTAAATTACTTGATCATGCTTCCACATTAATCTCTAAAAAGTACTTTCTTGTTGCTTGGCTAATCATCAATGGTCATGTCGATCTGTGTGGGAAGAGCATGCATTTTCGATAATTTGGTATCAGAACGGTGTTGCATGAAAGAAAGGAAGACACCTAGGATTTACTACATCCAAGATTTGTTACATCAAGTTGTATTCTAAAACTTCTAGTTTGCTTCGTGGTTATCTCTAGATTGAGGTGGAGATTATTTACATGGAGGAATGATGATACAAAAGTTTGGAAAGAGGATCTAGGGCTAGTTAGATCTTTTTTGAGGGATAGTTTTGCTGGTGTGTGAGATCGTGAAGGGTGTTAGGGATCTGTTCTTTATTTGTTTGAAGTCATGGGATCAAGTAGATTCAAGATGAATTTTGAGAAGTTTGATGGCAAGAAAAACTTTACTCTATGACAGTAAAGAGTAAAGGACTTATTGGTTCAACAAAGGATCTATAAGATCTTGACAAAAGAAAGATCGGAAAAGATCAGTGCTGTGTCCGAAGGTAGAGATCTTGTTGCACATATCCAAAGGTTCAATCAGGTGTGTTTTGAGGTGATGAGTTTGGATGTGAGGATCGACGAGGAGGATCGGGCATTGCTGCTATTATGTTCTCATAACAACTTTAGTTTATGGAAAGGAGATCCTAAACTATGAAGAGGTTGTTGGTGTGCTCAGATCAAATAAGCAAAGAAAAAAGATCTACAAGGGAGATCCTAAATCCGAGATCTTGGCTATGAACAAAAGATAGGGAAGATCAAAGAAGAAGACAAGAGAAAAATCTAAGGATAGGTCAAAATCTCATGATCAGAGGAAGATGATATTGAAATGTTATAAATATCATCAGCCTGAATACCTGAGGAGAGATTATCCCCTTTTGAGATCAGAAGAAGGAAAGATCGGCAAGAAAGATGATACAACTTCTATGAGCAGTGGAGAAGACCTACTAATTATATTAGATAGATCTATAGAGTATGATACTATGTGGATATTGGATTCAACATGCTCACACCACTATACTTCTCATCGAAAGTGATTTGCTACCTACTAGAAGGTCGATGGTGGAAGTATCAGTTTTGGAGATGATCACCCACGCACAGTAGCTAGAATTGGCTCTATCAGGATGAGGATGTACGATAGAATCATTCATATATTATCAAATATCAGGCATGTACTGAAGTTGAAAAAGAATTTAATTTTTTTGGACTACTTGGAGGAGCAAGGTTATGCTTTTAGTAGCCAGGATGGGAGTGGATGTTTAAAAATTTTCAACAAAACTTTGGAGGTGATGAGAGGTAGAAGACTGAGCAACAATCTTTATAGAATGGAAGGCTCAGTGGTGAATGATAGTGTAAAGGTGCTAGTAGCGGCATAGGAGGAGTAGATTTTATATTAGCTGTGGCACTATCAAATGGATCATATGAGTGATCATGGGCTCACAAAATTAAGTTGAAGAGGTATGATCCCAATCCTAAAAAAGGAGGACACAGATCTTTATGAGCCATGTATCTTTGGCAAATAGCATAGGATGAAGTTTGCTAGAAGTATCAAGCGTAGCGAGGGAGTGCTGGATTTAGTGCATTCAAATGTGTGGGGACCAGCTCCTATATCAGCTAGAGATGAGGCAACATACTTTGTCACTTTCATTGATGATTTCTCAAGGAAGGTGTGGATTTATCTGATCAAAGAAAAATTAGAAGTATTTGTTCGATTCAGAGCTTGGAGAGCTAAAGTAGAAAAAAAGTTAGAAAGATAGGTGAAATATTTGAGGTCGGATAATGGAGGAAAGTATACTAGTCTGAAGTTCAGAAGATATTGTAAGAAAAATAGCATCAAACGCCATTATATGGTAAAGATAACTCTCCAGCAGAATGGTATCACGAAAACGATGAACCAGACACTGATCGAGAAGGTGCAGAGTTTGAGGCTGTAGACATCACTCTCAAAATTTTTTTGGGATGATGCTCTAACTTTTTCTTATTTTCTTGTGAACAGGTCTCCTCATTATAAGCTGAATGGAGGCATTCTGGAGGAGGTCTAGAGTGAGAAGAAGGTGAAGCTTGGCCACCTAAAAGTCTTCGATTGTATAATCTATGCACATGTGGAGGCAACCGAGAGGAATAAATTGAATCCAAAATCTTAAAAGATGATATTTATAGGATATCCACAAGGAGTCAAGGGGTACTCGCCGTGGGACTCTCAAGCATCGAAGTCAGTGATTAGCAGGAACGTTATCTTTGATGAGAAGAGCATCTTGAGGAGGTTTGGAATAGATGAAACTAAAAAAATAGAGGTGAACAGTGGTGGCCAGTTAGAGAATGATGGCATGCAGGTTACATCCACTTATATGAGTATTCCTATTGAGGTGGAGCTGGATAGAAAAATATTATCTCAAATTGAAAATCAGCATGGAGGGCCTGCAGTTCAGACAGATGTGCAGAAGCAGCCACAAACATCAGACAGAGATGTGCCAGTGGGAGTAGCTTTGCTCAAGCCCTAGCGTACTATTAGAAGATCGATCAGATATGGCATTGATGAGGTTATCTCCTATGCACTCATCACTGCTAATGAAGATCCAAAAAATTATGCAGAGACCATGAAGAGTGAGGATCATGATTCATGGATACAGACCATGATGGAGGAGATGGAGTCACTCGAGAAGAATTAGACATGGCAGCTGGTGGATTTTCTAGAGGGTGCTCGACCTATTGGCTCAAAGTGGATGTTCACAAAGAAAGAAGTACCTTCGAAACAAGGTGGAGTCAGATTCAAAGCAAGGCTGGTAGCAAAGGGATACTCACAAAGGAAAGAAATTGACTACATAAAAAATTTTTCTCCTATGGTGCGTCATACATCTATTCAAGTTTTGCTATCACTGGTGGCACAGCATAACATGAAATTGAAACAGATAGACGTAAAGATGGCCTTCCTTCATGAGACTTTGGAGGAAAGAATCTATATGAAACAGCCAGATGATTTCATGGAGATGGGATAGGAAGAAAATGTGTTTACTCAGGAAGTCTTTGTATGGCTTGAAACAATCCCCTCGTCAGTGGTATCGAAGGTTTGATAGCTTTGTCTTGAGTCTGGGTTTCAGTAGATATGAACATAACTGTTGTGTCTACGTCAAGAATGTAGATGAGGAGAATGCCCTGTACCTATTATTGTATGTAGATGATATGCTTATAGCTAGTAGAAGCATGGATGCTGTGAAAAGATTGAAAAGCACATTATCATCTGAGTTTAAGATGAAGGATTTAGGTCCAGCTAAGAAAATCCTTGGAATGAAGATTTGCAGAGATAGATGCAAAAGAGTGCTCCATTTGTCATAAAAAAAATATGTCCAGAAGGTTCTGGAGAGGTTTAAAATGGAGAAGGCCAAACCTACAGAGATGCCATTGCCAAGCCATATGTCTCTCTCCAAGTTATAGAGCTTTCAGTCAGAAGAGGAGAGAGAGTACATAGATGTACACTATGGTATGCAAATGTTGTAGGTAGTGTGATGTACACTATGGTATGCTGTAGATCAGATATAACACATACAGTGAGCACGGTTAGTAGATACATGGCTAATCTTGGGAAGGAACACTGAAAAGCATTGAAATGGATATTGAGATATCTGCATGGAATAAGAAATTATGGTTTGATGTTTGGTGGGCAGTCGAAAGAATTTGAAGAACAATCTATGAAGATATGTGAAGGTTCAGATCCTTTAGAAGGATTTGTTGATGCAAATTATGCTGGTGATCTTGATATAAGGAGGTCTACTATTGGATGCCTCTTCTATGTATATGGTGGACCGGTGTCTTGGAGATCATCCCTTCAATCAATCACGGTCATGTCTATCATAGAAGCTGAGTACATTGGGATAACGGAGGCTGCAAAGAAAGCCCTTTGACTTAGGAGACTGATTGATAAGTTGGGGGTGGAGCAGAGCAAGGTTACACTATTCAGTGATAGTCAAAGTGCTTTGCTGTTGACACAGAATCTAGTCTATCATGCACGCACAAAGCATATAGACGTGAGGTACCATAGGATCAGAGAGCTGATGGAGGAAGGTGAAGTGAAACTGATGAAGATCCATAACAAAGAGAATCAGTCTTATGCACTCATGAAGGTACTCCCCAGTGACGGCTTTCAGAGATGTATGGCACGGATGGATCTATTGAGAAGAGATGAGTTCACAAGAACTTGGAAGCACCAAAGTGGAGAATGTGAGCTCAGAAGTGGTACTCCCAAGTCTTGAAAATATGAGAAGATAAGTCATGAAAAGATGAAAATGAGCCAGAAGAAGAATCAGCCTCAATAGCAAAGTTCAGAAACTAGATCGGCTCATCCTGAGACTGAGCTGGCTCAGTCCAGGACTAAGTTGGCTAGGTCTCAGAGAAAATTTTAGATAGAAAGTAGCATTTTTGGACTGTTGGTATGATACACAACTAGCTCAACTTAGTCTGGGACTGAGCCAGACTGAGCCAACCCAGTCACAAGTTAGTGGCTCAGTCTGAAATTGGACCAGCTCAATTTTCATGGGTTATTATTTTGTATACGTGGGTTGTTTGGGTTTGAAAAGTTTTTCTATGAGCTTGAGCTTGACCCTTTGTAAAGTATATATACTAAAAATAGATCAAGATTGTAAAGTGCTGAAATATACTAAATAAAAGCTTTTTTTTTTCGAAAATCTCTTTCTCTCTTCTTCTCTATTCCTTAAATTGTTTGATCATGCTTCCACATTAATCTTTGAGAAGTACTTTATTATTGCTTGGCTAATCATCGATGGCCATGCCGATCCATGTGGGAAGAGTGCGCATTCCCGACAGCAAGCATATTAGGTAGAAAATATATCTTCCTAAGGATGATGATCCGATGCTAGGATGATCTCCATAAGACACCAAAGTAGATATCCTCCAATGGTGATCCATACAGGATTGATCAGGATCCTTTTCAATTTGATATAGTGCTGTAGCCTTCTTCACAAGTTAACTGCCAATTTTTCTTTTTAAAAATGGATTGCACCACAACTTGATAGCCTTTGAATCTCTACCAGTGCCACACTAGAAATCTTTTCTCAAAGGATCTCACCATCTAGATCTGATTCAGAAATCCAACTTTTGAAAAGACTGAACCCTAGGATTAGCAATACTTGCCTTACCTTTTTTTCTCTTGTCTTTTCTTTCTATTTTTTCTTGCCTTTTTTTTTTGTCTTTTTATTAGATTTTTCTTCTCTTTTTCTCCTCAATTTCATGCCCAAGACCCCTTTAAAATTGGCACGCCAGATCCCATGTAGCACCCCCTTTAAATAGGAAACCAAGGGGCGTGGATCACATCCTTTTGTGCTACATATTCCCACATGGTGAATTAATTTACCATGTGATTTAGTTGGGCATGGAAGTGGTTTAACATTAGAAAGACTATTCATTCCCATATCTAGAAGTTAAGGCACCATCAGATGGTGCATTGGATTAAGTGGTGGAGTAGGAAACTAAAAGGAGTGATTAAGGACTCCTCTTTCTTAACACTTAATTAAATGGGGCATTCCAAATTGAATGGTCTGGCTTTATGGCATGGAAGAGTTGGTTCTAGATGAAACACTTTCAAATGGATAAGATAAACCAACTAGAAGTCCAAAGGTTTGAGCCTAATCCAATTAGGTTAAGGCCATATATAGCTTCTAGGTTAGCTCAAACTACTTTGTGGTAAACCTAATTGGCAACTTGAGTTAATTCATATGCTAGCAAGTTAATTTAACTCATAGGATTTACAATAAATCTAATTAGATTAGATCATGATCAAATCTTAAAATGTGTGACCCATTGGGTTTCATATCTAGCCAGTAGTGGACTCAGGCTCATGACCTAAACCAATCCATTAGATTAGGTCAACCCAAATGTATTAATTAATTAGAACTCATTTTAATTAGTTTTTGAATCAAACTTTTTTAATTCTTGCAAGTCCACAAGTCGAGATTGATATCTAGCAACATGTCAAGACTATCCAAAAGATATAAAATTTTGGTAAAAATATCAAAAATATTCTTTAGCGATGAGTTACCATGCAATTCAATCCTTCGATCATACAACATCCTAGATAAGCTATGGACATAGAATCATATCAAGCCCAAATACTTATCTATATGTATCTCGATCTGAAAATGATGATTCGATTGATGATATATTAGAAATTTTTTCTAATTATCATCCTACTTTGGCCAAAGACTTTTTGAATCATCAACCTATAAGATCGCATAAAATGTTCTCTTCCCTTATAAAGAGTGATCGATTTCTTGTTGACCACTTATAACCTCCATGTATATTTTACTACATCCAGAACATCCCGCATAATACTCTAAGAGTTAAGTTAGGGAATGAACCAAAACATAGATTCATATAAATAAGTTATCATGGTAATCTCAGATCTAAGGATTACTTGCACTACTTCCACTAGAAAATAATCAGCTGAAATGCATATAAGGCTCCATCAGATGTTCTCTCATTAGGTCAATTCAATAAACTCATTCTCCAATGAGCACCCACATCTTAGTATTAGTGTCACTATACAAGTGATTATGAGATCAACAACCCTCTCCATTAAGCATACAAAAGATATGCCAGTCTTATTGGTATCATTAATCCCTAACTCAATAATCCTATGATTGAAAATATTTTAGATTAAGGCTATCAAGGATTTAGATCTCACTAACATGATGTCATCATTGTCCTAAACCATTGTTTTAGTCTAAGGGGTTCATTATAATCTTTAATCAAATATAAAGATGTAGCATAAAATTAAAAAAATTAATATCTAATTTTATTGATATATAATGTCAAATACAGGAGTTTGAAAGATAAAATATAAAAAATATCCCATGTATAAACTCCTCTATCTAGACTCCATTTGGGCTGCTTTTGAACTCATTAGACTCCATTCATCATCCTAGATCTTATTCTGGGCTTATTATGGATCGAATCTTAAGAAATTTTTCTCAATTGGATGATCTCCACAAGACACTAAAATAGATGTGCTCCAACGAGGATCCACATAGGATTGATTAGGATCCTTCCCAATTTGATGTAGTGCTGCAATCTTCTTCACAAGTTCACTGCCAATTTTTCATTTTAAGAATGGATTGAACCATAGCTGATAGCCTTTGAATCTCCACCAATGCCACATCAGATTCCTTTTCTCAAAGGATCTCACCAGCTAGATCTAATTCAGAAATCCAACTTTTGGAAAGACTGAACCCTAGGATTAGCAACACTTGCCTTTCCTTTTCTCTCTTGTCTTTTCTTTCTATTTTTTCTCTCCTTTTTTCTTTATCTTTTTCTCAGATTTTTCTTCTCTTTTTCTCCCAAGATCCCTTTAAAATTGGTACACCACATCCCATGTAGCGCCCCTTTAAATAGGAAACGAAGAGGCATGGACCACATCCTTTGGCACTACATATTCCCATATGGTGAATTAATTCACCATGTGATTTAGTTGGGTGTGGATGTGGTTTAACATCAGAAGGACTCTTCGTTCCCATATTAACAAGTCAAGATGCCATCAGATGGTGCGTGAGATTAAGTGGTGGCATGGGAAACTAAGAGAAGTGATTAAGAAGGAGTCCTCTTTCTTAAT
This sequence comes from Cocos nucifera, assembly GCA_006176705.1. Lineage (NCBI taxonomy): Eukaryota > Viridiplantae > Streptophyta > Magnoliopsida > Arecales > Arecaceae > Cocos > Cocos nucifera. The sequence goes on from QRFJ01000099.1 coordinate 776,478, forward strand.
TCCTAATTAAATACGGCATTCCAAATTAAATGGCATGGCTTTATGGTATGGAAGAGTTGGTTCCAAATAAAACTCTTTGAAATGGATAAGATAAACTAACTACAAGTCCAAAGGTTTGAACCTATTCCAATTAGGTTAAGGCCATAGATTCTAGGTTAGCTCAAACTACTTTGTGCTAAACCTAATTGGAAACTTTGGTTAATTCATGTGCTAGCAAGTTAATTTAACCCATAGGATTTACAATAAATCCAATTAGATCAGACCATGATCAAATCTCAAAGTATATGACCCATTAGGTTCCATATCTTGCCAATAGTGGACTTAGGCTCATGACCTAAATCAATCTGATTAGATTAGGTCAACCCAAATGCATTAATTAATTAGAACTCATTCTAATTAATTTTTTAATTAAATTTTTTTAATTCTTGTAAGTTCACAAGTCAAGATTGATGTATAGCAATATATCATGACTATCCAGAAGATATAAAATTTTGGTAAAAATACTAAAAATATCCTTCAATGATGAGTTACCGTGTAACTCAGTCCTTTGATCATACAACATCCTAGATAAGCTATGGGCATGAAATCATGTCAAGCCCAAATACTTATCCATATGTATCTCGATTTAAAGATGATGAATCAATTGATGATACATTAGAAACTATTTCTAGTGATCATCCTACTTCGACTAAAGATTTTTTGAATCATCAACCTATGAGATCACATAAGATGTTTTGTCCCCTTATAAGAAGTGACCAATTTTTTGTTGACCACTCACAATCTTCATATACACTTCACTACATCTAGAACATCCCACACAAGCCTCAAAGAGTCAAGTTAGAGAATGAACTAAAACATAGATTCATATACACAAGGTACCATAGTGATCTCAGGTCTAAGGATTACTTGTACTACTTTCACTAGAGAACAATCAGCTAACATGCATATAAGACTCCATTAGATATTCTCTCATTAGGTTAAGTGAATTCATTTTCTAATGAGCACCCACATCTTAGTATTAGTATCATAACATAAGAGATTGTGTGATCAACTACCCTCTTTATTGAGCATATAAAAGATATGCCAGTCTTACCAGTATTATTGATCTCTGACTCGATAATCCTATGACTAAAAATATTTTAGATTAGAGCTATCAAGAATTTAGGTCTCACTAACATGATATCATCATGGCCCTAAACCGTTGCCCTAGTCTAAGGGGTTCATTATAGTCTTTAATCAAATATAAAGAAATAGTATATAATAAAATGAAATGCCTGATTTTATTAATAAATAATGTCAAATACATGAGTTTGGAAGATAAAATATAGAAAACATTCCATCGCATCACTCATGCGATTGGCTTGGAGGATATTATTCTTTCACCAGAGATCGCAATGAAAGTGACAACCTCTTCTCCATTAAATAGTGAGAAGGGAAGGCTCTGAGAGAATACATAGCATGCTTCAATGCCGTCATGTTAGAAGTCTATGACTTTAATAAGTCCATCACCATGTTGGTGATGAAATGAGGACTTAGGGACAAACACCTGATCTTTTCCCTAAACAAGAACTTTCCTAAAGATTACTCTGAACTCCTAGCCTGAGCATAAAAATATGCACAGGTCGAGAAGAGTGAGATCCTTCATCAGAAGGAAGAAGAAAAGAAGAACGATGGGAAAAAAAAAAGGACCCGTGAAGAAGATCACGAGGTGAAGAAGATCGAGGAAAATAGCAACCCCCAGAAGCAGCAGAGGATGAAAAGTCCCCATGCCACTACAACGACTATACTCTACTCTCTACTCCACCTGCATAAAAGAGATTGGAAGAAATACTGTCGATTTCATCAAGATCACGACCATGATACCGAAGAGTGCCACTAGCTGAAAGACGAGAGCGAAGGACTTATCCACAAGGGATACTTCGAGCAATTCATCCAGGATGGAGGAAAGCCTCGACAAAACAACCACATCAAGACGAAGCTAGCTTGCAGGTGACCGTGGCAGTCTTCTAATGGCTGATACAACCGGCATGATCTCAAGCACTATTGGTGGCTGGGGGGTAGGAGACGAAAGTGAAGCTTAAGATTCTGCTTAGAAGGAGGCCAAGGACCAAGGAAGAAAACTTCTCTTCTAAGGATAATTATTTTTCTTTTTAATGAAGGTGCAGGCAGAGTTCGAACTCCTCAAACTAATGCTATTGTTGTTTCTATGATAACAGCAGATTGTAATGTGAAAGTAATAGAAGGTCTACCAACATCTTATTTTATGGTACTTTCTGAAAATGAAGAATGACATTACCCAAAGAATGACTCAGGTGGATCGGTGCACCGCTGGCCAAAATCCCAAACATTTTTGCAAAGGCTAAAGGCAAATCAAAGATGCCGGTGATTGCAAGAAAATTGCCTCAGCAAACTACCATGCTCTCTGAGCCTCTCATAGTCCAAATGCCCTCAGTATATGATGAAATCCCAAGGTGACCTGCGCTGGGTATGCCAAAAGCAATAGTCTCAATGTACTATCCACTCATCCAAATTCTGATCGAGAACGTGGTTTGAAGGATAAGAGGGAATCAGACACTAATTAGACATGGCTTCATGGCCCCAGATTGTAGAAATAAGCCCCAAGACCAATCAAGGGGATAGACTCGAGGTGAGGTGAAGCCCAAAGCCAAAGCAAACCGATAGTAGAGTTTGTTGAGGCAAAACTCAGGAGTGATCTGAACTGATTTGTAAAGATAGGGGGCAGATTACCCAGAAAGCTCAATAAATGGCTGATTAGATATCCTTGGGTAAAAAATCAATGTGGTCACAACCAAATTCGATTGATACCCGAGAACAAAGAAAATTTGATGTCCCGAGGTGGTGATGGTGCTTAAGCTCCACGTACATCACAACATGAAAAAAGATATCAGCAACGTGTCATGGAAGCAAATTAGGATGCCGCTGAACTAAAGGAGACTCATGGTGAATTTGCAACGCCACCAGATCAGAAATCATCTTTGACAAGACTTAAGAAAATCGAAAGGCCGGCAACCTCCTGCAGTGCTTGTTATTCCTGTAAAGGTCAAATCGATGAGGGAGCTAACTTTTTGGGGATCCTACATGGCCACATACAAAACCTTACCTGATGGTTCACATGTGTCAGCCGCAAGCTAATTTAGATATCTCCCCAAGGGAAGCCACTCAAGACGAAAGCAACCACATAAGAAACAAGCACGCATCAAGCTAACAAATGAAGAACTTCTATTTATGGAATTTGTACAAGTTCAATACAAAAAGGTGCTCATTTGAAGCCTATTACAATTGAAGCAAATGCAAGGCGGGATCAAGCCCCAAAGTGGGGGTGCCCCCAGAGTGCGAGCTTAGATAGTTCCTCCCAGCGGAGGAGTCCTGATGACCAGCTATAGAATTTCCATGTGGGGGACGACGATGGCACAATTCCACAGTGGGTGGGGAAGCACTTGCCTTCACAACGCACCTCCAAGGAGGGCCATAAAGCCACACCCTTTGGCGGGAAAATCGTCCCTCTAGAGAGGATTAAGACCCCTTCGAGAGGTGCAGCACCGAAGAAATATCCAGTGACCACTGCTCCAACTCCATTGTCGATACGATGACCTTTTTCAATACCTCCCATGCCAAATCTAGCTCTTAGCATAGCGCTCTCCGAAAGTTCCCTCCGACCAACCATGGCCCCATTGAGGCCCATCAGGTGGAGGAAAAATCCCGCACTCTCATGGTGATGGAAAAGGCAGTACAACCACGACATTTTTAGGAAAATGATGGACACTAGTCTCCAGTGAATAGACACTTTCTTATAAAGACCCTAGGCCTGGGCACCTTCGTTGCGACCATCTCACAGTGTGACAAATGTCGCCATAAGAGAGGACTCGCAAACTATACCTCCTAGAGATAGAGAGAACAAACCCCCTTTCTGGTGGGCTATCGCTATCGAAAAGTAGCGCATATTGAATGATCTGGGTAGTAGAATCCATCAACAATTGGTATTCTAGGAATCTTCAATAATGAGGATGGCGACGCACTAAGCATGATCTTGAGATGTTCTGACCAAAGGTCTAAGCCACAACAGTGGTGCTAGAAGATCAGTCTGTAGAAAATACCTCACTTATGACTCTAGTCCTTGGAATCGTTGATTGGCGATGTACCAATCATAAGGAGATGCCCTAACCTAAGTCAGGACCTTCATAGACCAACACATACCAGCTGATGCCTCTAGATCGTACTTTGGAATCTATTCGATGAAACATAACTAGAGCTGTCAAGACAAGCCGGCCCGCTCCGACTTGCCCCGACCCGCCTTTAAATAGGATGGATCAGGCTGGCTCATTTAACTGGCGGGTTAGAAAAACTCCAACCCAACCCGACCCACCATGGATTGCGGCTTAAACGGGCCAACCCATCAAAATTTTCAAAAAAAAAACCTATAAAACAATAATATAAATAGGAATTCATATGCAATTCAAGCTCAAATCAAAGTTAAATACTCAATACAACCTAAATTAAATACATAATATAATCTAAACTTAAAAAACTTAAATTTCTAATTTTTAAACTAATTTAGAGGCAAATCAAAGTTTCAAAAAATTATCCTCCATATCATCATTGTGGTCCTCATCATTCAATTCTTCATTCTCTTCATTTTCTTCATCAATTATCTCTTCAATAACATTAGAACCCTCCTTTAAAAGAGATGTTTTCACTTTCATAATTGAATCTTCATCTTCATCTTTATCTACAATCCTTCAAAAATTTATACAACTTTATAGCTAATTCAACCTTCGAGTGTGGAGGAGGCATGTGAGCAAAATTCAGAATTTTACTATTCAATTTTTAATTATCATCAATATAATGAGCAGACTGAGTAATATAACCCTCACTAGTGTATACAGTCCACACATCAGAAGTCAAGCAAACTCTATTGGAAATCTTAGCTAAGCACTGTTTCAACTTCTCTATCTCTTTTAAATAATTTTTTTAAATATCACTACAAACAGTATTTCTAGAAATAGGAACAACATCATGATTGATATACTTCATCCAAGCCCTAATCCCAGGATACTCAACAAATGAAAAGGGCAAATCATGTTAAATAATGGTAGATGCACATAATTCATGAAAAACTTTTTGATCTATCTTTCTAGATCTTTATTTTCTATCAGCACTAATTATTATTTGCCCTACATCATGCAACTTTCTCATAGGATATTTTGAAAGATGATGGGTCATAGAAGAGGTCCCATATTTTTTTCCACCATATTTATACTATTTTTACATCCATTATAAGTTGCCCTTTCTATACCATCTTTGTCTTTCCTTATTTTTGTGAAATAATTTCAAACATTAGAATATTCCCTTGCCCTCTTGCTTGATTTCTCAATCTCAGGTTCAGTTTCACTTTTACTATCTAATTTGGATTCTTCAGGAACTTTATCATCATCCATATTTAGAACTTGATTTATTGTACTCATAGACTCAGTCATGGTACAAGAAATTAGCCACACACCACACAAAAAAAATAAGCTAATAATCTACCAATCAAAAAATAGAAAGATAAGTAATAACAATCAAATAAAATATAAATATAAATAAGAGATACTCATATCTACATAATTTTAGATATAAAAAATGATTATATTAAAATTATATCTACATGCTGGTACCAACATACTGTTAATCTTTCAAAAGTTTACCCGAAAGAAAATAATAGAGAGAAAAGGGTGCGATTTGTTTGAGACCCATGGACCACGCGGTGAGGGGGGCGCCTGGGCAATGGGCAGGGAAGGGTGGGACCGTGGGGGTGGGGTGGTTGGGATGGCCGGGTTTGGGTTGCGGTCATGGGGGTGGCCGAGTGGGGGGGCGAGGTGGGGAGAAAGGCGGGCAGTGGGGCCGTGGGGGTGGCTAGTGGGGGGGGCCAGGTGGGGAGAAGGTGGCCAGGTGGGGTGGGGCAGGGGGGAGAAGACGGGCGATGGGGATGGTGGGGGGTGGGGTCGTGCAGGTGGCCAGGTGGGGGGACCGAGGCGAGGAGAAGGTGGTCGGATGGGGAGACCACGACTGGGAGAAGGCGGGCGGTCGGGGCTAGGGCGGGGAGAAGATGGCCGGATGAGGGGCTGGGGTGGGGAGAAGGCGGGCGATGGGGGCCTAGGGGGTGGGGCTCGGGTGGTGGCCAGGGTGGGGAGAAGGTGGCCGAGTGGGGGGGCTGGGGGCCAAGGGCAGGGAGAATAGGTGGGGGGTGGGTTCACAAGTAGGGGTGGGCCGTGGGGGTGGCCGGGGTGGGGAGGGAGTAGGGGGGTGGCTGGCGGTCGGTGGGGCTATTTGGACTTTGGAGTACTAATGCATGATGGGCAACGCGCTATGGACCTATGGCATCAGGATGTAGATAGTAGACGCAGTCATGTAGATATAGACTTGGGTTGGGGCTAGGTCAGGAAATAGGGTTTAGGGATTTGAAATGAGGGAATAGTTTCAATATATTTATTAAAAAAAATGGATAAGCCAGCCCGCCCCAAACCTACCATAATGCACAACCCAAATGGGGTGGGTTATTTAATCTACTTTTAGATGGGTTGCAAAAATGTGAACCCTACCTACCCCGTTTACATGGCGGGATGGGCCAACCCGAGGGAACCAACCCAAGTTGATAGTTCTATACATAACAGGTTGACAGTAATGATCGGTGAGGAACACTATCAGAGTAGGATGGAAGGACACATCGATGGGATCCCATGGGTTCTTATCGGATCCCATGGATTCTTGTTAGATCCCACGAGAACACCAAATACTACTACTGAAAAGAGCTATGATAGCGATTGACAATCGCTGCTATAGTCCAAAAAATCGCAACCGCTGTCGTAGCTCAAAAAACTACTGCCATAGTCTACCGCAGTGGTTAGCTAACTGCTGCCACTATGACCATCACCATAGGCATATGGCAGTGGTTCTTGCAATGATTATCATAACCGCTGCCATAGATAGTTATGACAGCGATTATAGTAACCGCTACCATAGATTCTCTATAGCAGTGGTTTTCGAACTACTGCCATAGAGGAATTGCTACCATAAATTCTCTATGACAGCGATTTAGAACCACTGCAATAGAGAAACTATGGTAGAGAGATTATTAAATCATTGTAATAGAGTCTAATAGAAGTGGTTCATGAACTGCGGTCATAGATCTATGGCAGCGGTTTAGCTAATAATAAAAGTTTATGAACCACTGCTATAGATCTATGGCAGCGATTGGCAAACTACCTATGCAGCATTTGGCATGCCTACAACAGCGATTTCATAATCACTATCGTAGATTTTGAATAATAAAAAAATATAAATTTTTATTTTTTATTTTTTATTTGATAAATATAGTTCAATATATAATCCATGAAAATATTATAAACACAAGAATATTTCTGAAATGCTCAACTTTTATTACTAAATAAAATTTATTACAATATTTTTTAGAAAAAATACATCAAAACTTTGCTAAATCTACATCTAATTTATCATTAAAGAAAAATCTTAATTTTTTAGATCAGGTTCGTTCAAATCTGATCGGATCAAGAGATATATTTCAAAAAAAAATTTCTTTGATCTTAATCAGATCTGAAATATTTTAGATCTAATTCTTATTATTCTAATAATAAAAATAAAATCTAAATAAATTAAATCAAATTTAATTTACCTTGATGTTGGGTAATTCTATTACCCGTTGATGATCCTATATGCAGCGGAAGATTCTGGATCTAGCCATGCAAGTGCCTAGCCTCTATCGATATTCACTCGGGCTGGATCTGAAAATCCTCTTCTTCTTCATCACATCTTCAAAAATTAGATCTGAATCTGATCTGGAGGATCTTCAAAATATCTTTCGAAGATCAGCAGTCGTCCTTTGCAGCAGCGCAGCCTTCTAGCTTTCAGTCGCCTTTCTCTCGTCTGGATTGCACCAACCAAGAATCCAAACCTCTTTGGATGTGGAGAGGAGAGGGAGAAGGTGGATTTGGCATGGAGGAAGAGGAGAGAGGAGGCCTTGGGGCGTGAGATTCTCTAATTCAGATCCATCTTTGAGTTGGGCACAGGGTCTTATTTATAGACTATCTGTGATCCAACTCCTCTTCTTCCCAACCAATCATAATCCTTTGTAAAATCAGATCTAAATCTGATTGATGGGAATAGAGTCCCCTAAATTCCTCCTTAGATGGTGCCTAAGACCAGTCAAAGTTGGTTCTAAGGAGAACTCTAATCGAAATCCAAAAAGAAGATGGAGTCCCTATCCAACAGGGACTCCTGGGCACCTCCAGCTTAGCACACGCCAAGGGTGGCGTGCGCCCTCCTCCTTGCTAGGTTCTATCAGGGGGACATGCCCCCACCAACTCTCCAATAGGTGCATGACACGTGGATAGAAGTCAAAGTATCAATGGTCAACATTTGACCAGTCAAAGGTCAACTTTTGACTAAAGTCAAAGAACGAGAAATGGCAGGTGACCAAAAATGGCAGGCATTGTCTTACAAAATAAGACAACCCTTTTCTAATCTGGACAGACTCCAGTCAGATCAGGTGACGGCCTCTGAATGAGCATAAATTCCTTTGGCTCAGTCAGGATAACTATTTATGATAGTAAAAGAAGAATGTTAGGTTCAATCGAGTGCTAGCATGATTTCTTTGAACCTAATTGAATCTCATTCAGATCAATTGAACTGGATCAGCTCAATTGATGATCACCAGATTCAAATATTTGTTTGTATGATCCAATTAGATTCAGTTCTGTATGGTAATGGGATATGTCATGATCTCTATCATCGACATCATCGAAACTTCTTTCGATGGATCAGAACTCTTCTGATTCGAATAGCTAGAATGATGGATCATCTAAATCATTCTAATTGCTCTCAAAATCCATCAGTGACACCTAGCAGTATATGGTGACAACCCATCAGAGCTGAATACGAACCTCTTGGTGCAGCTACCTGTGTGATTAAGTTCTTCTATCTTGAGTTTCGATTAGATTAGGGTTAAGATGAACTCGTCAAACCCAAGTTTCTGTCACATGATGTAATCATTCGATTCAAGTCTGATGTGAAAATTTAAATAGAAACTCTTTCTATTATTTCACTCTGTCATGGCCATGGGCTTCTAGACTTGATTTTCATGATCATCATAGGGCTGCTCCTCTACCATCGAGGTAGATAGATTCCATCTTGATGCAATCCAGTTCCTACAATGAACATATCATAGCCAACGTACACCTCAGGATTCCATGTGGCTAGGAGATTGAGTAATGATGTAGTCAAACTATAACACCCTCAAGGTGAACTACCGATGCACCTCAGATCAAAGAACCAGACACACCACTGTTGCATCGAGTCAGTCATTGATGAGAAGGTAGACTTCATAATGACTACTCGAGGTGGTCACGCTTAGTGCCCTCATTCTCTAATGAGTATTTATACTCTCGCTCTGATGTCTCCACATCGTAGACTTAAGACTCATCTACTATAGAGAAGCGATTGTACACCAACCTTCCGGATCAATCACCATCCTCGTGATAATCCTTTGGTCGGGAGCATTTTATGAGTTAATAATGATTATTCATATCTTAAATTTTCAACTCTTGAAAATATAAATTATCATTATCATTAACTCAAAGGATGTATCACAGACACTAAATACATATATGTGATAGAAAATAACCTATTTTATTGATTATAGTTATAATTATAATTTTGCCCCTAGAAGTGTATTCTAAGTGTCAACCAATTCTGGCTTTCTAGGGCACATATATCTAACAATCTTCCACTTATCCTAAAGCCAATTGGCTATAAGTCTAAGTCTCATCTTCTCAAGGTGGATTTTGAATTTTTGTTGTCCCAATGGCTTTGTAAGTGGATCTGCCACATTATCTATGGAGTCGACTCTCTTGACCTCGACGTAATCCTTCTCGAGGTAATCATGGATGAGGTGGTATCGCCGCTCAATGTGCTTAGACTTCTGGTGAGACCTCGGCTCCTTAGCAAGGGCTATGGCGCCATTATTGTCGCAGTATAGAGGAATGGCATCTAATGGCATTACTCCAATTTCTGTCGTAAACTTCTTGTACCAGAATGCTTCCTTCGTAGCCTCTGATGCAGCGATATATTATGCTTCCATGGTGGAATCTGCTATCACCGTTTGCTTGGAACTCTTCCAGCTGACAGGACCACCATTGCACAGAAATAGACTCCCAAATGTCGACTTTCGATCATATATATCGGATATGAAATCCGAGTCTGTGTATCCCTGGACATGGAGTTCTCCGTTACCAAAGATCAACATCATATCCTTAGTTCTTCTCAAGTACTTAAGGATACATTTCATAGAAGTCCAGTATTCTTCACCTGGATTTGACTGATATCTGCTTGTGACACTCACAGCATGGGCTATATCAGGTCGTGTACATAGCATGGCATACATGAGGCTCCCTATTGCAGAAGCATAAGGGATCTTACTCATGCATTTTATTTCCTCAGGTGTGCTAGGGCACATCTTCTTGGAAAGATGAATACCATGTCTGAAGGGTATTAATCCCCTCTTAGAGTTTTCCATACTAAACCTCTTTAGTACTTTCTCTATGTACATCTTCTGTGAAAGTCCTAGCATCCTATTCGGTCTATCCCTATAGACCTTAATTCCTAGAATAAAGGATGCTTCACCTAGGTCTTTCATGGAGAATTTCTTGGACAACCATAATTTGACTGTCGTCATCATGGGAATATCATTCCCAATAAGAAGGATGTCATCCATGTACAATACGAGGAAGACAACAGCGCTCCCACTGACCTTTTTGAAGATACATGATTCCTCATCATTTATGATGAAACCAAACATTTTGATCACATCATTAAAATGAGTGTTCCAGCTCCGAGATGCTTGCTTAAGTCCATATATGGACCTTTGCAGCTTGCAAACCTTGTGATCAATATCACTGGATGTGAAACCTAGCGGCTGTTCCATATAGATATCTTCCTCAAGATATCCATTTAAGAATGCCATTTTTACATCCATTTGCCATATTTCATAATCGAAATAGGCTGCAACGGCAAGCAATGTACGGATGGATTTTAGCATAGCCACTGGAAAAAGGTATCCTGATAGTCAATGCCTTCGCATTGACTATAACCTTTTGCCACTAGTCTAGCCTTGAATGTCTCCACATTTCCATCTGCACCAATCTTTCTCTTGAAGATCCATTTACACCCAATAGGTACTATACCTTCTGGTGGATCTACCAAGGTCCAGACTTGGTTTGAGTGCATCGAGTCAATTTCTGACTGCATTGCCTCTAACCATTTTTTAGAGTCAATATCTGATATCGCCTCATTGTAGATTTTGGGATCATCACCATGAGCACCATTATCTACGAGGAACATTTTCTCTACGTCCTCTAAAATAATACCTAAGTATCTTTCAGAGGGACGGAAAACTCTTTCCGATCTACGAGGTGGAGGAGGTAGTATTCTTATTGGCTCAACCTGATTTGGTTCCAATTGGTCCTTAGCCTCGTTGTACTTGTGAGACTTTCTCATCAAGCTTAATCTGCTTTTCAATGCCGCTATCTTGAATAAACTATTTTTCAAGAAAGATGGCATGTCGACTCACAATCACATTATGATCTTCTGGAATGTAGAAATAGTATCCTAATGACTCTTTAGGATATCCTATGAATCGAGCTCTAAAGGACCTAAACTTTAACTTATCCACTTGTTGTCTTTTGACATGAGCCGGACAACCCCAAATTCTGAGATGACTCAGACTTGGTTTCTTACCATGCCATATCTCATACGGTATAGTGGGAACGGTCTTAGAGGGAATCCTATTCAGTAGATAAATTAAAGTTAACAATAAATATCCATAAAGAAAATCAAGGAGGTCTATGAAGCTCATCATGGATCGAACAATATCCAATAGGGTCTGATTTCTCCGTTTTGAAACTCTGTTGAGTTGAGGTGTTCTTGGTGAAGTCCATTGAGAGACTATGCCATTTTTCTTGAGATAGTCTAGGAATTCTTGGCTATGATATTCACCTCCTCGATCTGATCGAAGAATCTTAATGAATTTTTCAGTTTATTTTTCTACTTCATGTCTGAATTCTTTGAACTTTTTGAAAGCTTCAGACTTATGTCTCATAAGATACACATACCATACCTAGATAGATCATCGATAAAGGTAATGAAGTAGACAAAATTGCCTCTAACCGGCACATCAAATGGACCGCACACATCAGTATATACTAGGACAAGAAGATCTGTGGCCCTTTCCCCATGTCCCACAAAAGAAAGTTTGGTCATTTTGCCTTGAAGACAAGATTCATAAGTTGGATATGACTTGGAAGTCAATAGACTCAATAGCCTATTTTTCTCCAATTTATTGATCCTATCTTCTACTATATGACCTAATCTCAGGTGCCATAGACACCTATCATTTGGACTATCCTTAGGTCGTTTGGCATTCATATTTTGCTCGATAGTTAGAATAGGTACATCAATATGTAGCTGATAAAGATCATTAATAAGAAAATCATTTGTAATTTTATTTCTTTCATAAAGAATGTTACAATGGTCCTTAAAGAAGATAATCACATAGCCTTCTAGTGCTAAGCATGAAACAGAAATCAAATAACTACTAGCCGCAGGCACATAATAACAGTCTTTCAAAACTAAGTCTAAACCAAATGGTAATCGAAGAGGGTATGTTCCCACCGCCACTGCAGCAACTCTTGCTCCATTACCGATGCATAGGATCATGTCTCCATCCCTCAGCCTCCTGCTATCCTCAAGACCCTGCATGGAAGTTCACAGATGAGCACTAAAATCAAAGTCAAGCACCCAACTGGATGTAGAAGAAATCATAAGATTAGACTCAATAATGAGCATACCTCTAGAAGGACCTTCCTTCTTATTCTTTAGGGTGGCCAGGTAAGTAGGGCAGTTTCGCTTTCAATGGCCGTCGCTGTTGCAATGGAAACACTTTTCTTTGACAGCGGCTTTCATCTTCGGCTCTGCCTTCTTCTTCTTTGCTCCTTTCATCTTTTGCTTTTTCACAGACTTCTTTTTCTTTTCATTAAACTTTCTTTTGAAAGAAGTCCATTTCATAGCAAGAACTGAGCCTTTAGAATCTTTCATAGAAAGCTCAGCGGTGACCAGCATGTTCATTAATTCGATCGAGGAATTTTCAAGTTTATGCATGTGGTAATTCATGATGAATTGTCCATATGCATCAGTCAAGGATTGCTGAATAATATCGTTCTGTAGATCCAAGTCTAGCTTCACACTGAGCTTCTCAAGCTCTTCCATGTCCTTGATCATCATCAGACAGTGATCTTGGACTAACTGCCCATCATGCATCTTAGCCTTAAAAAGTCGTTTCGTGACTTGATACTTGGCTATGCGACTCTGTTCATCAAACATTTCCTGCAGGTGAGCCAACATTTGGCGAGCAATCTCGATATCTTCATGTTGGCGCTGGAGCTCATCAAACATCGAGCCCAACATGTAATATCTGACCTTATTATCTCCGTCTATCCACTTTTCCAAAGATGCTCTTTGTTCAGTGGATGGATGAGCTGGTAAGGTGGGAGGATCCTGATCCAAAACATCGATTAACTTCTCGAAATCTAAAACTATTTTATAGTTTTTGAGTCAATCTTTATAATTGAGTTCGGTCAGTCTATGTGTGTCCAGGATACGTGCTAATGGATTGGACGCAGACATTTTCCTGTAGAGAGTCAAAGATTCTAGTTAGATACCGTAATTATGACTTAACCAATTTATTTAAAAATTTTATTTTTAAATAAATTAGCTTCTACTATTTTCTCAGATCCCTACACTCTCTCTATAGAAATGTGAAAATCTCCACGATTAATGATTTCTAGTAGGTGGTGCGGTCTCACCAACTGACTCATCACCTCACCTAATAGTTATTGGTGATGGATTAGCCAATGAGTGAACAACTCTTGTTCAATGATTCTCTAATCATGTTGCACCCAAACTTGGTCTCTAATTCATGAATCTCACCGTATCCAGAATATTGATCCACTCCTTAGTTAAGTCAGACCCATCATTTGCACAGACTAGATTCCTAATTGAGTCTCTCACCGTATCCAAAATATTAAGCCCAACTCATCCTCCAGCCCATAGCATCCAATGCCTAATAAACATGGTTGCGTCTTCTCGGTGCAACTGAGCCACTGTATCCAACCAAGAACAATCAACCCTGGGAAGGGCCCGCACATCTACAATGGTGGAAGACCTCAGACTTAATCTTTTCTTAGGAAGAATTGATTCAGATCACATTAAACTAGACTTGTCATAGTCATAACAATTATGACTAACCTAGTGGCATGGCTTAGCTCGGATTATTGACCACCTCAGATCAGAACTGGGTTAATAGATATGGCCAGATAAGTGAGACTGATGGAAGGAATATGCCATTAGCTCGTACAAGAACGCATTTAGGTCGAATAGCTTTCAATTAAAAACCAGTCGATCGTATGTGCCAAACTTACCTTAGACACCAAATTGTTGAGCCAGAACCAATTGGGTTAGCCTACAATCCAGACTCTAACCTCTGAGCTTAATTAGGTCTTGCTTGATCGTGACTCGATCTTGACCCAGACTTAATCCTATTAGGCTGATCAATTTAAGCATTGTTGATCCCATCTAACCAACTCTTGATTCGATTTGATCAACCGCTTAGACCTAATTGAGCTATCCAAGCTCGAACCCAGTATTATGAATATATCTTAGATCTAAAATTCTTAATTTTAGATCTAATTTTATATTATATAATCTTAATTCTTAATTAAGTAGGGTTCATAAACAAAATATGCACAATAAATCCTAGGATTTCAGGATCTAGGGTTTTGCAGAAAGTAAGTTTTAGATTTCTGATTAAGGACGAATGCGCAACACCCCTACACATCATAAGAACATTCCATCAGATGAAAAGAGAGAACTTTTAAACCCTTCTTCATTCTTATGACCGGACGGCCAAGAGGTACGCCTTAATCAGAAACATGCAATACTACAAAACAGTTTTAGATCTATATCATATTTCTTATATACATATTAGATCTAATCATGGCATATTTTGCATACATCTCATGTATCGAATCATGCATATTTTCAGATCTAAATTATCTCATAATAATCTAAAAAATTAAATTTAAATTAATCTTATCAAAATAAACTCTAATCTAGACAACTATGTAGAACTATTCTACAACTAGTCTAGACATGCATCAATCATATCTCATATGATGTTTAAAAATTAAATAATTTTATTTATTATTTTTTAGATATTATTATAATAATTATAATATTAAAAAATAGTAAATAAATAGATCTAAAATATGATTTAATCAGATTAAATCATAAACATGCAAGACTATTCTATAGAACTATTCTATTTTAGAACTAGTCAAGCATATTTTCTAATCTTAGATCCAAATCATTTAATTTTAATTTTTTCTAATTTTAGATCTGATCACATCTCATGTGATATCTAAAATTACTTATTTTTTAATTAGAATAAATTTAAAATCTGATCTAAATACTTTAGAACCTTGGCTCTAATATCAGTTGAAGAAAAATCCTAATTTTCCAGACCAGGTTCGTTTAGATCTGATCGGATCAAGAGATATATTTTAAAAATTTTTCTCTTTGATCCTAATCAGATCTAAAATATTTTAGATCTAATTTTTATTATTTTAATAATAAAAATAAAATCTAAATAAATTAAATTTAATTTAATTTATCTTGATGTTGGATAATCCTATTACCCATTGATGATTCTGTATGCAGCGAAAGATTCTGGATCTAGCCACGCAAGTACCTGGCCTCTACCAATATTCACTTGGGCTGAATCTGGAGATCCTCTTCTTCTCTATCACATCTCCAAAAATCAAATCTGGATCTAATCTGGAGGATCTTCAAAATACCTTTCGAAGATCAGAAATCATCCTTTGTAGCAGGGTAGCCTTCTAGCTTTCAGTTGCCTTTCTCTCGTCTGGATTGCACCAACCAAGAATCCAAACCTCTTTGGATGTGGAGAGGAGAGGGAGAAGGTGGATTTGGCATGGAGGAAGAAGGGAGAGGAGGCCTTGGGGCATGGGATTCTCTAAATCAGATCCATCTTTGAGTTGGGCGTAGGGTCTTATTTATAGACTATCTATGATCCAACTCCTCTTCTTCCCAACCAATCACAACCCTTTGTGAAATCAGATCTAAATCTGATTGGTAGGAATAGAGTCTCTTAGATTCCTCCTTAGATGGCGCCTAAGATCAGTCAAAGTGGGTTCTAAGGAGAACTCTAATCGAAATCCAAAAAGGAGATGGAGTCCCTATCCAATAGGGACTCCTAGGCACCTCCAGCTTGGGCACACGCCAAGGGTGGCATGCACCCTCCTCCTTACTAGGTTCTGGCAGGAGGACAAGCCCCCACCAACTCTCCAATAGGTGCGTGATACGTGGACAGAAGTCAAAATGTCAATGGTCAACATTTAACCAGTCAAAGGTCAACTTTTGACCAAAGTCAAAGCACGAGAAATGGCAAGTGACCAAAAATGGTAGGTATTGTCTTACAAAATAAAACAATCCTTTTTTGATCTGGACAGACTCCAGTCAGATCAGGTGAAGGCCTTTGAATGAGCACAAACTTCTTTGGCTCAGTCAGGACAACTATTTATGATAGTAAAAGAAGAACATTGGGTTCAATCGAGTGCTAGCACGATTTTCTTGAACCTAATTGAATCTCATTCAGATCAATTGAACTGGATCAGTTCAATTGATGATCACTAGATTCAAACCCTTATTTGTGTGACCTAGTTAGGTTTAGTTCTGTATGGTAATGGGATATGTCATGATCTCTATCATCGACATCATCAAAACTCCTTTCGATGGATCAGAACTCTTCTGATTCGAACAGCTAGAATGATGGATCATCTAAATCATTCTAATTACTTCCAAAATCCATCAGTGACACCTAGCAGCATATGGTGGCAACCCATCAGAGCTGAATGCGAACCTCTTGGTGCAGCTACCTGTGTGATTAAGTTCTTCTATCTTGAGTCTCGATCAAATTAAGATTAAGGTAAACTTGTCAAACCCTAGTTTCTGTCATATGATGTAATCATTTGATTCAAGTTCGATGTGAAAACCTATATAGAAACTCTTTCTATTTTTTGACTCTGCCATGGCCATGGGCTTCTGAACTTGATTCTCATGATCATCATAGGGCTGCTCCTCTACCACCTTGGTAGATAGATTCCATCTTGATGCAATCCAGTTCCTACAATGAACATGTCATAGCCAACATACATCTCAGGGTTCCATGTGGCTAGAAGATCAAGTAATGGTGTAGTCAAACTATAACACCCTCAAGGTGAACTACCGATGCATCTCAGATCAAAGAACCAAATACACTACTGCAGCATCGAGTCAGTCATTGACGAGAAGGTAGACTTCCTAATAACTACTCAAGGTGGTCACGCTCAGTGCCCTCATTCTCTAATAAGTATCTGTACTCTCACTCCGGTGTCTCCACACCGTAGACTTAAGATTCATCTACTATAGAGAAGTGATTGTACACCAACCTTCCGGATCAATCATCATCCTCATGATGATCCTATGGTCTGGAGTATTTTATGAGTTAATAATAATTATTCATGTCTTAAATTTTTAACTTTTGAAAATATGAATTATCATTACCATTAACTCAAAGGATGTATCACAAACACTAAATATATATATGTGATAGAAAATAACCCATTTTATTGATTATAGTCATAATTATAATTTTGCCCCTAGAAGTATATTACAAGTGTCAGCCAATTCTGATTTCTAGGGCACATATATCTAACAGTCATCACCGATAGAAGATGGATCACGAGCTGGAGGAGCTAAAGCTGAAACATCGGCCAACATGTCCTCAAGGCCCATAAAGTTAGCTCCAAAATACGTGCTAAGCCTCGTCAGCATAACAGTCATGACACCCTGTAGCTAAGCAGTTGCTCTCTAATCTGAGCAACCTACTTCCTGGCCTAAATAGTCTGCTCCCTAGCCTAAGCTACCTGCACCAACACCTCACTAAGCTTCTCTCGATTGATGTCATCGAAAGTATGTGAAAAGATGCTCGTCTTAGACTAATAGCTCATCAGCGTGTATCCAAGCCTACATCAGATCCTCCTAGAGTACTCAAGCCCTAAGACCTAAGATAGATAATCATGGAGGTCAGAAATGTTCAGGCCCTCGCTCGCGAGCGCATCTAATTGCTCCTATAATTGCAAATTCAAACAAAATATCATAAGAAATGTTACAATACTAATTATACTAATATCCTATTTATTACTTACAAAAATTCTCTTGATCGTGGCATTCATCGGCATGCCCTTCTTATCCGTACGATTGGATCGAAAAATAGCGCTACGAATGGGCATCACCTCCTCTCTCGTCAGCTATAATAATGGATCAGTTTATTAGAAACATACAAAAAAAAATATCAATTTAATTTATAAACTAAGATTCATAATTCATTATCTCTTTATGCATACGACTGGCCATAGACTCACGATCGAGAGTATACATGTACTCCTGAGCTGCCCAATTCTTTTAATTCTAATAAAAGATAGTCTAAAAAATATTTAAATGAATAACAAATATTTAAAAAATATTTAAGTATAATTTTAAGTATATTAAAAAATTTTAAAGTTAGAAATTAAACTTGGAACTCCTGGCTCCTCCAATGCCTAACCATCCTCTTCCATTGACTCAGGGGATAGTCCTAAATCCAACAAACAAGCTCTTCTGGAGTGTCCCATCGGTGTTCAAGCCATCCTCCATGAAGCTTGATCTAGTAGTTCTGGTACAATGCTTCAATCTTCTTCAGTTAGGCATCTCAAGTCCTCTCATAAGCTGCAAAGTTATATCTCCTCTGCACAAAGTTATCAGAAGTCAATTACAAAACATAGTATAAAAATATTAAATGCATAAATATAATTAAGATACACTTATCCATATCTTCTTCCATACCTGATTTTTGATACCAGTATGCATCGATCGCCAGTCTATGGTAGTACCGAAATGATATCGGACCATCTCACAAGCACTCTAAAAAAGGAATGCATCTCTTGTGTGGTATCTCCTCTGGCTTCTCCTCTGCATTGTACTCCACCATCACCTGATGCTGGCGATTTCACACATGCGGCATACATGTGGGATCGTGAAAAATTCTATTGGATGATGCACTTGCAATAAAAATATATTATGCAAATATATAAGAGTGTACAATAATTATATAAATAAATAAATAACATAATAAAAACATACTCATTGGCCATGGGATCGCACAATGTGAATGCAAATGGAGACTCATCAGTGGATAGAGCATGTGCTGAAGATGTTGGTGATGGTGGAGGCTCAGATGCTAGTGGAAGAGAGATACCGATGGATGAGTAGATACTAGTGGTCCCTAAGCAGCTGATGCAGAGCTAGATGGAGTATGCTCCGCCTATGATTCAAATGCGGAGCTCCATGTAACCTATCGAGAGGTGGGGGTGAAAGCTAGATGACATTTCGGTGCCATCATGATACTGCAATTAAATCATGTATGAAACTTAAATTATATACCAATCCATTATAAATAACTCATAAGCCATAACTGACATTAAATATCATTTTCATATACACCTAATTAAATGCATCCATAAATAACCCATAAACCAGCATGACCCACAGCCAATGGAGGCAAAGGTTCTCTTAATGAACAGCACAGCTCATGGCCATTGGCGCGGCGCAGAACCCGCCAGTGGGGGTTTTCTTATTGATCGGTACAACCCAGGGTCGTCCATGACTTCCGACACAGTACGGTCCAAGGCTGCCGGCATGGCTCAAGAACATCCAAGGCTACTGACATGGCATGGTCCAAGACTGTCGGCACGACTCAGTCTAGAATCCACCAACATGGTTCAAAATCAGTCGATAGGAGTTTTCTTACCCACAAGCACGACCCACGATCGACGGAGGTGAGGGTTCTTTTAGCAATTGGCACAGCTCACGACCATTGGCACGGCCCAAAATCTGTCAGCTAGGATTTTCTTATCGACCAACACAGCCTAGGATCATCTATGGCTGTCGACATGGCTCAGGACTGTCGGCATGGCCTAGGGCCGTCTACGACTACTGACATGGCACAGCCCAAGGGTGCCAATATGGTCTGGCCCAGAATCCATCGGCACGATCTAAAATCAACCGACACGACCCACGATCGATAGATAATTATAATATTTATAATAAATAATTATAATAATTATTATAAATATTATTATAAATATTATAAATGATTAATAAATATTACTATAAAATTTAATAAAAAAAATCATACCTGTAGCTATGGGAAGGGGGTCGTATAGATCTTTGAGGGTTGCCGACGGTGGTGCTAGAGGAAGACGGCAGCGCTAGAGGTAGCCTACAAGAGAGATAAAAGATAGTGAGATATAGAGAGAGAAGAGAGAGAAAAAGAAAGAGGGAAGAGAGAGACATCTAGAGATAGAGAAAGAGAAAGAGGAAAGAAAGAGAGAAAGATGGAAGAGAGAGATCTAGAGAGAGTAGGGAGGGGGCGGGGCGGGCTGAGGAAAGAGAGGAGAAGGAGAGAAAGCAGGGAGGGGGTGGGTCGAGCCAAGGAAAGAGAGGAGAGAAAGAGAGTGTGAGAGAGAGAGTAGTTAGAGGTCGAGGATGGTGATCGAGTTGATCGGGGAAGAAGGGGGAGATGGGGGAGGTGGCGAAGCTGGCGGACAAGACAGTCGGAAAAGAAGGAAAAGGTGGGGGAGGTGGCAGGGCCGACAGCCAGGCCGATCGAGAAAGAAGGGGCAGATGGGGGAGGTGGCGGAGCTAGCGACCGAGCCAACCAGAGAAGAAGGTAGAGGCAGCATCAATCGGAGAAGAAAGACATGGTGGGGGACGAGGCAGCACTGGCCGGGGAAGGAAAGGGAAGGAAGGGCCTCACTGGTGGTGGAGAGGAGGGGGAGAGAGAGAGCACTCAAAAAAAAAATAAAAATAGGACTGAGCATATGAAAAAAAAATAACCTAATCTATGACAGTGATTTTCGAATCGCTGCTATAGGTCTACGATAGCGGTTGGAGAAAATCACTGCTATAAATCTATGGTAGCGATTTTCAGTAACCACTGTCATAAATTAATTATTAATTTTTTAAAAAAATATTATATAATTTTAAATTTAATATCTATTTTCATCGTTCATTATCTAAATAATTATCATTAGAGTGTCGTCACAAAAAATTGCCTTGATCTGATAGACCTAGCCTCATCGATCAGTAAAATTTAATTTTAATGATCACAAACGACGGCATGATGATCTGATAGATGAAGATTATTGATGGATCTAAAAATCTACAATGATAATCTCGATGTTGTTTGTTATACACTATCAATATTTCACTTTAATTGAATATCGTTATCATAGTCAATTTAGTATGAAATGATTTTAGTCGTTAAATAAGAAATGAGTGATCAAAGGACTAGACGGCATCCGATTATGAGATAATTTTTTAGATAAATAATCTTCTCTACTACTTTAATTATTTTTATGAAGGTGATTGTAAAATTCAAACCATGGATCTAAGAACGATCCAAAACTTTACATTGCTCGATATCCTTTCTTAAAATTTTTTAGTAATTATGCTTGTGCTTTTGCAAAATTTGCTTAACGTGAATAGTTCATATAGAAATGATTTGAATTTTATGATCATCGCCATATAAAATAATTAAAATTATAGCAAAGATCATTTAACTAAAAAATTATCTCATAATCGAATGTCATTTGGCCTTTTGATTATTTATTTCTCATTTAACGATCGAAATTATTTCGTACTAAATTTACCATGATAACGATATTCAATTAAAATAAAACTTTATTAGTGTGCTATAAATAACATCGAGATCATCATTGTAGATTTTTGAATCCATCGATGGCCTCTATCTTTTAGATCATCGTGTCTTCATTCATGGCCATCAAAATCAAATTTTACCAATCGATGAAGCAAGGGCTATCAAATCGAGGCAGTCTTTTATGATGATATTTTAATGATAATTATTTAAATAATGAATGATGAAGATGAGTATTAAATTTTTTAATTATATAATTTTAAAAAAATAATATGAAAAAAAGATATAGCAGTGGTTACATGTAATCACTACCATAGGTCCAATCTATGATAGCAGTTCTTCATAACCTCTGCTATAGATCTATTTATAGCAGTGGTTATATATAACTGCTGCTATAGGTCTAGAACTATAGCAGTGGTTAGGAATAACCGCTGTCATAGGTCTGACCTATAGTAATGGTCAATCTTAAACGCTACTATAATTCTCAACCTATAGCAGCGGTTGACTAACCATTGTCATATGTTCAATCTATTGCAGTGGTTATATTAAATCACTGCTATAGGTTAGACCTATGGCAATGGTTATACGTAACCACTACTATAAATAGATCTATAGCAGCGATTACGAAGAACCATTGCCATAGGTCCGATCTATTGCAACGATTCAATATAATAGCTATGGTAAATACTATGATAGTGGTTTTCAAAATCATTGTAATAGTAAGCACTGCCATAGATCAATTCTGTAGTAGTGGAACATCCTTCAAGATCGACCCGAAGTCGAAAGTCTGGGCAAGCTTGATGCCTATGTGTGATCGTGGATACGACAACAACCATCGACATTCCATAAATAAAATACTGTGATGCAAAGTAAGCATAAAAGCTAATTTTATTTATTAATATCATTTATTTATAATGAAAGGTACCAAAGGAAAGGTATCAGTTATAGAGGGGTGGAAGGATGAGTCTTCAGTCCTCATATGAATAGAACACCCCAACCTCTTCATCATTGTTGCTCGGATGAAGATGGCAGAGATCTAGCTGTAGCATCATGTATCCTAGATGGGCCTTGCAGTTTTCAAAGCCCTGGATGTAAGTAGAGGCGGTTGCATCAACAACTTCCTCCTTGAACACCATCGAGGACTTGAAGTTCTCGACACAACGCTCCTGAATCTTAGCAAGGATCTGCAAGGAGGAACCCCCACCACCTCCAAGAAAGGGAGAAGCCAATCTAAGATCGGTAGGAGCAGTCAGACCCCGACTCGTCTGAGGTGGCAGAACCCAGGGAGACTCTAAAGCACGGACAAATGACTCCAGCAAGAAACCCCTAGCCTGCTTCAACCCCCTGCAAGTGATTGCTTCCTTCTTTTTCATGGTGCACTTCATGAAATTTGGTGATGGCTCCATGGCAACCAAACGGTGGAAATGGAAGATCCCCTCTGACGATGGAACCTTTCTGTGCATATGGTCTATTTATAGATGTCCCTAACAATATGGATTCTCTAAGTCAAACTGTTAGATCACATCACTAAGTCGACTCTAAAGCAGCTTCCTTTCCAATTCATCAATTTGAATTCAAGAAATGATCCATGAAGAATGCTTTGAGACCCACCACCAGCAACCACTTGGCAGGAAGCCTACATGGCACCAGTATCTATCTTCTCGAAGGCTCTATCTTGCAACCCTTCGAGTCCCGCTCCTAATAAAAGTGGCCCAAGTCGGGAAATGATGCATCACGAATTTCCAAAGACACTCTTTCTAAAGGGTATGGCAGTTGTACTTTAGGGGGCATCCCCCCTCGTGCACCGTGTCCGCATTAACACAACACAATGGCTTGCGAACATGCTTTCGAGACTATACAGCCTCAATGGGAAACCGAATCCTGCAACATGAGCTTTCTTAGAACTTCGGGCAAAACCTAACCCTAAAGGCAATTCGATGTGTAAGATTGGCATGTCCTCGAAGTTCTACTTAGCAACTTTGGTTATATCGGTGAAGCTCGGAACCTCGGGGTTAGGCTAAAGAATTCTCTTGCAAGCCCCTCACAATAGGAACATCCAAAAACGAGGTATATAAAAAGTCAAATTTACTTATTTACTAATTATCTCAATCAACAAGCACCCAAAGAGAGCACCAGGTACACAAAGAGAAGGAAAATGAAAAAAAGAAGAAAAAGAAGAAGAAGAAGAAGAAGCAGGGCCCTAATCCTCATTCAAGGAGAATGCCCCAACTTTGTTATTGTTGCCACTAGGGCGAAGATGCCGCAGGTCCAACTTCAGGACTTCTTTCCTCAGACGGGCCTTGCAATCTTCAAAGCGCTAAATGTAAACGACAACAGAGGCATCGATGGCCTTGAATGGTGCAGAAAACTTAAACTCCTCCTCACAGCATTCTCCAACCTCGATCGGGATCCACAGAGAGAAGCTAGAGAAGCCTTCGATGCCTCGGGGACCAAATGCAGCTGCTCCAATCCTAGCTGGAGGGCTCAGAGCCCAAGTCGGTGGAGGCATATCATGAGGAGCCCCCAGGAGGCGAGCTCGGAACTCCGGCCCTGACTCCGACTCCGACCTAGAGCTCCTAACCCTCTTTGAAGAGGAGGACCCATTGCAGCTCGTTGCCATTTTCTCTTTAACAATTCTTTTAAGAGACTTTGGTGATAGCCTCATTTTGATAGAGCAAAGAAACCCACTGATGGCGTAATCCTGCTGGGGGATTAGTTTATTTATAAGTGCCCCGAACGATGGGAATCGGCTCACCAGCCAGTAGAGTCACACCACATGGCAAATTAGCACAGGGTGGATGATCGGCCCTTATCCCATTAGGAACTGCAACCAACATCTTATTCTTCTAATCCCATGAAAGCAATCCAATTCACGAGGTATTATTGAATCCTAGAAGGCATATAATTCGCCTATATTTCCCAAGGCACCCTGCACATCAGCAGGATGATCTCCTCCATGGTACACATCTCAAGATCACTGGTGTCAAGAACCTCGATGTACGATCAAAGATCTACTTTCCAATACTGAAGAGAAAGGATGAAAAATACTCTTTGGTTGGAAAGTGGAGGACAAGTGTTGGACGGTGGCCTACCAACCTGGTGATATGCCTGACCCTCAAAGACATACCAAACATCGGGCATGACAACATGTCTGACCCCTGATGGCATGGCATAAGCCTGAGTACTGACCATTTTTTATCAGCTTTCGAAGGGCTCCAGCTTCACCCGATGACGAACACCCAAAAAATGGGTGTCGGGTAATCTCTAACCACTTAGAGATCGGCTCTCGTATGAAGCCCTAACATCGGCATCCAGCCAATCACATCCAAATCTATCCTACTTCTTCACCAGCCATTCTACAATATGGAAGCTGTAAGAAAATCCTGATGCATAGATCTTGCTCAGTTGGCAATACGTTATAGTCGTGAATATTCCCTCCGCTTGCAGAAAGCTGACATTATGACCATCTTCTGACAATCCATAACTCCGGTAGCTAACGATCTAATAATTCTGGTAGGCCTCCCTCCATAAAAATGTAGAAGAGAGAGAAATGAAAAAAAGGGATCCTCATCTCCGATTCTGAACAATTCCTCTCTTGAACTCTCTGAATACTTAATGCTCATCTTCTTCTTCCTAAATTCTCCTTCTCCAACTGTAACTGACTTAAGCATCAAAAAATTTTCATCTTCTTCTTCCTAAATTCTCCTTCTCCAACTGTAACTGACTTAAGCATCGAAAAATTTTCATCTTCTTCTTCAATGTCCAGAGTTTATTTTTAGGTCTCCAAGAGCCCAGCTCCATTTTGCTCAAGCTCATCAAAAAAACTCGGTTGCCACGATCCACGTTGCATAGGCATAGCAATGGTTTATTTAAACAAATGCCAGCATCAAGTATCTAATTTTTTTGAAAAGTCAAACTATTATCTTATTATTGTTTTACTAATTTAGTTAACGACATTTCTCCGTAAGAATCATCATCACTTAAATTTAGATGTTAAGCCTTCCCTGTACACAAACCTTTGAAAACGGAACGTCCAGCCACAACTGGTGTCCGTTTCTCTGCAACCAAGTTGACGATAGTCAGCAATCAAAAGACACGTGATGCAGGAGTTCAAGTCGCAAAGGAGTGATGGAGGAGAAAGAGAGTAACTTCAGCTTTTTCTTTTTCTTTTTTTCTTTTTTTTTTTTTTTTTGTTTTGTTTACAATTACAGTAGCGACTATGGACTCCCATCGAGCACGCCGTGGCAGCTTTGTAGTTTCGACCGCATCGAGAGGTTGTTCCTCACACCCCACATTAACAAATTAAACGCCTCCCTCCGCCACCGACGCATATCTCCTCTCATCTCCTCCTCCTCTCTGGCCTCTTCCCTCCAATAAACGATGGCTCGCACGAGCCACCTCCGCGTCCCGGCACGTGTCTGGCTTCCCTCGCCGCTGCCGCCCCTCCTCCTCATTGGCGGTAACCACACCTCCTCCCGCTTCTGTACCCGTTAATCCCCACCTCCCTCCGCCCTCGAGAAACCCTAGTTCATCTGGTGAGAAACCCTAACTCTAACTCGAGCTTCCCCCATGGGAAGGTTCGAGCTCGACCTCTTCAAGCTCCAACTCATCTACCATCGTCTACTCTCTCGATCCCTCGTGATCAAGATCCTCCTCGTCTCCGCCGCCGTCGCCATGTTCCCCATCCTCGTATCCCTCCGGGAGATCGACCCCACCTTCGACGATTGCGACGGCACGCCCGTCACCTCGGGCATCTCCCTCCCGGCAGCCATTTTGGATGCCGTGGTACTGGATCTGATGGCCCGGAAGTGGCTCTGGCGCGGCGACCGCGCCCTTTGCCTCGGCCGCGGCTCCGGGCCAGCGGCCGCCGCCACGGCGATGAAGAGGATGGGGGTGCTCCCGGCGGTGGGGGCGATGGAGGGGTGCGGCAGGCTGCCGTTCCCGCGGGCGGCGTTCGACTTCGTGTTCTTCGCCGCGCTGGACCGGGCCGTGGCGCCGGCGAGGATAGTGCTGGAGATGGAAAGGGTGCTGCGGCCGGGGCGGGCAGGGGCTGTGGCGGTGGGCCCGACGCGGCGCGGAGGAGGGGGGAGGGCGGCGGCTCCGGTGGCGGCGCTGCTGAGGGCGTCGGAGGTGGTGGCTGTGCGGGCGGTGAACGGAACTTGGCCGGTGGCGGTGGTGGTGGTGTTTAAGAAACGAGAACGATCGCGGAGGCCAATGTGAGGAGGGTGATAGCGTGGAAACTACATGAATGCCCTTGCCTTTTTGAAGTGTTTCGCTGGATCGACGGTCGCGACTGGTCGAGGCGAGTTCGGTTCGTCGAACGGCCGTTCGATGATAAAGGCACGTGTCATCGTCAATTAGTTCGTTGATCCGCCCTGGGGTTTTTTCCTTCTTGTCCGAGTAGCAAGTTGAGTTGTTCGTGTTCGAGCTGGAGGCTTTGTTCACCCTCAATAGATCCCCTCGTCATAAATAAACTGTTGACAGGTTGATATCATTTCTAATTATAATCCGGTGCTTCATTCAATTTGTATAGATATCTAAAGTCTTCTCAATATATAATTAATATAGATATATATCTATTATCTAGGCAGATCTTCATATATCATCAAGTAGATTAAGCATTTGTTTGGGTATTCCAATAGAATTTGGTCGAAAAGCATGTACGATTTGTGAATTGGATTGCCTATTTAAGCACGATCATATATCAACCAAATACCATCTAGTCCAAATCTTGTGCAAAGAAAAAAAACCTATTGCAACTCAAAAGTTAGAATCTAAGCTGGGTTTGAATGTACTCTTAAAAAGTTATGAGGTAAATAAGCCAATAGATTCAATTAGGGGCGTGCAAGTAAATCAATCAAACCATAAAACTAACCTAATTTGCTAATTTCGATTTAGTTTGGATTGATTTTTCTTAAAATTATGTTCAATTCTAGTTTAAAATTCTATAAACTGAATTTTGGTTTCAATTTAGACAAATCTGATTTAAACCAAAGCAATCCGTAGGTGGATTGTGTGTGTGTATTATATTATATATATTATATGTATTCAGTTTTTTCTTTCTTCTTTTGTTCTCTCATTAGGATCATATTTTAACCCTTGTTAGTATGGCTTATACTCTATTTTGGAGGTCTATGATTATGAGAGGATCACATTAGTGGGACTCTTAATTTGCAGTATTGTATGTTCACATGAAGCATTCTTCCCCGTTTATTGTCTTGATGAATGTTAGAAAACTGAACATTTCTTATTTTAATAATATACTAGTTTGCTGCCACCCTCTTTAAATTATCCATCTTCTATCTTATTAAATATCAATAACCAAACTTCAACTTCTACCAAGCAAAATTTGTATTCCTACGGTCGTTGGTAAGGGATGGTATAAGATGCAATGCCATTGATAGCACAATACATAGGATGATGCACATACAATTTTTGTTCTCCTAAATGTGTAGCGTGCTGTATATAAAAGGATACAAATGAGTCGAGCTACTCGAACTCGACTTGAGTCCAAACTCGATTTAACTCGATTATTATTAAGCTCGAGAAGCTTGAATAATTTTTTTTGCGGGACTTCATCTTATTCATAGCTCTATATGTTTATTTCCTCTGCAATATCCTAATTTCCAACCGGGTATATATGTATATCTTTGTTTCTTATACTCAATTACTTGCTTTCTTCGTCGGCATATCCTTAGTGTATCTATTTTTGCAATCATTCTAGTACCTGCCTCTGGGTCTCACGCAACTGAGGCAAGATTTAACTCTGCTTCAATTGGGGTATATCATGAGTATCTCATGCTCGCTTCTCACGATGGTTGCATCTTCAACTTCTGTTTATATTGGATCTTTGCACAGCGTATGGTGTATCTGGCTGCACTTCAGTATTTACAGCTACAGGATTACATCAATATTCACTTCTTCTTCAATACTGCCGGTTCTTGCTTCTGGTACCACCATGGTCATTACTGCTATATATTGTCTTCATCAGCACATACATTTTGGATGCCACTTAGGATACATATCCAAAGTCTAACTCAGCATGCATCAGTTCTGCTGCGGCTTGCATATGGTATTTTTTCTATTGGTGTCACCTACAGCACAAATTTAGCTTCAACTCTGTCCAACCTCGACAATTCAAGCAACTTACTCGGACATTATACTGACATTAGCCGCCATATTATCAATTATTCCTGTTTGTCTATCTCTATATATCTTTTGATTTCTACCACTGCATGTGTTGTCAGGGTATCAACTCATTCTGATATCGATTATTATGGAAGTCCGGCCAGACTTCCACAATAATTGGTATCAGAGTGAGTGGTCAGATTCTACAATAATCGATATCAGAGTGAGTTGATATCCAATAATTGGTATCAGAGCCAAATGATACCAATGTACGTGATTGTCTAGATCATGACCGTATTGATCGAGATCAAAAAAATGGAGAAGATAAGCACAATCAAGATGAAAATCAATCAGTTCGATGAAAAGAGCAATTTCTTCTTGTGGCAAGCAAGGATGAAGGACATGCTCATCCAATACGGATTGATCGACGCTCTCTTGAATGAAAAGAAGCCGGATACCATAGAGGAGAGGACCTGAGAGTGGCTATAGATACATATGGTAAGTACCATCCGCATGTATCTAGCGGATGAGATGGTGATCCATGTACTTGACGAAACTTTTTCGACGATGTTGTAGTCGAAGCTCGAGAAGTTATACATGGCAAAGTTCCTCACCAACACCCTCTTCCTTTGGAGGCAATTTTATGAACTGCGGATGACTGAGGAACAGAGCATGTAGGAGCATCTTAGCCACTTCTAAAAGATTCTCACTGATCTTCTCAATATAGGTAAGAAGGTTGAGGAGAAGACCTAGGCGTTGGTCTTGCTAGCATCGCTTTATTCTTCGTATGAGTCCTTAGTGACTGCTCTTCTAGTGGAAAAGAGCACCATCAAGATGGATAAGGTCACTACGATGATTATCCAGAACGAGGTTCTTAGGAGGAAGAATCCAGCTTAAAGCTCAAATGGTGGTAGCTCAGCTTTGGCGATTTCTGGAAGAACAGATGGTAGCAGACGGAGCGGTAGAGGATCATGAAAAGGACAATTCAGATCCAAGATGAGGGATCCTAGCAAAATCATATGTTACTGATATAACAAGTTGGGGCATCGTGTCAAAGATTGCCCGCAGCTCAGGGATTGCACGAGGGCTACTATGGCAATGGTCAGTAACGATATAGAAGGTAGTGATGACGTCCTTCTGGTTACAGATGAGATATCTATTTTTTTCTTCTAGTGGATTATGGATTCTGCTTGTTTCTATCATGTATGTTGCAGAGAAGAATTGTTTGACTTCCTGAAGACCAATGAGAGTACTGTGTTCCTACTAGATGGATCGAGCTGTGAGATCAAAAGCAGCAGAACGATCAGTATGAAACTCCATGATGGAATAGTGAAGAAGTTGGGTGAGTTTTGATACATACCCAGCTTTAATAAGAATTTAATTTTACTTAGCAGACTAAATTTGACCGACTTCAGATGAAAAATTGATGAAAGAATTCTGAAGATCATGCACGGCAGTAGGATGGTGATAAGAAAAAGAAAGTATGGAGGACACTACCTTATGACGAGGAGCCCAATGCGAGGTGGAGTTTTAGGTGGAGGTAGATGGAGCACGAGATACGAGACTCGAGAGGATGAAAGACGATATCGTAGAATAAAGTTTTCATTACCACAGAAGGCTATCCTGAGCATGTCTTAGATCAGGAGGATCACATCCATTGATGGAGGTGGGATCGAGTGGCCTGGCTTGACTTTCATATTTTCTCATTCATGAGACAGTAGGTATGCCCCAGAACGTAGGGGCGAGATGGATTACAGGCTCTCAAAGACAGGTGAAGATCGAACATCGAGTTGAGGTAGAGATTATTGAGAAATATATCTCAAGATTCAGTCTACAATAAGTCCAGAACAAGATCTAGGATGATGAATGGAGTTCAACAAGTCCAAGAATATCCCAAACAAAGTCCAAACGGAGAAAATACGTATGAAAAAAGATCAGAGTGGGGTAGCTAGCCCTCGGGCTCGCCAGAGGGGCCCATAGGCAGTGGCGGCGTGGCCCAAACTGACAACGTGCGATGGTGCAGACCAACCGCATGCGAGGGCGTGCACGGGCTGCGCGGGAGCAGGCCGCGGAGACACCAGGCCCATGCGGTCCATCATGGACCGCCAGTCTACAACAGCCTGCATGGACCAGGATTTTAATTTTCAGCCATTTCATGCAGTCCAAGGTAATGTTCTATGGACCAATCGCGATTCGATGGCTCTGGTTTGAGCCGATCGTGATCGGATGGTTGGGGCTTTGATCTAGTGGGATCAATACTGTTTTGTATGATCCGATGGCCAAGAGAGCTCCCAGTCACGATCGGATGGTCCAGACTCAATCCTAGCTTAATCAGAAAGCTGTGTGCATAATTCGATGGCCTAGGAGGGAGCCGATTGTAATCGGACGGTCCAAAATTGATCTTGGATGTATTTTAGACTGGGTTTTCTATTGGAACACTATTTTTGAGTTTTTGAAGTCTGTATAACTCCGATTGACGAATTATTTATTGCATTGAAAAGTTTGTGACATCCTGGAGATATTGAGAGACTTCTTTAGAGATTTTAAAGAGCTTTTATGAGAATTTTGGAACTTCTTATTGAGGAACTCTTGTATAAGGGTTGAATGGTAAGTTTCTCTTATGTTGTTTGATTTTTCTTTCTTCTATAGTAAAGTTTGCATGCCCTATGAAGATAGACCTAAGTTTAATCCATGTATACTTGATTGTGTGCTCTCTTGTCTTGTATTCTTCTTTTTTTCTCTTGTGGTATCCATACATGATTGAGTGCAATGCAAGTGGTATCTAGAAAATCTTATGATTGTGGTGTTATGACCAGACTTTCATGATAATTAATATCAAAGTAAGTTAAGACCCTAACAAATATTTATATACTTTTACATTTTTTTGCTTCCGTTAACCAGTTACTTGTGTTGTTTAGTGAGTTGTATATGCTTTTTGGGCTTCTGGTTTAAACTCATCACAGCTTTCTTTTTTCTGGGTGCACATGTAATATGTGTTGTTTTTGGTTCTGTAATAGTTTCATATCTCATAAATAAAATACCTCAGCTTCTCCTACCCTCCCCCCACAAAAAAAAAAAAGGCATAGAACAAAGAACAAAGTAAAAACGGTCGAGGCTTAGTTACTTGGTTATTCCAAACCCTTAGTGTCCACTTTTTCTTTCTTAATATCTGTATGCAATTGATCATAGTACTTTTTGAACCCAACTAATGAAGGATGAAAGTTATCAATTGCTTGTTTTTCTCAAAGAAGGTTATTGGTAGCTTGAATGGTTATCCCAGAGATTAATTTGAAGCAAAACAAACTAAGATCATAAACTAATATGGTGAGCAATAGGTTTTACTGGTAGAAGACATTAAGTATGGTGAGATAGCTGGTAGAAGACATTTGAACGCGCTGCTCACCATATTAGTTAAGTATGGTAGAACACATTTTATATATATATATATATATATATATATATATATATATATATATATATATATATATATATATATATTTTCTGTGGAGGAGTATTGTAGTATTGCGATCTTAGCATCTCAGATGATTTTAATTATGCTATATGGAACTGACTATTTCGATCGCACTAAGCCTCTTATCTTCTGCAATGCCATTTCGGATTGTTTCTTCTCTCAGCACTTTTACTGCTCTCTAAGGCTCTCCGCCTTTCCCCAATTCTTCTTTCCTTCTAGAAAAAAATGAAAAAAGGAAGAAGAAAGGGGAGGAAGGGGGGTTGGTGGTGTCGGAGCTGGGGAGGGAAGGGGGTTTGATAGTCATATAGAGCTAGGTGTGCACGGACGACGGTGGGGTAGCACTATGGTGGGGCGGTGGGGCAGCACCATGACCTAAGCCTAATGCAATGGAAGCAGCATAGACGACCGTGACCTGGGCCTCACGTGGTGGGGGTGGGAGGGAGGCCTCCTCCTCCCTATAGGTGGCGGGGCCACGAAGGGTGCGGGGGGTGACCACGCAAGGTGGGGAGGTGTGGAAGGCGTTGAGGCCCAGGGAGGAGAGGCGAGGGGGGTTGGTGGCGCCGAAGCCAAGAGAGGAGATGGGAGGAGAGTTGGTGGTGCCAGAGCCGAAAGAGGGGAGGGGATTTGATAGTCGCACAGACGGCGGGTGCGGCATGGACGATGGTGGGGTGGCACTACAGTGGGGGTGGCATGGACGGTCATGATCTAGGCCCCATATGACGAGAGCGAGGGGTGGGGGAGGCAGCGGAAGGGAAGGAAAGGGAGGGGAAAAGAAAAAAAGAAAAAAAATTAGAAAAGGAGAGAAAAAAAGAAAAAAATATTATTATTTTATGATTAATAATAATTTAAAATATTATTTTTAAATAATAATAAAATAGTATTTTAAAAAATTAAAAAAATATTTTAAAAATAAAAGTAGGAAAGGGATAAGAGATGAAAATAATATTTTTTAAAAATATTTTTAAAATATAAAATATTATAAAAATAATAATAATATTTTAAAATATTAATTTATTATTATTTTAAAAAGATAATATATTATTTTTTTAATTTTAAAAATAATAATATACTAATTTATTTTTTTAAAATAATATTTTTTATTTTTTTTAAATAATATATTTCGAGATTTGAATCTATCCATCGGATCAGATCAAATTAAATCTGATAAATTATCTATAAATAGAGTATAATACTCCATCGATTTGAAAGTCAATGTCTATATTTAATAGCCTCCGAAAGTTTACAAGATACTGATGATAAAGTATGTTGCTTTTCATTCCCCCTGCCTCTCCTTTTGAATTTCTATCTCTCTCAGTTAGGGAGATGGTGGTGGGGGCACCATAAGTGAGCAAGAGGGTGAGCGACGAAATCGAGCCCTTCTATCCTTTGAAAGAAAAGTGAGTTTGGTAGTATCTTTTCTAAATATTTTTTTTAACTTTTTGATTACTATTTTTTGGTGTTCAGTTAGTTTTTTAGATGATACAAAAAATTTGAGAATGGTGGTGTTCTAAGAATTCAACAGACAAGGAATCGAGGAAAGATAAGTACTGAATGAAAATTGAGAAAGAAAAAACATAATTATGGAAAGAAGAAAAAAAGAAAAAAAGAAAGAAAAGAAAAGAAAAGAAGAGGGAGAATTTCTATCTCTTCCTTCAGTGGTGGCACCGAGGGCGGCTGTACCAATGGGGGCATCGGAGGATGTGATTGAGATCGATATTTATCGAGAGAGAAGGGCAGTGGTGGTGGGGCAGTAGTGGGATAGGGCGGCACGAGCGAGCATGGAGAAGGTATGAGAAGAGGTGAGAAAATGGGGGTGCGATCGAGATCGACATCTGTTGAGAGAGAAGGAGAGCCGTGATGGGGCAGCAAAGGGTGGGACAACATTGGCGAGCATAGAGAAGGTATGAGAATAGGAAAAAAAATAATAATAATAAAATATTATTTTATTAAATTTTTTTTTAAAAAAGAAATAAAAAAGAAAAGAAGAGAGAGAAAGTTTCTCTCTTTCTTCAGTGGTGGCATCGGAGGTGGCGGTACTGATAGAGGCACTAGGGGGTGCAATCAGGATTGGCATTTACCAAGAGAGAAGGAAAGCAGTGGTGGGACAACAGAAAGGTGGGACGGCACTAACGGACATGAAGAAGATATGAGAAGAAGAGAGAGGGCAGGGTGCGATTGAGATTGATGTTTGCCAAGAAAGAAAGGGAGCCTTGGTTGGACGATAGGGGGTGCAGCAGCACCAACAGATGTGTAGTAGATATGAGAATAGAAAGAAAGAAGAAAAAATAATAATAAAATATTATTTTATAAAATAATAAAAATATATAATATATATAATAAATAAATAAAATATAATATAATATAAAAATGCTAAGAAATATTTTGTTATGAATATTTATTATTAAAAATTTTAATAATTATAGGTCATAATTATCAGTCCCGCGCAATGCATGGGTATTTGACTAGTATATATAAAACAATACTTTGTGGAGGAGTATTATGATATTGCCATCTCAGCATCTCAGATGACTTTAGTTGTGTCATATGAAACCGACTATTTTAACCGTACTGAGCCTTTTATCTTTTGCAATGCCATTTCGGGCAGCTTCTTCTCTCGACACTTCCACCGCTCTCTAGGGCTCTCTGCCTTCCCCCAATTCTCCTGCCTTCCTAGAAAAAGACAAAAAGGAACAAGGGAGGGGAGGGAGGAGGGTTGGTGGTGTCGGAGCCAAAGGAGGAAAGGAAAGGGGGTTTGGTGGTCATATGGAGCCAGATGCGGCATGGATGGTCATGATCTGAGCCTCACGCGGTGGGAGCGGGGGGTGGGGAACAAGGCCTTCTACTCCCTATGGGGGGGGGTGGAGGGTGCGGTGGTGGTCGCGTGGGATAGGGGAGGCACGAGAGGCACCGGAGGCCACGGAGGGAAGGTGAGGGGGGTTGGTGATGCCGGAGCTAAGGGAGGGGATGGGAGAGGGGTTGGTGGTGCTGGAGCTAGGAGAGGAGAGGGGAGAGGGTTTGGTGGTCGTGTGGATGGTAGGTGCAACATGGATGGCAATGAGGCAGTGCCACGATGGGGGCTATGCGGACATCCGCAACTTAGGCCTCATGCAGTAGGAGTGGGGTATGGGGGGAGGCAACGCGAGGAAGGGAAGAAAAAAAAAAATACATATATATATATATATATATATATATTTGGAGAGGAAAAGAAAAAAAAGAAAAAATATTATTATTTTTTTATTATTAATAATTTAAAATATTATTTTTAAATAATAATATAGTAGTATTTTAAAAATAAAAAATAATATTTTAAAAAAAGTAGGAGAGGAATAAGTGCGAAAATAATATTTTTTAAAAAATTATTTTTTTAAAAAAAATATTATAAAAATAATAATAATATTTTTAAAAATACCAATTTATTATTATTTTAAAAAAATATATTATTTTTTTAATTTTAAAAATAATAATATGATAATTTTTTTAAAAAAATATTTTTTTATTATTTTTTTAAAAATAATATATTTTGATATCAAAATCGATCCATCGGATCAGATCAGATCAAATCTAATAAATTATCTACAAATAGAGTACATTATTCTGTCAATTTGAAAGCTAAATCTCTGCATTTAATAGCCTCCAAAAATTTATAAGATACTAATGATGAAGTATATCGCTTTTTATTTCCCTTGTCCCTTCCTTCAAATTTCTATCTTCCTTGGTAGGAGGGATAGTGGTGGGGCACCATGGGCGAGCAAGGGGGTGGATAGCGAAACCGAGTCCTTCCATCCTTCAAAAAAAAAGGTGAGTTTGATAGTATCTTTTCTAAATATTTTTTTTAATTTTTTTTATTATTTTTTTTATGTTTAATTAGTTTTTTGAATAATACGAAGAATTAAGAATGATGATATTTTAAGTATTTAGTAAGCAAGGAATCAAGAAAAGATGAGTGCTGGTCGAAAATTGAGAAAGAAAAAATAATAATTATGGGAAGAAAAAAATAAAAAGAAGAGAAAAAAAAAGAAGAAAAGGGGAAAAAAGAAAAAAGAGAGAGGGGGAGTTTCTCTCTCTTTCTTCAGTGGTGGCACCGGGGGTGATTAGGATCAGCATTTGCCGAGAGAGAATGGAAGCAGTGGTGGGAAGGCAAAGGGTGGGACGGCATCGACGGGCGTGGAGAAGGTATAAAAAAAATTGAGAAAATGGAGGTGCGATCGGGATCAACGTTTATCAAAAGAGAAGGAAAGCCATGGTGGGGCGGTATTAGCAAGCACGAAGAAGATATGAAAATAGAAAAATAATAATAATAATAATAAAATATTATTTTATAAAAAAAAAAAGAAGAAAAAAGAAGAGAGAGTTTCTCTCTCTTCCTTCAATGGTGGTGCCGGGGGTGACGGTATCGATAAGAATGTCGGGGGTGCAATTGGGATCAGTATTTATCGAAAAAGAAGAAAAACAATGGTGGAGCGGCAAGGAGATGGGGCAGTACCGATGGACATCGAAAAGGCATGAGATGAAGAGAGGGAGCAGGGGTATGATCGGGATCGGCATCTATCGAGAGAGAAGGAGAGCCATGATAGGGTGCAAGGAATGTGGTGGCACTAACAGGCACGTAGAAGATATGAGAATAAGAAAAAAATAAAATATTATTTTATTAAATAATAAAAAATATAAAATTATATAATAAATAAATAAAATATTAAAAAAATTAAAAATATTTATTATAAATATTTATTATTAAAAATTTTAATAATTATATATCATAATTATTTATTCCGTGCGGTGCATGGTTTTCATAAGATTCAATAAGAAAAGATCATAAATAAATAATTTGCTCGTCTTGGAGGGATAATAGCCACGTCAACACAGCCCCCCAAGTCGATCCTACTTCACAACATCAAAACAGAACTCACATCAAAACATCTCTCGAGGAGCGATCAGCTGAAGGGATAAGTGGTGATCATGACATCTTCTTACAACAGTGGTTATCAATCGAAGGGCAACAAGCAATCGAATGGATCATGATCTCTCAAACTCGTCAAGGTTATCGATCTAGTCCTATTTGAATATTTGGAGACAAACCCCTAAGCCAAAGGACTTTCAATCTATGCCGCAATTGCCAACTCCATGCCTACCATGTATAGCCTCTTTTTCCTTCGACACCGTACTTTTATGTCCCAGGCATGAGCATGCTAGGGCATTTTATGATCCAACGTTCAGGTGAGAAGTAAAGCAATAGAAGTGGCACCTAAACGAGTACAATTAGACATTTGATAATATTAAGAAATAGTGTAGCTAAATTTAACATCCATATTTATCTTGATTTCATCTTTTATCATGTATTTACTCTTTCCCTTGCTCATTTTATTTGTAAGCATTGTTGCCATGAAACTCTGACGAGATGCTTGGTATGGTGCCGAATAAGTGCATCTTGTTTCTAAGAAAAAAATGATATGCAAAAAAAGTCTGCTTGCCGAACTTTGTCTGATGGAAGACCCTCCAATACCTAAATCAGTCGGAATTAAGAGAATAGTGCAAGAAACCATAAGATTGTAAGAGCTTCAAATATCTAAAAAAAAATTACCCCCGGTCTCTTTACCTCTCCTTTTATAAGGGTAAAGTTTGTCCTTGCATTGTAACTTCCGTCCATTCAAATATCAGAATGTGGATATTATTGAGTCCGTCGTCAGTATTAGTGGAGCGACTGCTTTGGCCCATGATCTTTTTGTTATGGACAGTTAATGCTCTTGTTGTGCCCTGGTAATCATTCTAATTTCTAATTTTTTAGATCATGGGTTACCAGATTTTCGTACATATTCGACTTTCATAGATGCTCGAATAACATTTGAATAAGATAGTGTATTTCAATAGAGTTGGTCTACGAACAGTCGCTTCACTCATCTAAATAAAACCATGCATATGAACAATTGTCAGTCTTTGGCCAAGTAGAATAGTCGGGTTTATCCTAAACATGAAATCCTAAGTAATTATCCTAACATTTTCCCCGACTCCTATGTTGAAATTAGTCAGAAGAGATTATGAGTACTTTAGAGTTGTGGGTTTTATGCTCGATTTTTTATGCATTTTTTGACATGTTGTTCTTTTTGCCGTTTGCATTTATGATTGCCTCGAGAAGATATGCATGATCGTTTTGTCATTTCATGAGTCGTACAGCAGTTATGGTTGTGGACTATGCAAAGCAACATTCTATATTAATTTTGGAAGATTGAGCAATTCGAATGATCATCCATGAGCCGCTCGCAAGTGGTTGTGTGTTGACAGAGCATTGGCCAAGAGATGTTTTCCATGGATTCATCTTATATGGCAAGATCACAGTAGTGGTGCATTGAATGGCCGTGGAGTTCAACGGCGAGGTTCTCTGCCATGCATCAGCATCTCCGAGAGAGATAGGATTTTGTGATGTTGATCCCAGCAGCTTGATTTCTCTATATATAGGGTACCCTTTCTCCTCCGTAATTTTCTTTCTTTTACAGTCATTTTCATCTGCTTCACAATCGCATTGGATTCCTCTGGTTCATAGTTGAGGGTGAAGATCCTTTCCATTGTATTCTTCCCCAATCATTCAAAGTTTCAAGGTTATTTTCCTCATCCTTTTTTTTATTATTTTTCTCTTCCTTTTGATCCAAATCTTAGGTTCCTATAGACTCTCTTTTGTTTTCCTTTCTGAGTCTTCCTGCATCTTCTGTTCTCCAAAATGTCATCTTCTAGGCAAGAGTCTGAGGGTGAGAACCTTACGAGAGATCAAGATTTTCAGGCTCTACTTTCTTAGGATAGGGCTGAGGAAGTTCCTCGGGCAACACCTAAGTGACTTCCTCTCATCGGATTCGATTAGATTCTGGGGATCAGATAGTCTGCCAATTGCAGAGAATTATTCAGGCCCGATGCACAAGAGGTTTGAATTATGCGAGTCTGATATTCAGCACTTAAAGAATCGATACTAAGTCCCAAGTTGATATCAATTCTTAGCTCAAGGCCTAGATGGTTAAGTCACCCATCCACCGGATGCTCTAATTGCCATATATGAAGAATTTCTTTAGTCTAGACCTTGTTTTCCACTTCATCCACTAATCTGCAACATTTTGGATCTTTATCGTATAGTGCCTGCTCAGTAGGCTCCTAATTCTATTTGGATCTTACGTTCTTTTATCATCCTTTGCAATTTTCTCCATATCAAGCCACAATTTTCTCTTTTAAGAAACATCCTTGGAAGAGAGGATGGTGGCTTTTTGATCCTAGTACCGTTGTCAATTCATTACCAGGCTTCCATCCTCTATTCATGGATAAAAGAATAAATTTTTATTTCTTTTTGCTGGTCATCCTTAGGGGTTCAACTGGATTTGGAGTGCTCTCGACCTCTCCTCAAACAAGAATGATGTAATCATAGAAAAGGATAAGGAGCACTATGAGCCACTACTTGGTGCCGAGGTTTCGAAGCAGCAAGAACTTCTGTTGGAGCAAAACTTGTATGATGCCTGGCTGAGTTTGGTTAACTCTTTAGGTAGGTTTTGTTGTTTCTTTGAGTCTCAAGTTTCTTTGTTGCATATTTTTCATTTCTTATAACTAACTTTCTTTCTTGGTTTTGTAGTTATGAAGATCTCCACTGAGTCATCTACCGAGCAGTGCAAAAGAGACCAGCTTCTTGAGGTGAAACTTCTTGGAAGCCTACAAAGAAGAGTCAGGGGGAAGCTTCTTGGGGAGAGTTGGAAATTTCCGCACCATCGAGATCAACACCGCCATCGACTCCAACCCCATTGACTGACCAGGGGCCTTGGTTCCATCCCTATCGATGTGAACGACCTAGTGATTGTTGGGGCAATACAAAGTAAGGTGGCCCTCCTACATCAACCTTAGGTTCATCTTGAGGATTATCGCCTCCTCCTCCTCATCAATTATCAGGCGCTAGCCGAGGGAAAGTGCCACATGGATCCATTCCGATGATCAATTAGCCATCTGTCGAGCCATTCGAGAAAGGATTCATCACTATCGTAATGCATGTCCGAAAGAATGCCACAGCACTCCAAGACCTTCGGCTCATCCGAGTGCTAATAAAGATGGTGATGCTGTTGGCTAACTAGGAGGCGAGGAAATCTCGACCTCTCAAAGAAATCATTAACGATTGCTACATGTCACTTCTTTTGGTAAGTTTGGTATACTTTTTAATTTCATTACCTCATGGTTGTTCATCACCGACTTTCTGACTTAGAAAAACTTTCATTTTGCAGTTGATGCATGATGCCACTATCCTCTATGAGGAACTAACTGACTTTAGCCAACTTAGTCATTCTTTAGAGGACAAAGTTCAGGCTGCCGAGGCCTGAGCGAAGGTGGTTGAGGAGCTGGTTCATGTTGCCGAAGAGCATGATAGAAAGTAACTGGAGGAACTTGCTTAATTGGATGCCGAACAAGCTCCTTCTTGGGAGAACATCGTCTTGTTGGAGGCTTCACTGAAGCAAAAAGAACAAGTCGGCAAGTGCAAGAAAACAATTACTGAGCTTGAGAAGAAGTAGATCTGGCCAAAAATGCCCTCACCGAGGCCAAAGAAGAGAGGAGTGATGCCAAGAGGGTTGCTCGGGAAGCAAAAGAGAAAGCTTCCGCTACTAAAGCTCAAGCTCAGGAGTTAGCATCCCAGGCACTGGTCGAGTACAAAGCTTCCTGAGAGTTCGAGGATGAAGTCGCGAAGGGATCAGGTGTTGCTTATATAATCGGCTTCGAGGATTACAAGGCCACTATCATTCATCTTCATCCCAAACTAGAATTGAACATGGTGCAAGCCGATGAAGGAGTAGAAGAAGAAGAAAATATTCTTGCTGCTCCAAAAGCTATCGCATCTGACATAGTCCTTAGGCATTTTCTTTCCTTTATTTTATCTTCAAACTTTTGTTCTCGATTTTCAACCGACTATGAAAAACTAAACTTTTGGAATGAAATGAAGTTTCTTTTCTTCAAATTGCTCTTCACACTATTTGATTGGCAAAAATGTTTAGGTTCAATAGTCGGCATGTGGCAAGAATATGACTTCATTGTTGAAAAATATTCTAAATAGTTTTGTCGATTTGTGATCAAGATTTGACTTGCTCATCAAAATGTCGTCTAAATAGACTTGTTAGTAGAACAAAATCCGATGTTGAATTATAGTGAGTCATATTTCTTTCTTTTGTGTTTGACTTATTCACAATCATTTTATTCTAGGCTACTATGAGCCTCGCTATTGATCGGGAGCAAGCTGACCAATATTATATCAGGAGTCAGTCAATAATGTTTTTGTATGATCGAGAATTAGTCAATCATTTTATTTGGCCAATTGATAATCGTTGCTTGTAGATTGTTGGTATGATGTAGTAAAAATCAAAATATTTGCATAATATAATTTATTACAAGAACTTACTGATAATACATGCATAAATTCTTGATATTCTAAGTTCGAGAAATTTTAGTGCCATCTAAGTTTTTGATCCTATAGGCTCCTGATCGAAATACTTTTAAGATTCTATATAGGCCTTCCCAATTTTGTGATAATTTACCTTGCTCAATTAGCTTAGAGACTTCGGTTCTCCTGAGGATGAGATCCTTTAGTCGAAAAATCTTAGGCTTTACCCAAGAATTGTAATATCGAGCCATCCATTATTAGTATGAAGCCATTCTCAACTGAGCTTGCCTTCATTTTTTCTTTAATTAAATCTAAGTCAGCACGTTATCTATCCAAATTACTCGATTCTTCATAGTGCTCCACTCTTGTCGATGGTAATCCAATTTCTAATGGGATTATGGCCTCTGTTCCAAATGCTAAGCTGAATGAAGTTTTGCTGGTTGGGATTCGAGATGTCATTCGATAAGACCATAGAAGACTGTATAATTCGTCGGCCCATTATCCTTTGGCTTAACTTAATCTTATCTTTAGGCCTTACAATATAGTTCTGTTGCCTAGAAATAGAGTAATCCAAGAGGAGAGGTGAATTAGGTTTTTTAAAAAATTTTAACTAAATTAAACTTTAAACAAGTACATGCTTCAATTAACCTTACTTGAGTGGTTGGTAATGTACAGCAGTAGAATCAAGATATAGAAAAGGGTATACAAGAATTAAAAATAATGCTAAGTATGAATTAAAAGCAAGTAAGGCAAATAAAAAAATGACACAACACAAAAACAAAAAAAATTATAGTGATTCAATGTAATCTCGTACCTACATCCACTTTCCAAGCTCTCCATAGGAATCCCACTATAATCTTCCTGATTATAGCATGTTTGTTTTATCCAGACTCATAAACATACTCAATTGATTTTTCAGGATCATCAGTCAAAATCATATACTGATTATTTTCTGAGCTCACAATTAATCCAGTTAG
The DNA here is from genome assembly GCA_006176705.1 of Cocos nucifera. Classification (NCBI taxonomy): domain Eukaryota; kingdom Viridiplantae; phylum Streptophyta; class Magnoliopsida; order Arecales; family Arecaceae; genus Cocos; species Cocos nucifera. The sequence goes on from QRFJ01000099.1 coordinate 819,377, forward strand.
TTTTACAGACTTACCAACAAAATCTATAATATCTAATTTTAGACTTAGACAGCTCGTTATCCCAAGTTCTTTCTTCCAAAGAAATCTAATTGTAAAGAAAATAAGATTCAAGATACAAAAATTTCAGCACAAATAAAAATAGAAAATAAAACTCTTTAATACATGAAAAAGAGGCCAAATGATTGCTCTTTTGGAAGCTTTGTCTTTTTTTTTTTAAAGTCTTGAGAGGATGTGGAAGAAGTTGGAAATGATCACTCTTGAAAACTCTCAAAATTCTTATGCTCAACTTTTCTTTCTTTTTTCCTTTTAAAAAATATTTGATGATCTTCACTCAATTTAATGTATTTTTCTCTTTAATTCTCTTTGCTTTTTTTCTAATTAATTCTTTAATCTTTAATAAGCTTCGAAGTTGCTGTGGAGTGAGTCATGGCCATTGGAATCTTTGGATTGGCTGTTGGAATCCTTGGAATTACCAATGGAGCCACAACTAACCATTTGAGATATGTAGAAAACTAGCCGTTATAGCTGATCCCGTGCTTGGAGTCAACTCCAATTTCTTAAAAATTGACTCGACCTTCCATGAGTCGACTCATCTTCCTCAAGAGTCGACTCAGCCTCAAGATTTGAAAAATCATCATTCTATCTTTTTCTGAGAGAGTTGGCTTGCCACATTCATGAGTCGACTCGAGCTATTGGGGTCAACTCAAATTCTTCAAGGGTCGATCTGAACTGGAGATCCTAAAATTATAGTTCTTTATCTTCTTTGAGAGAGTTGGAGAGATCTTGAAATTATAGTTCTTTATCTTCTTTAAGAGAGTCAACTTCTTATACTGTTCATGAGTCAGCTCGAGTTCGTGCTAGTTTTATTCCAGTATGTCAGAGTCGACTCCTCTTCTCTTGGAATCAACTCCTGACCTTCCTAAAACTTAAAATTCTTCAATTTTCAACCTATTTTAATATAGGGGTCAGCTCCTAGCTTCCTGGGGTCGACTTCACTAAGCCTGATCTTGAAAATTTATCTTTAACTCTTTTGATTTAGCTTCTTTCGAGAAGATTTTTTCCAAGGATAATCTCTTCAATTAAAAATCTAAAAAGACCTATATTTATCCTTAAAATACTTGGTTAGACTTATATTTATTTAAAGTTTTAGAATCATCAAAATCAATCATAGAATCAACAATCTCCTCCTTTTGATGATGACAAAACTTTGAGTATATGTACAAATAAAAATATATAATATATTTCAATTAACTTGCCAATATTGAAATAATAAACTAAACACTTTAAGTACATACTTCATGAATATTTTTAATTTATCCTCAATTCATCAGAAATTCAGATTTCATGATTCGATGCACATGTCAACATAAACTCATTTCAAATGATTATCTTAATTCAAATTAATGAGCACTTTAAGCATTTCAAGCATGTGAACATAACTCTCCCCTTTTTTGATAATATCAAAAAGTTCAAGAAAAAGATTTTTAAAAAATCATTAAAATTAAGAAAAGACTCAAGCCTAAAGATAGTTAATTTTTAGAAATTGATTTGAGTTCTTCCCCTTTCAATTCAATTTGAGCTTTACTTTCAAACTCAGATTGAGACTTCTTCTTTTTGGTCAATATATATTAAAAGAAAATAAATCTCCCCCTTTTTGAGTAAAGTTGAATCATTGAATAGATTTTCAAATTCAATTTCAAAATTACTTTGAGGTTGCATTTGGTGCATTGCTAGGCAATCTTGAAAGGTAATGTGGATTGCCTTTAAGATAGATTACTATCATTAAATTACTAGTAATATTGATTACCGTGTTTGGTACATATAAGTAATGTTACAGTAAAATTATCTTGATTGATATATTTGGTATGATAATTAGATTATCGATAATATAAAATTAAATTCTCAAAATGCTCCTAGCAATGTTGCTATTTTTGCTGTCTGATGAGAAATAAAATATATATATAATATAAATATATATAAATAATATATATTATATAAATATATAAATAAATTTATTTATTTATAAATAATAATATATAAATATATAGAGAAGCCATGGGTGGGGCTCGCACATAGAGGAGCTACGGGTGGCATCAAGGGATGGGGGAGGATTGGACAATATATTTTTATATTTTTTTAGGAATAATTTTTCTATCCAAAATTTTTATTGTAATATTATCAAAGAAATGACAATCTAGATAGTCATCCCTCTCCAAGATAATATAGATTATCTTCTGGAAGGTAATGTAGATTACCAAGGCAATATGGATTGCCATCCAAAAAGTATACCAAACACAAGAAAGATAAAGCTTTTCAAATTTGAATATTAAAGCAAACCATAAAATGTATTTCAAAATTTATTTCTTTCTTTTCTTAATAAATATCAGTTAATTAAATTCAGAAAAGATATGTTTGTATCAATTGAGAATGTATCAAGAATATAATAGAGCAAAATAATTTTAAATAATTTTTTTCTTTTTTTTTGTCTAATGATAAAGCAATAGAGTTCAAGTAGTTTATCTCGTACCAATTAGATATTTGAAAAACATGTTTTTAAACTTATTTTTCAAAAATGATCCATTTCCATAAAATAAGAAAATAAGTTTCAGATTTAGTTCGATATCAATTAATTATAAAAAATAAATATGCAATTAAATCAGGTAAAGTATGAATGAACAAATCAAATAATCAATAACACATAAATACTCAAATTAAAAGAAGCATGAGATAATTGTTTATGGATTTAAGTTCAAAAATCATTTCTTTCAAAATAAATCAACCAGAATTTTCAATCAAAATAAGATTAAGTTTAAGAAACATTTCTCCTTTAATATTCCAATAATCTTTGCTCCCCCTATTTCTCATAGAAAATTTTATGTTTTTTAATTCTCCATTTTAATATCATAAATAGAGCCCATTTTCAATCAAGCAAATATATAAGTGTAAGCAACACAAGAACATATTTTCTCCCTCTTAATTAGTCTTATAGATAAAGCAGATATTTCAAAAATGTAAACATTAACTATACTAAATCAAACAAAACATTCACACAATTAAACATTAGATTTTTCATAAAAGATCAACTTTTTATTGATTTCAAAAAGTGAATATAAAGAGGTATTTACATAGAGAACAAACATCAAAATATTCTAAATGCATATCATCTAGATCAAACAGAATGATGAATTGCTAGGAAGGACTATGGCTCTACCAGATAGATCCTAGCATCCTATGAAAGATATCAAAATGGCTCTAAGAACTAGGTCTAGGCTAAGATGGGTAAGGTGGCTTGGCATCTCTTGAAGACTGTCTTTAAGTGTCACCCCTCGCTCCAGTGATCGATTGAACCATTCGAGTTATCTTCTCTCTCAAAAGTATAATAGCCACATTCAATGATCCTCGAGGAGATCCACTCTATAATAGCATCCTCGTCCAATCTGGATGATGGTCAGTTTGAAGCCTCTAGATGATCAATCGGAGAAGATGGAGCTGTGTCTGCTCTACCTATGGTACTGGCTCCTCTGACTGAATATTTGCGATAAGAACAACTATTGAAACCTCATCACCATCCAAATCCTCATCCTCTCTCTGACCTACTCTACATGTCCAACAAGCATTGACTTTCTGAAAATCCATCCATCAAAGTGATCACTTGTTGTATATATCTATATGCATGAGAGCTCTAGTGGTCTCTCTCTCAAAACCTACCCCATGCTCATAAAGGATGAGTGTTAGAACCACACCATAGGATAGTGAAGCCTTCGACCATCCTGCTACTTCCTCCATCAATCAAATCATAAGGGCCAAAAGGTTCGGGGGAATCTCTCTAATGACGTGATACATAAATATAATGTCTCTCCAAGATACAAAATCAAATTTTCTTGTTTTGGAGAAGAAATTCGATTTGTCATGTAGGAGGTGCATTTCAGCACTCAATTGGTTTACATTCACCTCCTTCAATTCATTCACTATCTCTCTCCCCAAAATGTACCTTAATCCAATAGATTTTTTTTCATCTTTTCCGAAGATCTCCCGTCAGTAGACATTCTTAAAATTCTTGCCAAGTGCTTTACATCTAGTTCAATCTAGACACCTTTAATTTCAGTTTCTATAACTCCATGTCTAGATTTTAAATTAGCACAAAATTTTCTTACTAGGTTGGGGTAAGTCAAAAAAACACAAGTATTTCCAACCCAAGTTTCTAATTTTCTACCCAAAACACAAGTATTTTAAATCCCTCTTTCTCCAAAAATCTGAAATCAAATTTTCTTCCCATTGAAACAATCCTAGAAGATGAAGTAGGTATTTTAGATAGGGTTGCCCAAGCATGTGGAGAAGAAGGCAGAACTTGTGATGGTGGTGGATGGGCTATGGATGCTCTCCCCCGCTCATTCCTCTATTTGGACCATCGTTCACGCACGAGAGAGTGACTCAGAGAAGTACCAAAGCTAGGGATTTTTGTGTGAGGTTTCTTCCATCTCAAGGCAAGGTGTTTTCGAGGTGCCACAGAGACTAAAATTAGGGGAGGAAATCAAGTGAAAATCAAGGAGAATGCTTTGATTTAGGGAGGAGATGAGTTTGAAATGACTTTTGGCTCGAAAGAGAAAGGATAAGAATGATGGCTCCTCGGGACGACTTGAATTAAAAGACCCCATCCCGACATAGGGGTCGACTCGATTGAATCTCGAGTCAACTCTTAATGAAGGGTCAACTCTAGTAAAACTAGGGTTGACTCCTTACTGAACTATTTTAAATTCTTACTGAAATCTCGAGTCATCTCTTTTGGTTCTAGAGTCGACTCCTTAACACAAAAAATAGTTCAAGGAGTTTTAAATAAAGAAAATTTGCTCAAATTGAATAAAAATTAATAGACAATGAAATCAAGAATCAAGAATAATATTCAAATCAATTTGGAGGATCAAAAATTAATCAACTTTGGTTTTGAAAATCAATCAGATCAAGTCAAGGGAAAAACTAGCTAAAGGCTCTAAAAGATAGGTTCCACTAGGAGATCTTTTTAAATCCTTGGAGATCAAGCTAATATGCAATACAAATTATCAATATCAAGCATTTGATCTTTTATGAATATGTGACTAATCTTGAAATTCTTAGACCATGCATTTTTTAGGGGATTTTAATGATAAAGTTTCTTATGAGGATGCTAAAAATTAATTTATAAGCTTTACACCCAAATAATTTCATATGCAATCAAGCTCATTTTAAGTTCAGCTTCTCAAATGATAACATGATATAAGAGATTGAACTAGCATGCTGAATTTAGGATAAAAAACATAAACTTAAAACAAACAATCAAAATGATATACTAGTTTTGAGCAATACATCAAAACATTTAAGTCGTGGAGTATGATCAAAATAAACATTGATAAATTATCAAAATCAATCAAAAATACTAATTAATATCAAAAATCAATGATGATATGATGTAAGAAAGTATAACTTTTATCCTATATTATCACCCATCCTTTTAAGGCAAGCATTCATTTTCAAGAATTCATTCCTTTTATTCCATTAGATGCTTAGCATGCTCGCAAAATCATTTTCTAATTTTTGATACCTAAGCCATATCTTGGGTCTATTAGAGTTAGTGCACAAGATTCTTTTTGAAATCTAAATTTATTTAATCAAAGTATAATCAATTTTTTTAATATTATATTTTAAAATTTTATGATCAACTTTATTATATTTAAAATAAACTATAAAATAATTTTCATAGGAAGCTTTAGAAAACATATTGTTAATAAGTTTCTATTTTTTTTTAAAGAATTAAATCTGATTACAACTGTTGACGCAGAATCTGATCGTCGTCGGAATCAGCTGGAGTGGAGGAAGATGAGGTCACCGTCAGGGACCTGCAAAATAAAATTTCGTCCAGAGTCAGTGGGGGGTGGCTCCGACAGAACCCTCCGATGATCAAGTCAACTCTGGTCAATAGAAATGGAGTGCTCGAGAATGAGTTCCACAGAGCTTAGAGAAGAAGAGGAGAGCTTAAAGCTTAGAGATCAGAGGTTAGAGTTAGCATATCTGGAGGGTCCTTTTTATAGGTGGAGCTTGATGGTGACAGCTATAGCCACGTGCTGGCAGGCCGCTCGAGATTCGGCGAAGTCAGTCCTAAGGAAAGGCACCGTCTGCAGTGGATTGATGGTGACAGCCATCGCTGCTTGGTAGCGAATCACTGTCGCTTACGATGGACTGATGGTGATGGCTGCAGCTGTCTTGATACTTAGCCGCTCGGGGTCGAATGAAGGGTTGAAGAGCTTCAATGTGTATCCATTTCGAAGGAGTTCGGACTCCTGAAGAGGAAGCTCGAAAGGAGTTTGACTGCCATAGGCATCTGGCTGGAGCTGTGCGACTGCTGAGGAGTTTGGTCGGGGGACGACTATTGAGGAGTTCAATCGAGGGACCGCCATCGAGAAGTTCGACCGAAGGATGATCGCTGAGGAGTTCAGAAGGAGCTCGATCGGCCGAAGGGGATGTCTGGAAGGAGTTCGGCTTCTGAAGAAGTTCGATCGAAGGAGATGTCTGAAGGAAGTCCGGCTCTTGAAGAAGTCCGATCGAAGGAGATGTCTGGAGGGAGTTCGGCTCTTGCAGGCGTCTGGCTGGAAGGGCGTGAAGAGAGTTTGGCTCTTACGGGAGTTTGATGGAAGTTCAGCCGCTGAGGGGTTCGACTAAAGCCCGATTGTTGGGAGTCCAAGGAACTCGGTCGCTAGGCAGTTCGACCGACTGAAGGGGTTCGAAGGAGCTTGGCCACTGAGGAGTTCGACGGGCTGAAGGGGTTCAGTCCGAACGCTGGAAGTTCGAAGGAGCTCGGTCATTGAGGAGTTTGATCGGCTAAAGAGGTTTGGCTAAGACCCATCCGTTGAAGCTCTTCCATGGCTACTGGTTGCATTAGGCAGAGCATCGAACTGGACTTTGGCAGGAGCAAGGTTTATCCCCAACAATAGTCCCCTCACTTTCGAGTTCGAAACTTGAAGAAAGGGAGTGTAGAAAAGGTGACCGCCGAAGTTCTCTTTCGGGCTCTGTGCTGGTTCAGGTCGAAGCTTGAGGGAAGATCTCATCTCCAGACGAAGTTGGTGCTGAAATTAAAGTCCGAGAAAGATCTCATCTCCTACCGAAATTGATAAGGGTGCTCGGAAGAGATCTGATCTACAGTCGGGGTTGTCTCCGATCTTATTTCTGGCCAAGGTCGGCTCGAATGCTCGAGAGAGATCTTATCTCTGGCCGAGGTTGTCTCGAGGGCTCTGGCCGAGATTGTCGCAGACCTTATCTCTAACCGAGGTTGTCTCGGATGCTCTAGCCGAGGTTGTCGTGAACCTTACCTCTAGCCGAGGTTGTCTCGATTGCTCATGAGAGATCTCATCTTTGATCGAGGTTGTCTCGAGGGCTCTGATCGAGGTTGTCGTGGACCTTATCTTTAGTCGATGTTATCTTGGGCACTTTGATCGAGGTTGTCTCGAGGGCTCCGATCGAGGTTGTCGCGGACCTTATCTCTAGTCGAGGTTGTCTCGGATGCTCTGATCGAGGTTGTCGGATCCTCGGGAGAGATCTTGTTTCTTGCGATCGAGGTTGATGCGGGCGCTCGAGGGAGATCTTATCTTCTACCGAGGTTGATGGAGATCCTGCTTCCTATAGACTTCGAAGCTCGGACTTGGACTTTGCTCGCGTTAGGATGAGGTTCTCCTTCTATTCCTAACGGGCTGTGGGGGCACCTTCGGACCATCATCCGTGCCTCTCCCTCCATCTCGTCTAGGGTGAACGAGGCCTTCGACTTTGCTCGTATTAGGATGAGGTTCTTCTCCTATTCCTAATAAACTGTGGGGACACATATGGACCATCGTCCGTGCCTCTCCCTCCATCTCGTCCTTTGTGAATGAGGCTTTCAGCTTTGCTCGCTTTAGGATGAGGTTCTCCTACTGTTCCTAACGGGTTGTGGGGGCATATTCGGACCATCATCCATCTCTCCTCGTCTCGTCTAAGATGAACGAGGCCTTCAACTTTGCTTACGTTAGAACGAGGTTCTCCTTCTGTTCCTAATGGACTGTGGGGGCACATACGGACCGTCGTTCGTGCCTCTCCCTCCATCTCGTCCTTTGTGAACGAGACCTTCGACTTTGCTCACGTTAGGATGAGGTTCTCCTCCTGTTCCTAACGGGCTGTGGGGGCACATTCGGACCATCGTCCGAGCCTCTCTCCCCATCTCGTCTAAGGTGAACGAGGCATTCGACTTTGCTCGCATTAGGATGAGGTTCTCCTCCTATTCCTAATGGGCTGTGGGGGTATATGTAGACCATCGTTCGAGCCTCTCCCTCTATCTCGTCTAAGGTGAACAAGGCCTTCGACTTTGCTCGCGTTAGGATGAGGTTCTCCTCCTATTCCTAACGGACTGTGTGGGCACATGCGGACCATCGTCCAAGCCTCTCCCCCCATCTCATCTAAGGTGAACGAGGCCTTCAACTTTGCTGGCATTAGGACGAGGTTCTCCTCCTGTTCCTAATGGGCTGTGGGGGCACATGCGGACCATCGTCCGAGCCTCTCCCCCCATCTCGTCTAAGGTGAACGAGGCCTTCGACTTTGCTCGCGTTAGGATGAGGTTCTCCTCCTGCTCCTAACGGGCTGTGGGGGCACATACGGACCATCGTCCGTGCTTCTTCCCCCATCTCGTCCTTTGTGAACGAGGCCTTCGACTTTGCTCATGTTAGAACGAGGTTCTCCTCCTATTCCTAATGGTTGTGGGGGCACATGCGGACCGTCGTTAGAGCCTCTCCCTCCATCTCATCTAAGGTGAACGAAGCCTTCGACTTTGCTCACGTTAGGACGAGGTTCTCCTCCTATTTCTAACGGACTGTGGGGCACATGCGGACCGTCGTTCGAGCCTCTCCCTCCGTCTTGTCTAAGGTGAACGAGACCTTCGACTTTGCTCGTGTTAGGATGAGGTTCTCCTCCTATTTCTAACAGACTGTGGAGGCACATGCGGACCATCGTCTGAGCCTCTCCCCCCATCTTGTCTAAGGTGAACGAGGCCTTCGACTTTGCTCGCATTAGGATGAGGTTTCTCTTATTCCTAACGGGCTATGGGGGCACGTGTGGACCGTCGTTCGAGCCTCTCCCCCATCTCATTTAAGGTGAACGAGGCCTTTGACTTTGCTCGTGTTAGGATAAGGTTCTTCTTCTATTCCTAACGGGCCACTTTTGCTCATTTCTTTTCTGCCATCACATAATTCTTGTACCATAAAATAATAATGAAGGAGTTTTAAAGGAAGTCTACTGATAATACATCCTCAGGTTTTTTAAGTTCCAAGATCGGAGAAGCACTATCCCTCGGAGCTCCTTTAGGCGATAAGTTCTAGGCCGGATGACCTCCACCACTTCATACGGATCTTCCCAATTTGGGACGAACTTTTCTTGATTCTAGGGCTGAGCGACAACAGCTCATCGGAGCACTAAGTCTCCCACTCTGAACATCTTGTTTTTAACTCTGGAGTTGTAGTACCGAGCCACCTTTCATTTGTAGGCTGCCATCCGGATGCGGACTTCCTCCCTTTTTTCTTTCAGAAGGTCGAGGTTGACTCTGAGGTCCTGGGAGTTGTGCCGCTCATTGAAGCCCACGACTTGTGCAAACGGGAGCTTGAACTCGATCGAGATAACTACCTTAGTGCCGAAGGCCAAGGCGAAGGGTGTTTCTCCAATCGGCACCTTCTGAGTAGTTCGGTATGCCCGAAGGACATGATAGAGTTTGTCCACCCAGGCCCCCTTTGCTCTATCAAGCCTCTTTTTGATTCCTTGTAGCAGGGTCCGGTTGGTTACCTCAGCCTCCCCATTGGCCTGCAGGTGAGCCACTGATGTGAAGTGATGGAAGATGTTTAGTCCTTCATAGAACTCGACGAACCTTGCCCCAGCGAACTATCGCCCATTGTCGATTATGAGGGTTCGGGATAGGCTAAATCGGTAGACTAGTGACTTTCAGATGAAGTCCTACACCTTGGCCTCGGTAATCTTCACTAGTGGATCGGCTTCGACCCACTTGGTGAAATAGTCAATCGCGACCAAGAGAAACTTTCGCTGCCCAGACGTCATTGGGAAGGGACTGAGTATATCCATTCCCCACTATGCAAATGGCCAGGATGCGCTGAGCGGAGCAATTTGGATGTCGGTTGCCTCTGCACACTGGCGTTCTTCTGACAGCGGTCGCATCTCTTTACATATTTCATGGAATTGCGAAACAAGGTCGACCAGTAGTACCCCTGTCGAAGTAGTTTTTGCGATAGGGATCTGGGTCCTACGTGACTTTCGTAGAGTCCTTCGTGCACATCCTATAACACGAGGTTGGCCTCTAAAAGTCGAAGACATCTCAGCAACGGGAGTGAGTACGACCTCCTATACAACCTACCTTCGTATAAGACGTAGCGGGAGGCCTAATTCCTGAGCTTTCGAGCTTCTTTTTGGTTGCGAGGAAGGACCCCCTCTTCAAGATAGGCGATCAATGGATCGATCCAGCTGAGCTCGAATTCCGTCTGCAGGATGGCCTGAGATTTCTCTATGGTTGGGCACTTTAAAGTTTCCAAAAATACTTCTTTGGGCAGCTCGGTCGGGGCTGAAGCGGCCAACTTGGAGAAAAGATCGGCTCTTGCATTTTTCACCCTCGGGATGTGCTGAATGCCGAAACTACCGAAGGCCAGGATCAAACTCCTCACTTTTCCGAGGTACCTCACCATGCTTTCCTCCCATGCCTCGTAGCTGCCACCAACTTGACCAACCACCAGCTGGGAATCACTATAGATTTGAAGCCGATCTACTTTTAATTCTCTTGCTATCTTTAATCCGACGATCAGCGCTTCATATTCGACCCTATTGTTGATCGTGGGAAACTCGAGGTGCAGCACATACTCGACGACGACTCCCTCGGGGCCGACCAAGACCAGCCCCATACCATCTCCAGCGGAGTTGGATGAACCATCCACGCATAGAGCTCAGGAGTCTTCAGGGAGGTTGGCGCTTTCCTCGGGGAGGTTCGGCTGCGATAGTTTGGCTTCGTCGAAGCTCGACCTCGCTCTGGTGCCGATCTCGCTCAATTCAAGCTCGACTTCAACTGAAATGATGCATTCTAGCCCAAAATCCATCAGTATCTAGGCCTTGATCATTGGCCTGGGCCGGTAGTTGATGTTGAACTCTGTGAGCTCGATTGCCCATTTTATGATTTTTTCAGAAGTGTCTACTCGATGGAGGACCATTTTTATTGGTTGGTCCGTGAGGATTGTTATGGTGTGCTCCTGAAAGTAAGGTCGGAGCCTTCTGACAGCAATTAGAAGAGAGTAAGTTAGTTTTTCTAACCTAGAGTATCTGGTCTCTGCATCCCTCAAGACTCGGCTCATGTAGTAGACCAATCGCTGCATCTTTGCTTCTTCCTTGATCAGGACTGCCGCCAGAGCCACCAGGGAGAAAACTAGATATAGGAATAATTCTTCTCTAGGTTCGGGCTTTGCCAATAGTGGGGGTGTGCCGAGGTAGTTTTTAAGCTCCTCGAATGCCCGTTGGCACTCCACCGTCCAGCAAAAGTCCTTCGATCGTCTGAGAACCTGAAAGAAGGGCATGCATCATTCGATCGATCTTGAGATGAAGCGATTTAGGGATGCCACCTTCCTAGTCAGGTGCTGAACTTTTTTGATCATCTTTGGAACAGTCATCTTTCGAATGGCTCGAATTTTTTGGGGGTTTGCCTCGATTCCGCGTCTCGACACCATGAACCTCAGAAATTTTTCGGAGGTCACACCAAAGGCGCACTTGGTCGGGTTCAGCTTCATCTTATGCTTCCTAAGCGCACCAAAGGTCTCTGCAAGGTCGGTCAGGTGGTATGTTGAAGCTCGACTTTTGACGAGCATATCATCTACATACATCTCTATATTGCGGCCGATCTGCTCCTTGAAGACCTTATTAACCAAACACTGGTATGTTGCCCCTGCATTTTTGAGTCCAAAAGGCATGATCCTATAGCAATAAAGGCCACGATCAGTAATGAAGGCGGTCTTCTCTTCATCCTCGGGCGCCATGCGTATCTGGTTATAACCAGAAAAGGCATCCATGAAGGTGAGGAGCTCATGACCCGAGGTTGCATCCACCAGCTGGTCGATCCTGGGTAGGAGGTAGCTATCTTTCAGGCAGGCCTTATTCAGCTTCTTGAAGTCGACGCACATCCTCCACTTGTTATTCGCTTTCTTGACGAAAACCACATTCGAAACCCAGGTCGGATAGTTAACCTTTCGGATGAGTCTGGCTTTGAGGAGCTTGTCTACTTCTTCGACGATCGCCTTCTGCCTCTCCGGGGCATGGTGGTGCATCTTTTCTCTTATTGGCCGGTGCCTCGGATCGACGGCCAGCCGATGTTCCATGACCTCGACATCGATATCCGACATGTCCGCTGGGGTCCAGGCGAAGACATCCACGTTTCTTCTAAGGAAAGCGACGAGCTGCTTTCGAACCTCGTCCGCCAAGTTGGAGCTGATTTGCACCACGTGCTCCAAGTTTTCGTCATTCAAGAGCATAGAGATGAGGTGCTTCGCAGGCTCGCCCCACTCCTCAGTGAGGTCATCGCGGACATCCAGTCCATCAACAAGATAAGGGTCGAGCTGATCTCCCCTATGCAAGGCGATCGAGTAGCAGTACCTCGTCAGAGCCTGATCTCCTCTGACTTCTCCAATCCCATGACTCGTCGAAAACTTTATCTTCAAATAATAGGTTGACACTGCCATCCGGAGTGCATTTAGATCAGATCGATCGAGAATCGCATTATAGGCGGACGAAGTCCTTATGACCAGAAAGTCGACCTGCACTTTGGCCAGTTTCGGACGTTGCCCTATTGTTACGACTAAAGTTATTATGCCTTCGACTGGTATGGCATTGCCAACGAATCCTACTAGCGGGGAATTTATGGGCCCTAAGCGATCATCGAATAGGGACATTTTTAAGAAGGCATCATAAAATAACACGTCGGCCAAGCTTCCATTATCCACCAAAATGCGGTGTACATCGTAGTCAGCAATGTTCAAAGAAATTACAACCGCATCATTGTGCGAGAATTGGATCCCCTGATCGTTCACCTCGATAAAGGTCATGGGTTCCATGGTCCTCCGCCTCTTCATCGGTCCCTCAGATCCGCTGGCCTCTCCTTGTTGAAGTCCTCCTGAGATAGTGTTGATGATGCCAAGAGGCGGTCGATCTTCTTACTGGTTTCCCCCACTTGGCGATAATGCTCCCAGCCAATCTTCTCACTCCTCAGGCCATCTTCATAGAAATCGGCTAAGTCTGCCTTGCCTGACTAGCTCTTGGATTTCGTCCTGGAGCTGGATGTACTCCTTGGTGTCATGATCGTGGTCACGATGGTAAAGATAGAATTTGTTGGGATTGCGCTTGCTAGGATGAAAATGTATTCTCTCCGATCTTGGAAGTCGTTCCCGAATCTCCATCAGTACTTGGATCTTCGGAGCGTTAAGGGGGGTGTAGTTGTGAAATCATCGTCGGGGAGAACTTCAGTGCTGGGGGGAACCTCGGCGTGCCTTTCCATCGGGGCTTCTCTACCTCCGAGCTTGAGGGAGAGTTCGAGCTCGCCTACGACCAGGGGGAGTTCGAAAACATGGTCGAGCTTCAGTCTGCTTTCTTTCTTCGATGGGCCTACCTGGCCCACCGATTCGTCGCTTACCGTTGGCTTCATCATCCTTAGCCTCGAAGGCCTCTTCTGCCCGGGCATAACTTTCGGCCCGAGCTAGCATGTTAATAAAATTCCTGAGATACTTCTTTTTCAGGAAGAATAGTAAGCCGATCTTCTGAAGGCCACACTTGAGAGCGGCCATGGCGACTGATTGGTCCAGGTTCCGGACCTCCAATGCAGTAGTATTAAACCGGGTGACGTAAGTCCGGATGGATTCCTCCTTCTTCTGTCTGATGGCCATTAAGGAATTCGAACCTCGACGTGGACGCCGACTACTGACGAAGTGGGCTATGAACTATTGACTCATCTGGTCAAACAATAAGATGGTACTCGGTTTGAGCGTCGAATACCAGTTCCTGACGGCTCCCTTAAGGATAAAGGGGAAAGCCCAGTACAGGATAGCGTCTGGCGCGCCATGAAGCAACATCATTGTCCGAAAGGCTTCCAAGTGATCGACCGGATCTGTGGTCCCATCATAGCTCTTGAACTGCGGGAGCTTGAAGTTCGGCGAAACTGATTTCTACATGATTTTCTATGAAAAATGGGGGTCAGTGAAGATGTCATTACCACATGAGGAGGGAGTGTGACGAAGTTTTTTGATTCGTCGGCTTATTTCTAACAGCCTTTGATCCAAGAGATCTTCGCGGTCTCTGATCTCCAAGATTTTCTTGGAGAATAGGTGCGAAGCTTCGCCCTGGGTCGAGCCACGGTCCGAGCAAGGGCTCTCCCTCCGTTGCCTTCCTCTTCCGGGGATTGGAGGTTGGGTAGCCCATGTCGGTCGCCCCTGGATGGGGCCACACGGCTCTGGAGAATCTCGTACTGATTGAGCTGGTACTGGGGCCTGCTAGTGCATGGCCTGCATCGCCTGCACTGCCTCCATGAGACCACGAACCTACAGGATGAGTAGGTTGAACTGCTCCGCATCTACCGCGGCTATAGAGGAAACCTGGGTCGCCGGGGCTGGAGCGAGAGCAGACGGATCCGAACAGGATCGAGCCGCAGAGGCTGTCGATCGTCAGATCGAGGCCCTCCTGGGGGGCATTTTTTTTATTTTTTTTTGGGAAGGAATTCTAGAGAGAAAGAAGAGAAATCTCCGAAGTGGGAAGAGAGAAATCATCGTCGAGCACTCCTTTAAGAACAAGGTTCGCCCTTCTTCCAGCGCCAATCTGTTGATGCAGAATCTGATCATCGTCAAAATCAATTGGAGCAGAAGGAGACGAGGTCGCCGTCGGGGACCTGCAAAATAAAGTCCCATCCAGAGCCGGTGGGGGGTGGCTCTAACAGGATCCTCCGACAATCAAGTCAGCTCTGGCCAACAGGAATGGAGTACTCGAAAATGAGTTCCACAAAGCTTAGAGAAGAAGAGGAGAGCTTAGAGATCAGAGGTTAGAGTTAGTGTATCTGGAGGATCCTTTTTATAGGCAAAGCTTGATGGTGATAGTTGTAGCCACGTGTTGATGGGCCGCTCGAGGTTCGACGGAGTCAGTCCCAGGGGAAGGTGCCATCTGCAGCGGGTTGATGGTGACAGCCATCGCCGCCTGGTAGCGGGTCACTGTCGTCTGCGATGGACTGATGGTGATGGCTACAGCTGTCTTGATATTGAGCCGCTCGGGGTCGAATGAAGGATTGAAGAGCTTCGACGTGTACCCATTTCGGAGGAGTTTGGACTCCTAAAGAGAAAGCTCGGAAGGAGTTCGACTGTCGTAGGCATCTGGCTGGAGCTGTGCGGCTACTGAGTAGTTCGATCGAGGGACGACCGCTGAGGAGTTCGATCGAGGGATGACCGCTGAGAAGTTCGATCGGGGGACGATCGCTGAGGAGTTCGAAAGGAGCTCGGTCGACCGAAGGGGATGTCTGGAAGGAGTTCGACTCCTGAAGAAGTCCGATCAAAGAATATGTCTGGAGGGAGTCCGGCTCTTGAAGAAGTCCGATCGAAGGAGATATCTGGAGGGAGTTCGACTCTTCCAGGCGTCTGGCTGGAAGGGCGTGGAGAGAGTTTGACTCTTGCGGGAGTCCAACTGAAGTTCGGCCTTTGAGGGATTCGGCTAAAGCTCGGCTGCTGGAAGTCCAAGAAGCTCGACCGCTAGGCAGTTCAGCCAACTGAAGGGGTTCGAAGGAGCTCGATCGTTGAGGAGTTCGGCGGGCCGAAGGGATTTGGTCCGAACGCTGGAAGTCCGAAGGAGCTCAGCCGTTGAGGAGTTCGGTCGACTGAAAGGATTCGACTAAAACCTATCCATTGAAGCTCTTCTGCGGCTACTGGTTGCATTAGGCAGAGTATCGAACTGGACTTCGACAGGGGCGGGATTTATCCCCAACAACAACTTTATCTAAAATAGCTTTTTAATTATTCAAAATTAGTTGAAGCTTTTATGAACTAATTATAAACTTATCAAGCATAAGCTTTAATGTTTCAATATCTTTTTTTAATTTAATATTTTTTTTATAAGAGATTTTTTAGATGTTAAAAGTTTTTTTCTTTTTTCAATTAAGAATTTTTTAGATTTTACAAGATTATCTTTTTCCTCAACTAAGATTTTCTTTTCTTCAAAAGTTGGTCCTTTTTAATCAAAATTTTGTTATTCTCTTCAACCAAAAATAGATTAAACTTTTTGAGTTCTTTATTTTTCAACCTTATTTTTTGTATTCATCTATTAAATCATTAAAGGCTTCAATAATTCATCAAATATAAAGTCAAAAGGATTTTCAAGATATACCTCATCATCATTTATCATATGGTACAAATTTATACTATTTTCTTCTTCATCTGAGCTAGAAATATCACTTTCTCCCCAAATATCTAACTTTGCACTCTTTTTGCTTCTTTTGAATTTTTTTTAAGTAGAGGGCAATCCGGCTTATAGCGTTCCCTCTTATTACATTTATAGCAAGTGACATTTCTTCTTTCTTTTTCATTTTTATTCTTCTTCATTTTCAAACTTTTTTCTTGAGAAACTTCTTGAATCTTCTAGTGAGTAGCACCATACCCTCATCTTCATCTTCACTCTTTTCTTCATCTTCCTTTTTCTTTGACTCATCACTTTCTTCTAATTTTGCAGTAGATTTGAAGATGATAGTCTTATTTCTCTTTAGCTCTTCTTTTTTCTCTCTTTAATGCATATTCAACTTATGAGTCATGAGTGAACCAATCATCTCTTTTGTAAATAGCTTAATAAGATCTCTCGCTTCTTGTATCATTATCACTCTAGCTTCCCATGCTTTTGATAAATACCTTAATTAAATCTTGCACACAAGCTCATAGTTAATATAGGTTTTACCAAGACCATCCAAAGCATTAATAATACCAGTAAATTTGAAAAATATATTAGAAACTAACTCATATTGTTCTATTTCAAATATTTCATACTTGTGAATAAGTAAATTATTTAATTTTGGACTCTTTAACTTGGCTTGTTCCCTCATAAGTAATTTTTAATGTGTTCCAAATTGTTTTTGTAGATATGCAGTAGATATTTTATTAAATTCATGCACATCTAAAGAGCAATATAGTATATTGATGGCTTTTGCATTAAATTGAGCCATCTTTTTATCATTCTTATCCCAATCATATTGCGATTTGGGAAGAGACACTCCATTTACTTCAATTGTAGGTGCATGTGGTCCTCTAATTATGACTTTCCAAAAGTCATAATCTAAAGTTTGTATAAATATCCTCATTCTAAATTTTCAAAATATATAATTTATGACATTAAATAGTGGTGGTCTTGATGTAGATTTGCCTTCAGCAAATGAGAAACCAATTAGGGCTGCTATGATTTTTACTTTAGGCTACTAGGTTAACAATAAATATAAGAGCACCTGCTCTGATACTAATTATAATCCAAAATTTTAACAACCCAAAAGGAAGGGGTGAATTGGGTTCTTTAAAAAATTTCGGCTAAATTAAACTTTAAACAAGTATATGCTTCAATCTAAGCTCACTTGAGTGTTTGTGAGGGGTAAGTAATTTGCAATAGTGGAATGAGGATTGTTGGGGATAAATTTCGCTCCTGCCGAAGTCCAGTTTAATGCTCGACCTAATGCAATCGGTAGCCATAGAAGAGCTTCAACGGACGGATCTTAGTCGAACTCCTTCAGTCGGCCAAACTCCTCAGCAATCGAGCTCCTTCGAACTTCCAGCGGTCAGGTCTTAATCGAACTCCTTCATCTGACCGAACTTCTCAACGGTCGAGCTTCAGTCGGACTCCCACGGGAGCCGAACTCCCTCCGCGCTCTTTCAGTCAGACGCCTGTGGGAACCAAACTCCCTCCAAGCTTTTTCTTCGGTCGGACTTCTTCAGGAGTTGGACTCCTCCCAGACATCTCCTTCGATCGGACTTCTCCAAAAGTCAGACTCCTCCCAGACACCTCCTTCGGTCGGACTCCTGGATCCCTCCTTCAAATAGACACCTATGGGAGCCGAACTTCTTCCGGGCTCCTTCAGCTAGTGTTCCACCCAGGCGATCCTCTCCAGCCATATTTCCTTCGGGAGTTCGAACTCCTCCAAAATGGGTACACGTCAAAGCTCTTCAACCCTCCATTCGACCCCGAGTTGCTCAGTATCGGATGGCTGCGGCCGTCACCATCAGTCCGCTACAGACGACAGCGACCCACTATCGAACGGCGATGGCTGTCACCATCAATCTATTACAGGCAACACTACAGATGGTGCCTTCCCCCGGGACTGACTCCATCGGACCTCAAGTGGCCTGCTACCTGACAGCTGCAGCCATCACCATCAATCCGCTATAAGCTCTGCCTATAAAAAGGATCCTCTAAATAAGTTTTCTCTAAGCTCTAAGCTCTAAGCTCTCCTCTCCTCCTCTAAACTCTGCCGAACTTATTTCAGAGCACTCATTTCTGTTGGCCAGAAGAGCTGACTTGATCATCGGAGAGTCCTACCGAAGCCACCTCCACCAGCTCCAGATTGAACTTTGTTTTGCAGGTCACTAACGACGACCTCGTCCTCCTCCACTCCAGCTGGATCCGATGATAATCAGATTCTGCACCAACAGATTTGACGCTAGAGGAAGAGCCGCCTCTATTCTTGAGGTGTTCTTGAGGCCCCCTTATTCTTAAAAGAGTGCTCAGCGACGATCTCTCTCCAGAGATCTTCCTCCTTTCTCTCTAGAGTTCTTTTCTAAGAGAAAATGCCTCTCAAGAGAGCTTCGACCTGACGATCGACGGCCTCCGTGGTCTGATTGTGTCCAGATTCATCTGCTTCCGCTTTAGCCCCAGCAACCTAGGTTCCACCTGAAGTTATTATAGATGTGGAGCAGTTCAACCTGCTGGTTCAGTAGATTCGTGGCCTCATCGGGATGATGCAGGCCATGCGACAGCCTTCGATGGCGACTTTGCCAGCAAACCCACCATTAGGATGTCAGGAACCGACCTTAAGGAAGAGCATTTGGTCTAACATACCAATCGCCCTTAGGAAAGAGAAATAGAGAGTAGAAATTCTCCCCTAAAAAGTTTCATAGGAGGTAGAATGAAGTTCGACCGCGCTCACAACCTCCCCCAATGCAAGAGGCCGCCGAACTCTCCCTCGAGCTCGTCATCAAGGAAGCCCCGACAAAAGGGCATGAAGTTCTCCCCTAGAAGGTTTCACAGGAGGGTAGAATGAAGTTCGACCGCACTCATGATCTCCCCAGTGCAAGAGGCCCGAACTCCTTCTCGAGCTCATCATCAAAGGGGCATGAAGTTCTCCCCAGAAGATTTTCACAGGAGGGCGGAATAAAGTTCGACCGCGCTCACGACCTCCCCTAGCGTAAGAGGTCCGAACTCCTTCTCGAGCTCGTCATCAAGAAAGCCCCGACAAAGGTTTCACAAGAGGATGGAATGAAGTTCGACGTAAGCGAGGCCACTGAACTCTCCCTCGAGCTCGTCATCAAGGAAGCCCCGACAAAGGGGCATGAAGTTCTCCACCAGAAGGTTTCACAGGAGGACGGAATGAAGTTCGGCCATGCTCACGACCTCCCCCAGCGAAAGAGGCCCGAACTCCTTCTCGAGCTCATTATCAAGGAAGCCTTGATCGAAGGGCGTGAAGAAGTTCTCCCCCCTCAGAAGCTAGAACCACCAATGAGGGAGGAACGACAAAGAGATCGGCCACCTCCCGGCATCATCGACGCTATCTCCGGGGTTTGATACTTCGACGGGCTGTCATCTTCCAGTGACAAAGCTAAGAGAAGCTTGCTCCAAATTGACAAAGCCAGCATGAGATAGAGGAGGTCGTCCGGCCCAAAACTTACTGCCTGAGGAAACTCGGAGGAACAATGCCCCTACGACCCTGAAATGGGGATGTACTGTCAGTAACTTTTCTTCGGTAAAATTCTTTCATTTCAATAAAATTATTTCTAGGTGCAAAAACTATGTGATGATAGAAAAGAAGCAATCAATAGTTGTCATGTTAGGAACAAGAGGAGAACCTCATCCTAACATGAGCCGGCCAAAATTCTTCAACCTCGGCTGTAGGAGATAAGATCTCTTCCAAGGCAACCTCGACCGTAGAAGATAAGATCTCCCTTGAGGATCCAAGTCGACCTTGACTGCAGGAGATAAGATCTCCTCCGAGCATTCGCAACAATCTTGGCCGCAAGAGATAAGATCTCCCCCGAGAGTCTGGGCCGACCTCAACTGCAGGAGATAAGATCTCCTTCGAGCGCTCGCATCAACCTCGATCGTGGAAGATAAGATCTCCTCCGAAGCAACCTCGACTGTAGGAGAAAAGATCTATCCTGAGCGATTGGATCAATCTCGACTGTAGAAGATAAGATCTTCTCCGAGCACCCGTATCAACCTCGACCGTAGGAGATAAGATCTCCTTCGAGGCAACCTCGGCCGTAAGAGATATGATCTCCTCCGAGCGCCTGCAATAACCTCGATTGTAGGAGATAAGATCTCTCCCAAGCGTTCGCAACAACCTCGATTGTAGAAGATAAGATCTCCCCTGAGGCAACCTTGATCATAGGAGATAAGATCTCTCCTAAGGATTCGTGTCAACCTCGACTAGAGATAAGATCTCTCTTAAGTGACCGCGTTAATCTCGGCCAGAGATAAGATCTCTCCCGAGTGTCTGAGTCAACCTCGACTAAAGATTAGATCTCTCCCGAGCATCTGTATCAACCTCGGTTATAGAAGATAAGATCTTCCCCGAGCGACTGTAGGAGATAAGATCTCCCTCGAGTGGCTGCAGGAGATAAGATCTCCCCCGAGCATCCGTATGAACCTTGGTTAGAGATCAGATCTCTTTCGAGCACCCATATTAACCTCAGCTATAGGAGATAAGATCTCCCCCGAGTCAACCTCAGCTGTAGGAGACGAGATCTTTCCCGAGTCAGCCTCGGCTGTTGGAGACAATATCGCCTCCGAGGAGCTCAACCTTTGACCTCGACCGTAGGAGATGAGATCTACTTTAACTTCGGCTGGAGATGAGATCTCCCCCGGGCTTCAACTTCAACATCAACTTTGGCTGGAGATGAGATCTCCCCCGAGCTTCAATCTGAACCAGCATGGAGCCTAGAAGAGGACTTCGATGGTCGCCTTTTTTGCACTTTCTTCCTTCGAGTTTTGAACTCAGGAGTGGGGGAGGGGACTATTATTGGGGATAAACCCTATTTTTGCCGAAGTCCAGTTCGATGCTCGACCTAATGCAACCAGTAGCTATAGAAGAGCTTTAGCAGATGGATCTTAGCCGAACTCCTTCAGTCAGTCGAACTCCTCAGTGGCTGAGCTCCTTCGAACTTTCAGCGGTCAGATCTTAGCCAAACTCCTTCATCCAGCCGAACTCCTCAGTGGTCGAGCCTCAGTCAAACTCCCATGAGAGCCAAACTTTCTCTGCACTCTTTTAGCCAGATGCCTACGAAAGTCGAACTCCCTCCAAGCTTTCCCTTCGATCGAACTTTTTTAGGAGTCGGACTCCTCTCAAACATCCCCTTCGGTCGGACTTCGCCAAAAGTCGGACTCCTCCCAGACACCTCCTTCGGTCGGACTTCTGGATCCCTCCTTCAGATGGATGCCTATGGGAGTCAAACTTCTTTCAGACTCCTTCAGCTAGTGTTCCACTCGGGCGATCCTCTCCAGCCATATTTCCTTCGAGAGTCCAAACTCCTCTAAAATGGATACACGTCAAAGCTCTTCAACCCTCCATTCAACCTCGAGTGGCTCAGTATCGGATGGATGTAGTCGTCACCATCAGTCCGCTGCAGGCGACAGCAATCCACTATCGGACGGCGATGGCTGTCACCATCAATCTATTGCAGACGGCGCCTTCCCTCGGGATTGACTCCATCGGACCTCGAGCGGCCCGCTACCTGACAGCTGCAGCCATCACATCAATCTGCTATAAGCTCCGCCTATAAAAAGGATCCTTCAGATACATTTTCTCTAAGCACTAAGCTCTCCTCTCCTCCTCTAAACTCTGTCGAACTCATTCTAGAGCACTCCATTTTGGTTGGCCAGAAGAGCTGACTTGATCATCGGAGGATCTTGTCGGAGCCACCCCTATCAGCTCCGAACAGAATTTTATTTTGCAGATCACCGACCGCGATTTCGTCCTCCTCCACTCCAGCTGGATTTGGCGACAACCAGATTCCACACTAACAAGGATATAGAAAAGGCTATATAAGAATTAAAAATAGTGCTAAGTAGGAATTAAAAGCAAGGCAAATATAAAATGGTATAATATCAAGAAATTTATAGTAATTTGGTGCAACCTCACACCTATATCTACTCCCCAAGATTTTCTTAAAATTCTACAATAATCTTCCTACTTATAGCATGTTTATTTTACCTAGGCTCATAAATAAATCTAGTTGATTTTTCAGAATCATCAACCAAAATCGTACATCGATTATTTTTTAGGCTCACAATCAATCTAGTTAGTTTTATGGGCTCACCAACCAAAACATATAATATCCAATTCTAAACTTTGATGGACCTTCATCCTAAGTTTCTCCCCCAAAGAAACTTGTAAAAAAAATAAGATACAGAAATTTCAGCACAAATGAATACAGAAAATAAAACTCTTTATTATGAAAAAAGAGGCTGAATGATTGCTTTTTTGAAATTTTGTCTTCTCTTCTTTGATGCTAGAGAGAATGTGGAAGTTGGAAATGATCACTCTTCAAAGATCTCAAAATTCTATGCTCAACTTTTTTCTTTTTTTCTTCTCAAAAATATTCAATGTTCCTCTCTTAATTTGATGTATTTTTCTTTTTAATCCTCTTGGCTTCATTGCTAATTAATTCTTTAGTCTTTAATAAGCTTGGAAGTTGCTGTGGAGTGAGTCTTGGCCGTTGGAATTCTTAGAATAGTCATTAGGATAAAAAACTAGCCATTTGAGATGTATAGAAAACTAGTCATTATAGCTTATCCCATGCTTAGGGTCAACTCCAATTTCTTAAGGGTCGACTTGAGTTGCCTAAGAGTCAACTCATTACCCTCAGGAGTCGACTCAACCTCAGGATCTAAAAAATCAGTATTCTATCTTATTTTGAGAGAGTCAGCTTATCACTTTCATGAGTCAACTTGAGCTATTGGGATTGACTTGAATTCTTCTTAGGTCGACTCACACTAGAGATCCTAAAATTATAGTTCTCTATCTTCTCTGAGAGAGTCGACTTATGAACAGAGGTTGACTCCTACTATTCATGAGTCAACTCGAGCTCGAGCCCATCTCTTTCTAACATGTCAAAGTCGACTTCTCTTCTCCTAAGGTCAACTCTTGACCTTCTTGAAACTCAAAATTCTTTAGTTTTTAGCCTATTTCAGTATAGGGATCGGCTCCTAGCTTCATGGGGTTGACTCTGCTAAGTCTAAATCTTAAAATTTTATCTTTTGAAGAGATCTTTTCTAAAGATAATCTCTTCAATTTAAACATTTGAAATAACCTATATTCATTTTTGAAACATGATTAGACTCATAATTACTTAAAATTTTGGAATCATCAAATAAATCTTAGGATCATTAGGTTTTGTTGGTTACCTCAGCTTCTTTGTTTGATTGCAGATGTCCTACCAAAGTAAGCTTATGAGTAATGTGGAGTTTTTTATATAATTCTCTAAATTTAGTATTATCAAATTATTGGCCATTCTCCATGATGATTACTCAAGGTACACCAAAGCGATAAATAATCGACTTTCATAGAAAATCCATTATTTTCTTTTCTATTATTTGTACTAGGGGTTTTGCCTCTATCTACTTAGTAAAATAGTCAATGGTAATAATGATAAATCTTTGTTATCCACTTGCGGAAGAGAATAGATTGAGGATGTCGACTCCCCACTAGGTAAAAAGCCACAGTGCCAAAATTGAAGTTAAGTGACTCATCAGCTATCTCTATATGTTGGCAAATTTCTAATATTGATCACATTTCTTTACTAATTCGGCTGCTTCTTCTTGCATAGTCGGCCAATAATATTCTTGCTAGAGTATTTTATAAACCAATGACCTGCCCTCTAGATGATTACCATAAATTCTTTCATGAACTTCTCGAAGGATATAGTCAGCTTTAGTATGCCGAAGGCATTTAAGTAATGGTAGGAAAAAAGACCTTCGATAAAGTTGCCCTTCTATGAGTATATACCGGGTGCTAGTCATTTTATTCATCTAGCCTCCACTGGATTTGTCAGTAGGGTTCCATCGATCAAATATCTGATGAATGAGTCAATCCAACTCGGCTTATGTGCAACTTAAACTTGATGAATTTTTTTAGAAATGTCGATACTCGGGATGTTAAGATGCTCGATGAAAATTTTGTCCAACTCATTATATCTGAAAGTTGCGAGTCGGGACAAAGCATTTACCTAAGCATTTTCTGACTGTGGGATGCGGAAAATCTCATAGTAATCGAAGTTAGACATCAAAGCTTGGAGCTTCTGAAGATACCTTGCAAGAGTAGGGTCTCGGGCTTGTCCGATCATCAGTTGCAAGTTGATGAAGATTTTTAGTCTTTTCATCTTGAGTTCTTTGGCTACTTTTAAATCAGTTATCAAGGCTTCATATTCGACTTCCAAGATGGTACATTCGATAATAAAATCAACTAGAATATAAGCTTTTATTGAAGATTAGGGGATATAAGAAATATCAAACTCATTATGCTCTACCACCCATTTTGTCATTCTCTCCAAAGTATTCGATCTTTGCAATAAAGTTTTAGGGGATAGATTAGCTAGAACCACGATAGAATGAGCTTGAAAATATGGGCAAAGTCATCATACTGTAATAATAAATGTATAGACTACCTTCTCTATTCTGGAGTATCTTGTGTTAGATGAGTGCCGAAAAGCTTCTGAATATTTTGAAGAATGGGAGGCATCGATCATTCCATCGACTTGGAAATAAATAGACTAAGAGCTACAATGTGTCCAGCGAGCTTCTGAATATTTTGCCTAAAAATTGGAGGTTGCATGTTGAG
This sequence comes from Cocos nucifera, assembly GCA_006176705.1. NCBI lineage: Eukaryota > Viridiplantae > Streptophyta > Magnoliopsida > Arecales > Arecaceae > Cocos > Cocos nucifera. Next base: position 844,503 of record QRFJ01000099.1, read on the forward strand.
AATTGCTTTAATTTTTTTCAGGTTGGCCTCCATCCCTCATCTTATCACCATAAAGCCGAGAAATTTTCCTGAGATTATCCTGAATGTATATTTAGTTGGATTCAACTTCATTTGGTGCTTTCTCAGTGTGTCGAAAGCTACTTCTAAATCACAAATATATTGAGAAGTCTGGTTGCTTTTTACAAGCATGTCATCGACGTAAATCTCCATATTACAATTGATTTATTTTTTGAAGATCTTATTAACCAATCATTGATAAGTTGCTTCAATATTTTTGAAACCAAAAGGCATGACTTTATAGCAGTGCAAACCTTTTTTAGTGATAAATGCTATCTTCTCCTCATTTTTGGAAGCTATCCAAATTTGATTGTAGTTGAAAAAAGCATCCATAAAGCTCAAAAGTTGATAGCCCGATGTCGCATTAACTAATTGGTCAATTCTTGGTAGTAGAAAGCTGTTCTTTGGATAAGCCTTATTAAGGTTAGTATAGTCAATACATATCCTCTACTTACTATTAGCTTTTTTTACCATGACCATATTTGCTAACCACTCTGAGTAATATGATTCTCGAATAAAATCCATAGCTAGCAATTTGTCGACTTCTTCTTCGATTGCCTTCTGCCTTTTAGGAGTAAAATTCATTTTCTTTTGGCATATAGGCTTGCATTTTGGATCAATATTTAATTCATGAACAATTATGTCAAGGGGTATACGTGGCATGTCCGAGGCCGACCAAGCAAAGATATCCATATTTTTTTGCAAGAAGGCTACAAGATCTTCTCGAAGATGCTTACTCAGCAGTGATCCAATTTGCATAGTTTTGGTTGAATCTCCCTCCTTAAGTGGGACTGAGACAAGTTGCTTGACAGGTTCTCCTACAGGTTCTCCTCATCTTTCTTTCTTTTGTTGATCTAACCCATCAATTGAAAGAATTTCTAAGGGCTTCTTTTCCTTAATTATTGTAACACTATTAGGCCAGTTGTTGACGTCCCCAAATTTTGCTAACTCCATTTCTTGTCAAAAATCAGATGAGGAGGTGGTAGGTCGAGATGACTGCCCGAAGTGCGTTCAACCTTGGTCATCCTAATATTACATTGTAGGCTGATGGTATTCTAACTACAAGAAAATTAAGGAGGAGGTAGCTTACCAAGGTTGTTGTCCTACAATGATTGGGAGTACTATTTTTCCTTCTACTTTTACCGAATCATCCGATAACCTGACTAAAGGAGTGTTAACTTATTTCAGTCGATCAGTGGTTAATTACATTTGGAAGAAAGCATCATAAAATAATACATCTATAGAACTTCCATCATCAACTAAAATTTTTTTTACATCATAATTTGCTATTGCCATAGAAACAATAATAGCATCATCATGAGGAGTTTAAACTTCTCAAAAAATTTTATCAAAAAATGTAATGAGATTATCTCCTCACTATCATTTTAAGAAACTCTTGGAACATTCTACCTCCCCAGCAGTATCATGTTAACCACTCCCGCCATAGGATTTCTTCCTCGAGTTATGGTCGAGGCTGTTGGTCAATAGGTAGTGGAGCTAGACAGTCATGTAGATATTTATGGAGATAGCCCCAATGGATCAAAGCATGTATCTTATTTTTTTAACTGGATGTATTGTTTGGTGTCGTGCCCATGATCTTGGTGGAAGTGATAATATTTTCATTTATTGTAGGATGTCGGTGGTGCTCTCATTGGTGGAGGTCTTTGGAGGTAATTTTTTTCTTCGATCTCCATGAGGATCTATTCATGGGTAAGAATTATACCTATAATCGAGGGTCTTTAATCTCAGACTTTGTAACCAAGGTGGAACTGCCTTATCAATTCGGGTCCTATTGGGTCCCTCTGAAACTCCACTCTTTTTCGGCCTCTTTTTTTCCTTGACTTGATGTCAAGTATAAATACCTTTCTCAGTATTGAAATATGCCATGAGCAAGTACTCAAACTGCTTGATGAAATGAATGCTTCTCGGCTAGAGTCCAGAATATCATATCAGAGCAGTCTTTTGGAGAGTTGCTAGAAAAGCCAAACAAAGGAGGGCATCTGAAGTCCCCTGAATCAACATAAGAGCTTTATAGCTCTTCAAATGGTCGAGTGGGTTAGTGAAACCATCATAAGGCTCCAACTGTGGCACCTTAAAATGAGTTGGGATCAGCTCATCTAGGATTCTTCAAGAGAAAGGAGGACGGGTGTTAAACTCGAGGTCATTAGAGGAACCTTGGCTATCCTCTTATAGCTAAGCAAGTCGACGATCAATTTCTCATAGTTTTTTTTATCATAATCATCTAGTCATCATCGAGGCTTATCATGGTGCCGAAAATACCTTGGAGTAGAATCTTTCCTTAATGAGCTTGAAGGGAAGCGAGGCCTTTTCTCCTTTTTTGAAGTTCATCAGGGAGAAAGAGACCATTGCTTTTTGGGATCGACATAATGGAAGTACTGAGTAGGTTATGGATTGGTACAATATGAGTGTCAAGTAGGTTGGTGCTGTGGTGAAGGAGATTGTTGAGGAGCATGATGGCTGTGCCTGGATGGCATAGTCTTAGTGCCGGCTCTTCCATCGATGGCTGCTATTACCGCTATTCTGCAATCCATTGTAGATTGTGAATAGCCTCTATTATGGTTCTAATTTGCTGCACTGAGGTATCAAATTGTTGCTAGTCTACCATAATCACCAGATGCAAAGCACTAGACTTTGCGTGTTGGATAGGAAACTCTTCACAATGGGAAGAGCATCTGGCAGAACTTGATGATGCATTCTGGACTCTTATTTTGGCCATGGTTCTTTCTTTTGAGGGATTCATATTACTAGCAATCCTCCTACCTGGTGTGCCAAATAAGTGTGTCTTGCTTCCAAGTAGAAAATGAACCTGCAAAAGAAGTCTGCTTGCCAAAATTTATCTGATGGAGGCCCTCCAATGCCTAAATCAGTCAGAGTTAAAAAAATAGTAGAAGAAACCATGAGAGTGTGAGAGCTTCAAATATCTAAAAAATGCTTACCCTCGATCCCCTTCTTACCTCTCCTTTTATAAGGATGAAGTTAGTCGTTGCATTGTAACTTTTGTCCATTCGAGCATCAAAATATGGAAGTTATTGAGTCCATTGTGGGCATTAGTGGAGCAATTATTTTGGCCCATGATCTTTTAGTTATGCTAGTTAATGCCCTTATTGTGCCCTAGTAACCATTCTGATCTTTAACCTTTCAGATCATGGGTTACTAGATTTTCATAAATATTTGGCTTTTATAGATACTCGGACAACATCCGAGTAAGATAGTCAGTGTATTTCGGTAGAGTCAGTCTACAAATAGTTGCTTCACTCATCTAAATAAAACTATGGATGTGAACAATTATCGGTCTTTGGGTAGAATAGTCGAGTTTATCCCAAGCATGAAATCTCGAGTAATTACCCCAATAGGCATGCCTCTAATCAACTATTCTGCTTGGATCAGCATGCTAACTACTTGAGTTGGTAAAATCACTTGATATTTGACATCAATGATCTAGCTTTGATCTTACTCTCAACCCTAATTTTAGCAGATTTCATCTCATCCATTCCCCCTTAATTTTTTTTAAAAAATTATCTTAATTGGATATATAACTACTAAATAAATGGAAGTGTAGATTCTAAGCTCAATCTAGACTTAATGTCTCATGCTAGGCTCTAAGGGGAAAAAAAGGTAAATTACAAAAGCTCCTTGAGATTAGGGACAAACTATATTTACATCTAATAGTTTGAAAAATTTATGCTTATGAAAAATTTATGCTTACTTTCTTTTTAGTACAAGTGGGCACTTGCACCACTCTAATATGAGTACATCCCATAATCAAAAAACAAAATATCCTATAAGGCTCACCTTGTCGCCAGGTCTAGTTAGTAGTATACTCAGCCAAGTAAAAAGCGACCCAATTGGTGATGTTGTTCACCTTCCGAAAAATATATTGAACCGACATTGTGATGGAGTCACATAAGGAAGTCCATATACCATGAAGGAGCGAATGGGCCTCTAACTACTCCATATCATCCTGGATCCAGTTAATAATGGTGACAAAATCTTTCTTAATGAGGATCCTCTCCATCCAAAGCTCCTATCGGGTATAGGTAATGCCAACACAAGCGGCTCAGCTCTTGTGATGGAAGACTCAAAGAGATGTGAGCCCCCAACCACTAGCAACCTGGCATCTGGATACTGGATAATAAAATCAGCACCATCCCTGCCATCCCTAATGCTACTGTCGAAGTTAACCTTGATAAACTCTGAAGGAGGGGGCTCCCAAGATATGAATAGATAACCCTCCGAATTGCTATAAGGACAGTATGAGAGTCCCAAGAATCAGAGACATTAAGGAACTAGCCAATAGCGTCGAAATGATTATACTTCGCAGTCAAACAAAAGACTCTCTCCAGTACCTGGTGAGCAGGCATCATCTCAACTTCGAAAGACCAAGCAATTATTGAATAGCCAAATCTAATAGACGGTATATGCCATCCTATGCCTTCGGTACAAATCAACCTCTCAGCAATATTCTGGTGGATTGCATTAAAGAAAAGATCTAGCCATGGGCCACTGCTCGCCTCCTACAACTAACCACCCATCCTCCTCTAAATCAACCTTACCCGCAGGCAACACAAGAGGGCATGCTCCATCAATTCATCCTCTAGCCCATAGACTAGGCAAGAAATTGGAAGCTTCATTCCCCTATGCTGGAGTAACGTACATGTTGGAAGTTGGTTTCAAGCAACCTTCTAGAAAAAGAGTCTCACCCTGGGATGAGCGACCATTCTCTAAATCTAGGCTGCCTCGATCCTCCTACTTATCGTAGGCTTGCATATCTTGGACAAGTCCTTTGTGGGAGTCTTAGGGCAGCATGAATGGCCCAACACCCTCAAATCTTGGCTTTGATGGATGAAAATCAGGATGGTGGAAATCTGATCAGTAAATGGGCCATCAAAAAAATAAGTGATATCCTATGCTCTCCAGCCCCTACTGTTGGTAGTGATTAGGTCACAGACTCAAAGCTGGTCGTCCACCTCCATGCTGAAGTAGGTTGGCCAATGATCAAGAGGCAAGCTAAAAATCAGACATTCTGGTTCACATCCATTAACCTTCCATCCCTAATCAACCATCTGATCAGGGCAAAAACTACAAGGGGCATGTCATAGATTGTTAGATGTATATCCTAAAAATCAATTTGACTGATACATGTAAACTTTCTAAAGATTTAATATTATAATTAAATTATTTAAATAAATAAAATTAGATTATTTTTATTTATCTTATTCATGTATCCATGAATCATCTAAAAATTAATAAGATAATGACATATATTCTCAAGAGTTGAGAATTTGAAGCATATGCCATTGGTGATTAATTTATAAAAGCTTTCGATCAATGGATTATCATAAGGATGATGATTGCTTCGATAAAATTGGTACACGGATTGCTTTCTTTTGGATAGATGAGTCTCGAGTTTACAGTATGAGGATGCTAGAGTGAAAGTGTAGGTAATTGTTAGTGAACAATGGTAATCGAGTATGACCAACATGAGTAGTCACTTGATGTCTATCCATCCATTAGTGACTTACTCGATGTTACAGTGGTGTGAGTAATTTTTTGACCTACAGTGCCTCGGCTATTCATAATGATACTATTGTAGTTTGACTGTATAATCACTTGGTTATCTAGCTATTAGAAACCTTACGGTATATGTAGTAAATTTATTGTAGAAATAGGTTGTGCACTTAAATGACATCCATCGATCTTAGTAGATAAAAAGTAGTCATATGTTATTCATGAAATTGAGTTCAAAAGATCATGGCCAAAACAGAGTGAATGATGGAAAAGAGCTTCCATAAGGTTTTACAAATAAACTCGAATCGATTGAATATTATATATGATAGATGAGGGGTTTGATGAGTTATCCATAACCTCTGTCTTATCAAAACTCATGATAGAAGAATCGAATCATACGATAACTACATCGAGAGGTTCATCTATTCAATTATGCTGGGTTGCCACTATATACTACTAGTATCATTAGTGAATTATGAGATCAATGAGAATTATTTTGATGATTAACAATTCTCAATTGGCTAAATTAAAAGTATTTCAAGCTATTAAAAGAAGTTTCAATGATATTGTTGATGGAGATTATAATATATCTTACTATCGGATAGAATTGAACCTATAGGATCACATACAATAGAAAATTATCTAGGATTGTGTAATTAGACTTGTGAAGTTCTAACTGGGTTAGGATTTATGAAATCCTATTGGATTTAGATTCCTTATACTAGCACATGATTAAACTCAAATTCTCTTGAGACTTAGACTCTTTATTGGATAAGAAGTTGACCAGTCAAAAGCATGCACCAGAAGATAGGGGCACCAAGAGTTGGGCACCCCATGATGAAAAAAAGATGGAGAGGGGTGCACACCCCATCTAGATGAGATCCAAGGATTGCACGCCATCTGGTTAAGGATAAGAAGATGCACGCCCCATCTGGATAAGGATAAAAAGGGGGCACCAATAGTTGGCACCCCCATCTGGTTGTGCATGAGATAGGGAGAGAAAGGGCGGCCAAGGAAGAGTCCTTCTATTTTAAGGAGTTGAATATTCTAAGCCTTAAACTGCTTGGACTCTTTTGGATCTATTTAAATCATGATGAGAGATGAGATCTCTTACATAAGGAATGCCAAAAAGGTTTCTTGCACCCCTTCTCAGATCACACGCCCTCTCTTCTCTCATGCCCAAGTGTTGGGCATCCCTGTCGCCCAAAGATATTAGGCATTCTCCTTTTTCACACGCCAAAGAGAGAAAGGAGTTCCCTCTTCTCCCTTGTGTCTTCCTTGCATACACATCTAGATCAAGCATTGATCCAGATCTGAAGGGTTGATCATAGAAGAGTACATACTGATCTCTCTTGGAGAAAAAAAATCCAAATCAAGAGAAGCATTTTAGGTTGTTCCTGTATGGATACCTGTAGAGGCCGAATGCATGTGCATCTCTTCAGGAACCTACAAGAAGATTTTCATGATCATCAAATCACGGTGAAAATCTATCAACGTAAAGGTGAAGATTCAATTTTCATGATGATTTATTTTTATGTCTTAATCTTAAGTATATGATAGGTTCTAGCTCTATGAGAAACAATCTTATAGATGCATGTTTAATTATTTTTATTTCGCTACGATTTTTTTTTGTGTTAATCTTGCATGTATTTAAGAAAAAGTTTCTTCACAAATCTCCTTTTAGATGGAGCAACCATGACCAGCTAGGACCTTGGATCTCTGACTCCAATGCCCCATATCGAGCCCTCGTCATCCTGCTCCACAAATAATTCGGCTAGATAAGGTATTTGACTGCATGCCTGACAATCATAGCATCCCTCCTAATGAAAAAAGACTTAATCCCCGGGCCCTCATATGTCACAGGCTGGTAGACCACCTCCTATGACAATAGATGGAGCCTATGACCATTGTGCCTTGAGCCCCACAGGAGTTCTAAAATAGTTGCTATAGCCAATTTAGACAAAAGCTTGACACAATCATGTTCGTTAAAAGGGACAAATCTCATGAGTGTCGTACTATCCATCAAGGAAAGAACGTTGGCTTGTCAGCCCTCAAGACAATCCTGGACCTGCTGCTCCATAGACCTGCAGTCGGCCCTCCAAAGATGCTAACTTGTGATAGAAACACTCAAATAGGTCAAGGCCTCGATTTGCTCCTAAATTTCTAATGGATTTTGAATAGCCTGCTTTACTTGGACCTTCATCTTTTGGCTGAAGATGACCATGGACTTTTACAAATTCACATGCTGGGCCTGAAGATGACCATAGACTTTTACAAATTCACATGCCGGCTCGAAGTTCAATAATAGATCTCCATAATGGACTCAAAGCATCTCGCATTTCGAATCAAGGCCTGACCAATTAAAAGGCAATCATCTATAAAAAGAAGATGCGAAAGTGGTTGAATCCCTGGGATGGACCAGTACGGCACCAGCTCCGCCCCCTGAACTGCTGCCCTCAATGCCTAAGACAAAGCATCAATCAACGCATAGAAAGAACAAGTAGAGGGAGAGAGGGAAACTTTGGCAAAGTCCGATCGTTGAGTGAAAGGGCTTTGTCAGGATATCGTTGATCAGAATGGTAAAGCTCGAGATCTCCATACAACTGATCCATCCATCCTAGAAGTCGAGCTTTTGAAGCATCCGACACCGAAAATGCCAACTCATTCAATCATAAGTCTGCTCTATATCCAACTTGATCATTATAAGACTTTGGCGATCCAACTCCTTTATCTATAATTGAATAGAATGTTAGCCAAATCGTTAATCTTAAATGAAATTTAAATACCATTTTAAGAAAAATTTCAAAAATGATCCAATAATCCTAAGTGACATGATAGCCATTCATGAATATAAAAAAATTTATACCTTTCTCTCCATGATAATTTCAATTTTTCTCGTAAGGTAAATGATTTTACTAACATTTAATGCTTATTTTTTTATGGATAAATATTATAAAAAAATGATCTACTTTTCTATCAACTAACTTACCCATATTTTTATATTTTTCAAGATGGAAAAGTTACTTTTTCATAGATAGCATTTATCCATGAAATTGAAAAAAATTTTATCCACTTAGGAGGTGGCTTAATCATTTTTTCATCAACTAGTAAAGTAGATATTTAATTTTATATAAAAAATATCCTATTCTTATTTTTGATATCTCCATCATTCAATGTTCAATAACTCATTCATTCATTTTTTTCAAAATCTAAAAAATATAAAAAATATTATGAAAAATATGAATAAATTTTAATAGCTTATCCAGCTAAGTAGTAAAGCAAAAAAAATATGGATAATAGATTTTAGATAATTTTTTTTATATATAAAAAATATAAATAAATTATTTTTATTTAAATATTATTAAAAAATATTTATTTAAAAAAATATAAGTGCAGGTTGTTATAAAATTTTGAATGTAAGTTAATAAATATAAATTTTATTTTTTTATTAAAAAAATAAATAAAAAAAAAGTGGAAAACGTGGGGTCTGGCTGGCGGGCCATTTACTCACCGCCCGATTCGGCCATCGAATCAGCTAAAATGGAAAACCAGAAAGACAGCTTTGGACCGACCAATTCGACGCACCCAAAGGCCACAGCCATCTGATCTTCTTCTGACCTCGTAAATCCTCCTCCCCCACGGCACCGTCCATTCGATGCACCCCAGAGAACCCTATTTTCGCGCATAAATATCTTCTCCCCTCGCAACCCTTTTCGCGAGGTTTATACGTCCTCCAGTCTCCGTTCCTCTCTTCCCCAAAACCCTAGCCGTTTTCTAGGGTTTATCGTCCTACCCACCTCTCTCTCCCTCCAAGGTTTCTACCCTAAAATGATGAATTACCTGTTCCGGAGGTCAGCTTCGATCGCCTCCTCGGCGTCGAGGCGATCCTTAGCCGCCCTGGTCTCGGCGGAGTCACTCTGCCTGCCGTCGTTGATCCCTGCGGAGCCCTTATCCTCTGCCACCGCCGGCGTATTCCGGCCATTCAATGGCATCGTAGCCGCAGAGAAGGGTGGGTTCGGTGGTGTTCCACGGAGGGAGTTCCATTTCTCGGTGGGACCGCTGTGGTTCAGGGCTACCGATGTGGCTTTCGCGGAGTACGCCGTGGAGGATTTCTACGATGAGGAGAAGGGTAGTGCAAAGAGAGGGGACGAGGGTCTCGAGATCGCCAAGCTGGGGATCTCGCAGGAGATTATCTCTGAACTCGCGAGGAGGGGAATCACGAAGCTTTTTCCTATACAGGTACTGGCGATTCCATTCGGAGGTAGTATTTGTTTAGAACGGTTTACCTTTTGTTATGTGCTTTGTGGAATTGGAACAATTTGGAATAAAAGTTGTTTCATTTCTTCTTTGCTATTGGCTTTGATGTTGGAAGTCTCCATTTGCTAGAGTAATTGGTCAGGAATGGGTGGAATACAGAAGGGCCAATTAGCTTCTATTTCCTTGAATATAACAATAGAATAAATTAAGTATCAAGAGGAACAAAAGGGGAGGTCGTGAGGTGCCTTTTCGGTAACGTTTGATACCTTAATGTACTGTGACTTGCCAGAGTGTAAGTTATTACTCTTATTTGTAATTCTGGAGAACAAATAAGTATCCACGTTGTAACTAGATCAGTCTGGGCTTGCTGAATTGGAATAGATGATGGTTGAACTGGGACTTTTGAGTGAGAAATGTTATCGTTCAATAGTTGGCATTTCCAATGTTGATGATAAAGCAGGTTTACACTCCAGTGATGCAATTTACATTGAAGTTCAGAAAAACACACTTTTATTCTAATTACAACACCATTAAAACATGATAGTTTAATGAATTCCTGTTAGTCAATAATTTTAGTTAATGAGTACTTCTTGTGTTTCTACAAGAGTCAGGGAATTCTTTCTGACAGTTCCAACTGTTTTAGCTTTGATTATCTCCGCTTCATCCCTACCGTTCAAGGGAAGACGCACGTACATCTATAAATCTAGGTCCCCGCCCCCCAAAAAAAAAACCACAAAAAAGTTAAAACCATTAAACCGGTTGTTATCGGTATGGGTACCGGACACTGATACTTAAAACATTGGTTCCTGCAGTAACAAAGTTAAAACATTGGTCCTGCAATAACCAAATTAATCATTTTAGTGATTTTTGTATTGGTGGTGAGCAACATCTTTTGCATGATACTCCTAGCCCATGACATGTAATTAGGCATGTTGATATCTTCATTGAATGTATCGACTTTGATTATTCTTCAGCACTGCATTTTGTCCATTAATTATAGAATTTGTTTGTCCACGTACAATTTCCTCAACAATGTTGATGCTTTCATTATTTTGATTAATGTTGCTTTTTGCTTCTTGTCTAGAGAGCTGTTCTTGAGCCAGCTATGCAAGGACGAGACATGATTGGTCGGGCAAGGACTGGGACAGGGAAAACTCTTGCTTTTGGAATTCCAATTATGGATAAAATTATGCGCTTTAATGCGAAGCATGGGTTAGTTTTTTGATGGCAACATGTGAATCATATGTTATATTTTTGAAATCTTATGCAGTCAAGTAACAATACTAGTTTTCATCTGCTTGCTGAAAAATATGTTGTAATGATTGTACGTTTCATTCGCATCTGCAGGCGAGGTAGGAATCCTTTGGCCATAGTCTTGGCACCGACTAGAGAACTTGCTCGACAAGTGGAGAAGGAATTCAGGGAATCTGCCCCCTTGGACACCCTTTGTGTCTATGGAGGCGTATCAATCCAGCAGCAAATGAAAACACTTGATTATGGTGTTGATGTTGTAGTTGGAACACCTGGTCGAATTATTGACTTGCTTAAGAGGGGTGCCTTAAATTTGTCAGAAGTCCAATTTGTTGTTCTTGATGAAGCTGATCAGATGCTTGCTGTGGGGTTTGATGAAGATGTGGAAATAATCTTAGAAAAATTGCCCCAAAACCGTCAAAGCATGATGTTCTCTGCAACAATGCCAAGTTGGATTAGAAAGCTTACCCAGAAATACCTAAAAGATCCAGTTACCATTGACCTTGTGAGTGTTATAACTATCTAATAAATCCTCATAATATCTTATTTTTACATTGAATCCTTAATCTCTCTTTCTCTTTTTGTGTGTGTACATATACTTGATCAATGCATAATACATGTATGTATCTACGCGCGCGTATTACCCTCTCTTTGATTAATTTTTATGTTAGCTTGTGTATCACTTGCATGAAATGCTTTCACCTATATCTTGAGTTAATTCTTGGATGTGGAACATTATTATTTTGTTTTTCATTTTTTAAAATACTCAAATACTATGAAACTAGCTGCAGATTCTGCATATGCCAATTGTTTATGAAAATTTGAACAGTGCTAACACACACACACACACACACATAAGGGCTTATTAATCTTACTTAACATATATATATATATGTGCACTATTTTGACTTAAATTACAGGATCTACCTTCCTTCTGTACAGTAGAATATTTTACTCTGAATGCTACTCTTTAAGCACGTATACACTTATATGCTATTTTGGTTTGTCAAACTCTTCTTATATGTGCACTATTTTGACTTAAATTACATGGTCTACCTTCCTTCTGTACAGTAGAATATTTTACCCTGAATGCTACTCTTTAACCACGTACACACTTATATGCTATTGTGGTTTTTGTTAAACTTTTCTTTTTTCCCTGTAGATTCAAACCGTGAAATAAAGCATGACCCGCATTTTTTACCACAATATGCAATATGTGAATTAGATGCAGGTTCCACAATAATGGAATGGTACAATAAAGGAGTGGTGTGGCTCATGCCACATGTTAGTATATCATCTTTTGAGATTTATATGGAACATTTTCATCAAATAATGCATGTCAACATAGGGAAATTTTTGTGGTTATTTAGATTGTTTCTGCATGGTGAAATACTTATCTATAAGAGTTTCCTACACAATTTTTTGACTGCTAATAATGTCTTCTGGCAAGATGTGGTTTGCTGCTAGCCCCCATCAACCAACCCCTTAGAACCCCCACATGCAGATACAAGCATATTAGACCTTATTCTATTTCATCATAAATACTATGTTATCTGTAATATTATTTGATATTTGTTGAGATAAGCATCTCATCATCACCGGGAAATACTTGAGGATTTTTCCCCTTTGCAGGTGGGCGATTCTGACCAAAAGTTAGCAGAAGGAATCACACTTTACTCAATTGCTTCAGATAATTATTCAAAGCCATCAATTCTTGGGCCATTAATAAGGGTAAATTTTTGGCACAATGCTCCTCAAACACCCCAAAAAAGGGAAAATCTGCCACCCTTGGATGCTACATTTTTGCAACTCCTCACAGCTTGGTTGAATGCAGCTTGTAAAATTCATTCTTCTGGATTCTTCTTTTTTAGGAACATGCTAAAGGAGGAAAATGCATAGTATTCACTCAAACAAAACGTGATGCGGATCGGCTAGCTTACGTTATGGGTCGGAGTTTTGGATGTCAAGCTCTTCATGGTGACATTTCACAGAATCAGAGAGAGAGAACACTTGCTGGCTTTCGCGATGGTCGTTTCAATATTTTGATAGCTACTGATGTCGCTGCTCGTGGATTGGATATACCTAATGTTGATTTGGTAAGGATTACATATTTTTAAAATTAATTGTTAGTTTAAATTGCATTCTTCTACTTGCATTTGGAATTATTATGATATTTACTGTTTTCTTCTACTTGGATTTGGAGTTATGATGATATCTTCTAATTCTTCTAGTTGGTATGACAACGTTACACTATTTCCATGAGCTAATTTTTATGGAAGCATCCTTTGCTTGTTAAAATATTATATGGTTTGGAAAAGAAAATTTTACATGCTTTTTGGGCTGATTATTCTCTAAGGATGGAGCCTTGATTCAGCAAGAAAGAACAGTTTGATCATCTTATTGGGCATATTGCTAATGCTGTTGGTTATGTTGCATGTTTTGATGCCTTTTAGTGTTCTTGTGCACTGGTGGATTATGTATTTGAATGACTTCCATGTGAACAATTTGTGCATATCACTCTTTTCTTCTAGATTTGGAGTTATGATGATATTTACTTTTTCTTCTTGTTACTATGAAAACATTACATTATTTCCATAAACTAATTTTTATGGGAGCATCTTTTGCTTGTTGAATATTATATGGTTTGGAAAAGAAATTTTACATGCTTTCTAGGTTGTATAATGCTTTTGGGGCCTTGATTCGGCAAGAAACACATAGTTTAATCATCTTATTGGGCATATCACTAATGCTATTGGTGTGTTTTTGGATGCCTTTCACTTATCCTCCATGCTAGTGGATTATAGGTTTGAATGCCTTCAATGTGAACAATTTATGCACCTATTGGGCATATTACTAATGCTGTTGGCATGTTTTTGGATGCCTTTCACTTATCTTGCATGCTAGTTCTGTTTGAACCATTTATGCACTAAGTATTGACAAATGTTCAAAGAACTGCACGAACTTCATTCCTGAGATATCGACAATAACGTCAGCATCAGAATCTCCAGTTTGTTTATCTGTTGCTGGAAATGCATCTTCTTAAATGAAGAGGCCGGTTCTGAAGCTCACAATTGTCAGGATGGTGCTGGTGTAATATTTTCCGAAATGCCGGGAGATTCTTGGTGATTCATGGGCTTTGTTATGTTTATTGTCTTCTATTTCTACTGGATCTGCTGGTTTTAGCAGACAGAGGAGCACATGGATGCATTTGATTTGTTTGTATTTGTATTACAAATCATTAATGCCCATGAGCTTATGAGCCTTGTCTATTTACTTCGGCATTTGTTTGTCTGTCTAAGGAATAGAAGGCTAGTTTATCAACTAAATTTGTTTAAACTTGAGATTGATTAATAAATATGTCTGATGTGGTATGTTGGTTGTTTTCATTCCTTGTCCTCCTGTTGAGGAATTGTCTTTATTGGCTTCCCCTCTATCCCCTTCCTTTTAATATACTAATGCATTACAGGACGTTGCTTGACTAGCCTTTTTTCTGAACTAATTTGCGCTTCCTAACCCAGGTGATACATTATGAGCTGCCGAACACATCTGAGCTATTTGTTCACAGATCTGGTCGAACAGGGCGAGCTGGGAAGAAAGGATCTGCCATTCTTATTTACAATAACCAGCAAACTCGAGCTGTCAGGGTCATTGAGCAAGATGTTGGATGCAAATTTACTGAGGTACAGTTGTTTCTTTAAATTTGTCTTGGAAGGTTCATTTATAATTATAACATGCTAGACATCATCCATCTTGTGCATGCTAAACAATATTGCTGGTTACTTATCAGAAAATTGCACAGGGTGTTGAGATTATGTCATAGCATACTTCTGGTTCAAGGCTAAAAATTATCTATCCAAGACATTATGCTGTTGTGAAATTTTCAAATATAATCATGTATTCTTGTTTGGGTTATCAGCTTCTTTAAATATACATATTATCTGTACTGGAAGACAGGACTAATTGAATTCTCCTTGTGTCTATTGCATTGACCTAATCAAGTGATACAAGTGCATGTGTGGCCTAAGCCTCTATTCATTGATCTAAAATTTATGCCAAATGGATATGGTTAGCAAATGGTAGATGCCTTGTTTTTTTTTTCTTTTTCCTTTAATATATGATGTATGGCATGTTGACTATGTTATTATTTATATTTGTCTTGTAGTTATTTTGCTTTTTTCTTTATATCCAAAAATCTATGGGGATCTTGTTCACTTCAACATGACCGCTACCACATGACCTTTTTCATTTCAGCTTCCAAAAATTATGGTGGAGGGTGGAGGTGAAGACATGTTTGGTGGCATGGGTGGTCGGTTTGACACCTATGGAGGTGGTCGAATGGGTGGCTCAAGTTTTGGTCGTGCAGGCGGATATGGAGGCTCTGGATTTGGCCGTTCTCGTGGTTCTGGTGGCTTTGGTGGCCCCCCTGGCCGCTCCAGTGGATACAGTGAATCTGGTTCAGGTAGTTTTGGGTCAGGTTTAGGGCGATCTGGTGGGTTTGGTGGTTCCGGCAGTTCTGGCTTTGGCCGATCTGGTGGTTTTGGTGATTTAGGTTCAGGGCGTGCGGGTGGTTTTGGAGATTCAGGTTCTGGGCATTTTGGTGGCCGATCAAGTGGTTATGGTCCCTCAGAATCAGGGCGTTCTGGTGGTTTTAGAGATTTGGGTTCTGGGCATTTTGGTAGCTTTGGTGACTCAGGGTCTGGGGATTCTGGTAGCTCTGGTGACTCGAGCTCAGGACGTTTTGGTAGTTTTGGCAAGTCCAGTTTTGGGCGTTCTAACAGTTTTGGGAACTCCAGCTCAAATGGTGGCTTCGGTCGATTTGGTGCAAGCAATTTTGGCACTAATGGTAGAGGTTCTGGCAAGGATGATGTTGGTGATGACTGGCCAGGAAGATCTTTTATGAGTTCATCTTAGGCTGGTATTCTACCTAATGCATGTTGAAGAATATGCAAGTATGCTGCTGGTACCAGATGCTTGTCTTAATATTTTTTTTTTTTTTTCCCTCTATCACATGCCTTATCTGATTTCATTTTTTGCCAGCGAATAGCCTGGCAATTCTGATGAATTCATTCACTACCAAAATCAGCTTTAAATTGCTGCTATTTGTTGGTAACAAGCTTCCAATTATTTGATGCCATTCAGATTCTTTTGCTGTAATAGATGGTGGATGATTACTATGACAGTATCCATGGAAGTCTGAGACACTACAACAACAGCAGCCTGCAGGCGTCAGTGAGGGGCCACCATCAGGTTTCATTTCTCCGCCAAGCAGGTTTCAGGGCAAGTTTACATCTAGATATATAAGCTCCAGGTTCTTTAACCACCGACAGCAAAATAATTCACTTGTTTTCATCATAGTGATGTATGAATCACTATGATTGTAGAGAGTTTTATAACTGTAGTCTGTACCAAGAACCATATGGTGATTTCTGTTCTAGTAACTATTTTTTTTTTTGCCCAGTTTGTATCTTTTTATATTCCCATCAATTGAAAAGGGATCGCATTTTCGAAGCATGCCGTCTAGAATTGTTATCTAACTGATTTTGTGGATAGTCACTCCCACAATGTCAATTTCCTCCATTATCATTATAATTAATCCATCATTTGTAAATAGTTTCTTTTTGTTTGGTCTGTTCTAAGTTTATTTATTTAATTTTTATTCCGTGGATTTATTTGATGTTAATAGAGATCGGTAAGGCTTTCTGATTTAAGTTGTGGTGACCTGAAGTGGGTGGATGGATTTGTTTGATCGGTTGGTCATTTTAGTTCTAATATTGGAGTTTGGAACGAGTCTGCTTTATTGAAGGGCTGGTTTTTAGGGAGGAAAGCATTTCGTGTGGTTTTGGTTGATCTATATATATATATTTCGAATGTAATTAGAGATACAATTAGAATAAATGGTTAGCAACCAAGATGTCCATTTTTCCCATATGGAAAAAGTTGTCGCTAGCCATGCTTGCCTCGCCGTTTAGAGATCGGGGACTCCTGAAGCACTCGATCTGTCACCTTGTTTAGGAAGCCATTTAGATCTTTCCAGGTAAAGGGGGTGCTGTAGATTTTGGTCCTTGCATCTAGCATGCATGAAAGGAGTTTGGTTCCCGTTTTGGTCACCTATTTATTCTTGCCTCGAATGAAGCCTGCGGAGGGGTGAAGATGGACTTGATGATATCTGGCTGGTATTTGGATGCAGATATAATTTTTAGCATTTTAGTAATATTCATTTTTTGTTTGTGTCCGCTGAAAAAGAAGAGTAATATGTATACAGTTGTATCTATATATTTGAATATTTGATGTCATTCGTAATCTTATTCACTGTCATGTAGCACTAACTATAAGCGGCAAAGATCCATGATTTTAAATTAATTTTCTTCCCATATAGTCGTATGTTTGATTTGATTGATGGCATTTTTCATAATCAATTTTTGATCCTAAATATGTAAATTTAACAAAACTGTGATGATCTACTAAAAGAATCAAATCATTAAGTGTGTGTATATATATATATATATATATATCTTTGTTTTAGTTTCGTCACGGTGATCTATTTATTCTTTAAAAAAAAAGTTGAAAAATTTATATACTTATTTTTGAGTTACTAAAATGTAAAGTGGAATCATATCCTAATTCGTAAAGTTTAATCAATTATTCAATATATATTCATATTTATTTTGTGAATATCCTATTTATATCTGTATATGTTTAAACAAAATATCAATATCAATTTTATAATCTAATTAATTTTCATGCACTTATTTCAATTCATAAGAGAAAAATGGATGTAAAATTATAGCTTCGGCTCACCTGATTCAATGGCAATTTGAATCTAAACAAATCAAGCTTGAAATTAATTTCAAGTGTGAGATAAAAATTGATATAGCTTGATCTGGCTCACTAAAGCTTGAATATATTTATATTATATGCATGTAATTATATTATATATCGTATGAGTATTATACTATTGGATTGAAACTTTAATAAATATATTTCTTATCCCAATACTGATCAACTAAATGTCAATTTGAGCTTGAACCAGGCTTGAACTAAGCAATAATTCAAGCTTGGACTGAGCTTGATTCAATCTTAAGTTAATCTTAGCCCAATCTAAGATTATCAAACCGATCAATTAAGCTTGTACCAGTCTTGGTTTGAAATTTGGCTTGAATTGAGCTCAAAACAACAATAACTATTAAACTTGATCCATGAGTTAAATCATGAAATTAATTTCTAACCAAGGTTGAACAGACCCAAGTTGAAGCAAGCTCAACTAGACAATAACCATCCATAAGGTATATGTTGAGTTTCTTGGCCTATTGTTTTTAGTGTATAACCAATATATGAATAAAGATTACACATGAATTGTTACATGCTCTCTCCATGTACTTTGATCTCTATATCAGGATGAGGATTCAAATCTAATTCAAATCTAATCACAAACATCCTGATCAATTGATGATCAATCTACAAAGGACCATGTCGTCATATTCTTTGATATCATTTATAATTGTTATGCTCTAGGATCTTGCAAGTCAAAGATAATAATCATCTCATGCTCAGAGAACATAGCCTTACAAGCATGTAAGGCAATCAACCTATAAATCAATCGTAATGAAATAACCATGTTCATAAGTAGTGGTCCAAAGATAGAATGGACTAAACCTATAATAATAACAATAATAATTAAATATATCTAAAATTCTATCCAAAAACAACAAACTAAATTAATTTGCAAAGTTTTAACCCTAAATGGTTCTCATACCTTTGACCTGGTTACAGAAAATTTCTCAACAAATTTCAAAATTATAACAAACTACAAAGATACGAGCAAGCTATGCTGAATACGAGGCCATGCCTCTCCTGAAATTGTATGCCAACTTTGATGCCTAAGTATCTATAAAAGAGAGAAAATCAAGATAATGAGCTTGATGGTCCAATAAGTATCCCACCATATACACAAGTTATTCTTGAGCAAGCACTAGACAAAGGCAACCGCTATGCAAGCTTAGGAGGAAACGATGCCATCGCCATAAATTTACTCATGCCATATACAGAAGCAATTGTTTTATTTTCATCCATATCTTAACATGAGTATAACTAATCTTTACATGTTACACAGGTAATAATTCAGTTAGATATTTGTTTCAAGTATGATGGTTCAACATAAATCCATAACCCATAATACAATTCTCAAGCAGCAGAAGATTCCAAGGGTCATACAAAAGTATAGAACAAGTAAATTCCAGACTTGGACTAAGCCATGGTCATTCTCTAGCCTGTGATAGGGAATTGATATATTAACTTTTCCAGCCAATGTTAGGGCATTGATTGGATCATGTTTCCTGTCCATGTGAGATGTTGATATGATCTTGTTTCGAGCCCATGACTGAGGCGTTGGTATGGTCATATTTCCAACCCATGACGAGGCATAGATATGGGAATGTTTATGGCCGATAATAACATGGCCAGTCCAAATATTGCAACCAAACCAAACATACCAATCAGCATCTAGACAAGCTCATATTTAATTTTCATGCATCGCAAATTTGGATTCGTGATTCAACAAAAAGGAACATAATTCCTCGTTAAGGGTTCTCATTCCACCACATTGATTCTAAACCAAGTTATTAATGAAAATATTCTCATTCAAGAAAAATTAAGACTATATTGTCTTGTACATGCAACACAAAGTTTCATATGAAACAAATAGCATGTGAAAGGGGTACTTAACTCGACGTGCCTAACTAATCCCTATCACCAACTCCTGGAACACCTCAAAATCAACCTAAAACAGTAAAATTATGAGTAAAATAGTAAAATTTGTATTTGTTCTATCTACCACTGCATCCCAAGTCATTTTGACAATTCATTTGTTTAATAAAACAATCTTGAAGATTCATCAATTTTTGTTCGAGATGAAAGGTCTATAAGTTGACAACAAACACTAAAACCTCAAAAGTAAATTGCTAAGCAAAACTCTAAGCTATAGATTTTTGAATAGATAAAGGCAGAACCTATCCAGCCTAAGATTGCAAGTGCCTGCAGCCAAAACCTTTTACCTCCCACCATCCATTGCTATCCTATGTCAATAAACTTTATTTTGATATTCTACATGCATGCTTTAGGTCAAGAATATCAATAAATTCAGGATCATAAAGACGGTTTCATGATCTTCATACCTGATGTGGAAGAGAACGACATCTTCTTTATCTGAAAATTGGTTTTTCTCCCTTCTCTCGTTCCTTATGGCATAGCAATAATGATAGAGTTTCTACATCTCTCTTATGGATAGGAATAGAACCTCTATTTATAGACTTTTATTGGTACTTCCATCAAGTAACTGGATGAGACTTGAATTCTATTTGAATTCAAGTTAATCATTATTAGAATTCAAATTCTAGAGTCCATAATAAATCGGCCACTTAATCGAGATATTTTCTAACATTCTTCCACTTGGCCTGATTATAACATTATATATGAACCTTAAGCATTCATAATGAAATAAATCTCTTTCTTAATATTCATCATAATTATCTTAGTATGATAAATTACTAACTGCGAGTTATGATGGTCATACATCATTCATTTAGCATATTCCCTTCCGTATACCACAACACTTGCAATTTAACATACTATATATATATATATATATTCATTATGGTCCATAATAATATCTCAAAGAGACCTTTTTCTATTATAATAAAATATAATATAATTTATGTGTACACCATCATAAGAAATAGAAAATTCATTAATGTAAATTAGAAACACTTTATTAAGCTCAGAGTGTCAAAACATAATTAATACATTATTTATTAATACAACCAAGACCCATTCTATATACATGTTCTTTAAATGTTTTTGATTGCAAGTCTTTTGTCAACAGATCTGCAATCATAAGATCAGTTCCAATATGTTCTATAGACACTCTTTGTTTCTGAACTTTCTCTTTAATAATAAAATATTTCAATTTCAAGTATTTTGCACCTCTCGAATATTTATCATTTTTGGAAAAGAATACTGCCGTAGAATTATCACAGTAAATTTTCAGTGGCTTGGTAATGGTGTCAACAATTTCAAGTCCTAAAATAAAGTTTTGCAGCCATAATACCTGGATTATGGCTTCAAAACATTCCACAAACTCTACTTCCATAATTGATAAAGCAATGACAGACTCCTTGGCACTTTTCCACGATATTGTTCCTTCAGCAAACATAAAGAGGTAACCATATATGGATTTTCTGCTGTCAGTACATCCAACAAAGTTTGAATCCAAGTATCCAATCACATCCAAGTGATCGCATCTCCTATATATGAGCATGTAATATTTCGTTCCTTATAGGTATCTCATAACTTTCTTTGCAGCTTTTCAATGATCTCTGCCATGATTACTTTGATACTTATCTAGCATCCCGACTGCAAAACTAATATATGATCTTGTACAAGTCTGCACATACATTAAACTGCCTACAATAGAAGCATAAGAAATTGATTCCATTTTCTTTCATTCTACAACATTCTTTAGACATTGCATGAGACTAAATTTATCCTTTTTCTGTACTAGGACAATTCCAGCTGAACATTTGTTCATATTAAATCTCTTTAGAATTCTTTCGATATATTCTTTCTGAGACAATCCTAGAATATCTTGTGATCTATCACGAAATATTTCAATTCCTATCACATAGGATGCCTCTTCCATATCTTTCATTTTAAAATTCTTTGAGAGAAAATCTTTCATCCCACGCAATATACATAAATCATTAGCAGCAAGCAAAATGTCATCAACATATAGAACTAAAAACATAAACTTGCTTCCATTGATCTTTTGGTATATACACCGATCAACCGTATTTTCTTTAAAATCAAAAGATATTATAATATCGTTAAACTTGATGTACTATTGTCTAGAAGCTTATTTTAGTCTATATATTGATTTTTTTAATTTACACACCATTTGACCTTTTTCTTTTATCGAGAAACCTTCAGGTTGATCTATATAATTTTTTTCTTCTAATTCTCCATTAAGAAAGACTATTTTCACGTCCATTTGGTGTAATTCTAAATCATAATGAGCCACCAATGCCATAATAATTCTTAATGAGTCTTTCTTTGAGACTGATAAAATATTTTTTTATAATCAATACCTTCTTTCTGAGTATAATCCTTGGCAACAAGCCTGGCTATATATCGTTTGACATTGCCATCCAAGTCACACTTGGTCTTAAAGATCCATTTACATCCGACTCGTTTAGAATATTCTGGCAATTCAATAAGATTCTAGATTTTATTATCTTTCATCGATTTTAACTCTTCTTTCATAGCATCAATCCATTTGTCAGACTCAGAATTTTCTATAGCTTGTGAAAATAAAATTAGATTTTTATTAATTCTAATATCAAAATCTGACTCCTGTAAGTACACCATATAATCATCAGAAATAGCTGATCTTCTTTTTCTCTTAGATCTTCTTAAAGGTACTCCTTGTGATTCAAGAATATCAGACATTTATGAATTAGTTCCTTCATAGGGCAGTTCATCAGTCAAATATTGTTCATCATTAGATACAATATTTTGTATAGGTGTGGATGAAGGAATATTTATGGATAATGAAATATCTATCCTGATTTTTTTTATTTTCATATTATTTCATTTATTACTTCCACTGACTTCATAATTTTTAATAAATCTTATATTACCGGTTTCAACAATTCTCGGACTATGGTTTGGACAATAAAACCTATACCATTTAGATTTTTCTGGATAACCAATAAAGTAACCACTAACCAATCAAGAATCTAATTTTTTTTCATGTAGATTATAAATCTTTGCTTTAGCTATGCAACCCCAAACATGAAGGTGTCTTAAACTAGATTTTCTTCCAGTCCACAGTTCAAAAAAAAATTTTGAGACTGCCTTACTAGGAACCCTGTTTAATATATACATAGCAATTTTAAGAGCATACATCCATAATGATTTGGGTAATGAGGAGTTACTTATCATACTCCTAACCCTATTCATAAATGTCCAATTTCACTTTTCAGCTACACCATTTTGCTGAGGTGTACCTGGCATAGTGTATTATGCATATATACCATATTTTTCGAGGAACTTTACAAATGGACCTGGACATTGTCCTATTTCATTATATTTTTCATAATATTCACCACCTCTATCAGACCTTATGATTTTCATTTTTTTATCTAATTATCTTTCAACTTCATTTATAAACATCTTAAGGACATCCACTGCTTGAGACTTTTCATGAAGCAAATAGATAAAACCATAACGTAAAAAATCATTGATAAAGATGATAAAATATTTGTCTCCACTAAATGATGGAACATCAAAAGATCCGCATATATCAGTGTGTATAATTTTAAGAAGCTGGCTGCTTCTCATGGCACATTTCTTAGTATGTTTAGTTTGCTTTCTCTTGATGCAATCTATACATATATCAAGATCAGTAAAATCTCATTCTTTACTAATCTTTCTAATCTTTCTTTGGATATATGATCCAAACATTTATGCCACAAGTAAGCCAATTTTTTATTTAATAAACTATGCTTAATACCACAATTATGATGCACAGTAAGAAGGGATTCAGCAAAAAGATTGTCAAGTTTTAATTTATATAAACCATCAATAAGTACTCCAGAACCAATAAAAGAAGTATTTTTATATAAACTAAAACAACCATGTCCAAACCTAAAATTAAACCTAGATATATCAAGTTTCAAAAGAAAAACTAGATTCCTAAAAATTGAAGGTACATAAGCTATCTGTAATAGATCCAAATGATGGCCAGTATTCAGGATCAATCGATAAGTGCGTATGCCTTCAATCGAAACCTTCATGCGATTCTTCATGAACATAAAGTCTTCAGTTGGGTTTGTGGTTTAGATCAAAAGAAATTCCTGCATCAAATTAGAGACATGAGTGGTAGCGCCAGAATCAAACCACCAAGTATTATTAGAAACTTCAGTTAGGTTTGATTCAAAATATACGAAGATATTAGATTTACCTTTCTTTTCGAACCAAGCCTTACATTTCAAACAGTCTTTCTGATAATGCCTAATTTTCTTACAGAAATAACACCTATCCAGCTTTAGTTTCTTCTTATTAGCCTGAAGATCTTTACCAGGCATTTTCTTTTTCTTCTTGAACTTGTTGGCTTTTTTCTCATATCACTTACTAGCTTCTTAATTCATAAAGTTGATGGAATGACTGTCTTATTTCTTTAGTCTTGTTTCCTCTTGAATAAGCATACTAGACAATTCACTGACATTCCACTTATCTTTGACAGTATTATAATTGATGTGAAAAAGGTCCATACTCAAAAGATAGTAAATTCAGAATGAATTGTACAAAGAAAGAATTATCAACAGTCATTCCTAAGGTCTTTAATCTTGCTATAATGTTAGTCATCTCTATAATGTGATTTTGCATACTCCATGACCCATCAAACTTCATGGTCGTGAGTTCTGCCATTAATGTACCAGCAAGTGACTTATCTGAAGAATGAAAATCTTCTTCCACTAACTTCAAATATTTCTTTGCATTTTCTGTTTGTGGAATAGGGCTTTTAATATTGTTGGTAGTAATCGTTCGCATGAACATAAAGCTTAATCTGTTAGAACGTTCTCATGCTTTATGGTGTAACTTCTCTTTCTTACTGCTGGAATCCGTAAGAGCAGTAGGCTTGTTTTCTAGTAGTGCCAAGTCAAGATCCAATACTCCTAAGTCGAAATTGACTTGTTCACTCCATTCAGAGAAGTTTAAGCCATTAAATATAGTAACAGATGAAGCATGCGAATGAAGAGAAACAGCTACATAAATAATACATAAATGCTCAAATTAAAAATAATTTCATAATAGATTCAGATAATTATCAATAAAGCATATTGTAATTCTCCTTTGGACAGATATTACAACGTACTATCATAATTTAATGCCATTCTTTAATAGATAATTAAACATTCCCAACCAAACATACTTGCTATCTTTGGATATACAAATATATTTGATCAAAGAATATTAATTTATCTCTATTACGCTCACTATTCATGGAATAATGATTCATCTTTGGATAAATCTTGAAGTTTCAATGAATAGTGAACATCAATTTATCTACTGAATTTTTCATTAATAGGCATTTAGCCATGGATAAATGATCAGATTATGCATGATAAATTTTTTTAAACATTCTAGTTTGGCCACTTTGGTGACTAACAAACTATACATAAGCATTAGAACATGCATATAATTAATAATTAAAATTTTAAATGCATGTTAAACATTAATTAGAATTTCATCAATAATTGCCCCAAGATCTTTATTAAACAAAAGTTTAAAATAAACTTAATGGATCATTAAAGCATAAAACAATCATTTAGGGACTGCAAAAAATTTTGAAGACTATTATGAAATTTCATAATTTTTAGGGGCTTATTTGCAAAAAGATCCATAACTATAATTGGATCCTTTTATAATTTAATCTTTATTGAGGGCTTAATTGCAAAAATCTTGAACCCAATTTAAATAGGCTTAATTAGGTTTGACTTGACTCAATCATTTTTTTAAAAAAAAATATTAATAAGTTACAGGTTAATGGATGCGGATCAAACCCGAACCCGAAACCTGCCTCTCATTAAATGGGTGAAAATTGATAACTGATTTCAGTTTAGACCCAAAATCCAATAGCACTCTAGGGCTTCATCTCCTTCTCTATTACGAGAAGGAGATTTTCACATCCAAAAGTGGCCGCCAGCCGCCCAAGCTTCTTCCCAACCGCCAGCCATTGCCAAGCGTGGCACCCTCCACGGCCACCGTCCTTGCTGACCAACCGCCCAGCATGGTGTTCACCTTCTCCGCCACCTGCGTGGATCACCACGATCGAGGGAATCGATCGTGGTCGTTGCTGCTGCCACCCTCTCGACTCCCGCCAGTCATCCTTTGGGCCGATCCTCCTTTATCGATGCCGGCTCCACCATCTTCCTCTGCGTCATAAGACCTAAACGATCGAACGGCAACCGCGACTTTCGAGAGAGAGACGTGGCCACATCTTCGGCCTGCGACTGGCATGGCAACAACCATGGCTGCTATTCGATTCATGGGGCACATGGGTTGGCCCGCATGGCCGGCCCAAAACCCCATCTATCCTTTTTTTTTTGTTGCAGGAAAAAACTTCGCCGTGAGCCAATCCTCATGGCTCGCCGACATGCGGGATCCAACCATCCTAATGGAAGACAACCGAAATCCGATCATCTTTCTGATGCGGATTGGGATTCGATGATAGATTCATCATAAAATTTTATTTATTTATTTATTCCATCATAAAATCTTAATTTAAAATTTTAAAATAAATAAATAAATTTTTTATTTTAAGAAGATCATGAAAAATCAAGCTTTGATACCACATGTAAATATTATTTTGATATTCTAGATGCATGCTTTAGGTCAAGAACATCAATAAATTCAGGATTGTAAAGAGGGTTTTATAATCTTCATACCTAATGCGAAAAAATTTATTGCAAAAGAGAACGATATCTTCTGTACCTAAAAATTGATTTTTTTTTCTTCTCCCGTTCCTTATGACATAGAAATAATGATGGAGTTTCTACGTCTCTCTCATAGACAGAAATAGAACCTCTATTTATAGACTTTTATTGATACTTCCATCAAGTAACCGGATGATATTTGAATTTTATTTGAATTCAATTTAATCATTATTAGAATTCAAATTTTGGAGTCCATGATAATTCGATCATTTAATTAGAATATTTTCTAATAATATCTCCAAAAATCATCGAAAGCTAAGCCCTCCATTGAGTCCCCACAAATATTTTTTATGAAACCCAAAAACTTGTAACTTGGTGAGGGAAATCCAAAAACACAACCCCTAGATCCTATCTCAGCGTGTGTGTGTGTGTGTGTGAGAGAGAGAGAGAGAGATAGAGAGAGAGCAAGAGGAAGGTGTGGGATGACTCTGAGCGAGAAAGAAAAGGAGCGGGGGGTGGGTACGTGGGTTGTGGTGGTAGCGGCGCCCGGGGAGGCGTGCATGAAGAAGAGTGAAGAGGGGTCTCACAAGAGAAAAAAAGGTTGGGCACAGGAGAAAGAAATGGGCACGGAGGATTGGGTAAAAGAGAGAGAGAAGGATAGCTACAGCATCATGCAGAAACTCGGATGAGCCATTGGATCTGGACTTTTTTTTTTTTTTTTTTTTTGAGATTAGAAGTGAAATAGTTCCCACTCCTACCCCACATCCCACCATACATCTTGTAAGCAGAGCGCCTCAGTTATATTGCGCATGCTGGCTACCCCCCTGTCTTTTTCCCCCTTTTTTTTTTTTTAATCGATCTTGCAACTCAAACTACGGCAAGTTGGATTGCAAATATAATAAGGCAAGCGATGCAAATTGACCTACAGTGCAACTTCAACCACAAGATTCTAAGTAATTTCTTAATCGTATTGGGCGGCTAGCTTTATTTGGACTATCCTATTATACTATTTCCTACTAAATTTTATTAACAAGCCAGCCACATGCTGCATTCATGTTTCATATGGGTCGGGTGAGTCAGCTGCCTTGACTCATGATTTTAGATGCTATGGCCTGGCGTCTGTTCTAGACATCATTGTCATGCTGTTTAGAGGGCCGGTTTTGAACGTTAGACTGGTCAGTCTATTTTAAAGCCAGTTCTTGGTGATCAGCTTTATGTCAACACCTGTTATGAGTCCTTTTTTGGCCTACTTTAGAGTCTGTTTAGAACTTGTTTTGGATGCTGGGCTCCCAAATAGATGGATGGGACCACGACTAAAAGAGTGATCTACATCTATATTTTTTATCTCTTTCTCTTGCTTGTATTCATAATTATTATACTATCTTAATACACGAAGGAAGCAACTTACTTCCTCCGTTCACTTCAAAAAAAAAAAAAAGGGGTCGGATGGTCCCCAATATTAAAAACCCAGCACCATACTGGTCTCATTCCTGTATTCGGTTAAGTTAGTCAAGTAGATGGATGGGTTAAAGCTGGTTGGATCCAATATATAAGTTAAATTGAGTTAGATAATTATAGCTTAGAGTTTATAATTTATTGGTGCAGAATTTAGTTGACGCCGGATCGAGCTAGAGTGAAGGAGGATGAGGTCGCCGTTGGTGACCTATAAAATAAAATTCTGTCCGAAGTCAGTGATGGTGGCTCCGATAGGACCCTCCGACGATCGACTCAGCTCTTCTGACCAACAGAAATGAAGTGCTCAGAAAAGAAAAGTGAGCTTAGAGCTTAGAGAAACGTATCTAGAGGGTCCCTTTTTATAGGCAGAGCTTGATTGATGGTGACAGCTGCAGCTTTCTGACAGCGGGCTACTCGAGGTCTGGTGAAGTTCGATATGGAGGGGAAGGTATTGTCAAGCTGATGGTGACAGCCATACCATCCGGTAGCGTCGCCTGTGGTAGACTGATGGCGACCATTCATTGAGATTTAATAGCCGTAGCTCTGAGAAAGCAGACGTTGGTTGGTAGACTTCGGCATATATCAATTCTAGATAAGTTCAAACTCCTGAAGGAAATATGTATAGAGGAAATTATTTGGGAGTAATCCGCTAGAGGAATCCTTCTGCGGGAGAAGTCCGAGAGGAGCTCGGTTGAAGAAAAAGTTCGAAAGGAGTTCGACTTTCGTAGGCGTCCGACTGGATGAGAAGCTTGGGAGGAGTTTGGCTCCCGTAGACGTTTGACTGGAGGAGTGTGGAGGAAGTTCGGCTCTCGTAGGAGTCTGACTATAGGATCAATCCGGAAGACTCCCATAGGCGTCCAACTAGAGGAGAAGCTCGGAAGAAGTTCGGCTTCTGTAGACGTCCGACTGAAGGAGTGTGGAGGGAGTTCAGCTCTCGTAGGAGTCCGACTGGAGGTCGGCCACTGAGAAGTTCGATCGGTTGAAGAAATTTGGCTAAGACTCGATCGCTGGAGAGTTCGATCGGCTGAAGGAGTTCGGCTAAGGTTTGACCGCTGAAGCTCTTCCGTGATCATCGGCTGCGTTGGGCTAAGCATCAAACTAGACTTCGGTAGGAGCAAAATTTATTCCTAACAATGTCCCCCCACTCTCGAGTTTGAAACTCGAAGGAAGGGAGTATAGAAAAGGTGACCGCCGAAGTCCTCTTCAGGGCTCGTGCCAGTTCAGGTTGAAGCTCGGAGGAGATCTTATCTCCAACCAAGGTTGACGTTGAAGTTGAGGCTCGGAGGGATCCTATCTCCAGCCGAGGTCCAGGGAGATCTTGTCTTTTGCTGACATTATAGTTGAAGCTAAAGGGAGATCCTATCTCCAACCGAGGTTGAAGTTGAAGTTGAGGCTTGGGAGAGATCTCATCTCCAGTCGAGGTTGAAGTTGAGGCTCGGAGGGATCCCATCTCCAGTCGAGGTCCAAGGAGATTTTATCTTTTGCTGACGTTGCGATTGAAGCTCAGGGAAGATCCTATCTCCAGTCGAGGTTGAAGTTGAAGTTGAGATTCAGGAGAGATCTCGTCTCCAATCGAGGTTGAAATTGAGGCTCGAGGGAGATCACATCTTCTATAACCGAGATTGACTCCGTCGCTCGGGAGAGATCTTATCTCTTGTAGTCGAGGTTGGCTCGGTCGCTTGGGAGAGATCTTATCTCTGGCCAAGGTTGACTCGGACACTCAAGAGAGATCTTATCTCTAGCCGAGGTTGAAGCTCGGGAGGAGATCTTATCTCCTACAGCCAGGTTGGCTCGGTCGCTCTGGAGAGATCTTATCTTCTAGCCGAGGTTGACTCGATCACTCGGAAGAGATCTTATCTCTGACCGAGCTTGAAGCTCGGAGAGATCTTATCTCCTACAGCCGAGGTTGGCTCGGTTGCTCTAGAGAGATCTTATCTCTAGCTGAGGTTGACTCGGTTGCTCAGGAGAGATCTTATCTTTGACCGAGGTTGAAGCTCGAAAGAGATCTCATCTCCTGCAGCCGAGTTGGCTCGATCGCTCGAGAGAGATCTTATCTCTGGCCAAGATTGAAGCTCAGGAAAGATCTCATCTCCTATTGATGTTGCGGTTGAAGCTCATGAGAGATCTTATCCCCAGTCGAGGTTAACGTCGAAGTTGAAGCTCGGAAGAGATCTTATCTCTAGCCGAGTTGACTCGGAAGGTTGAAAGAGATCTTCTCTCCCATTGATGTAGATTTTGAAGCTCGGAGGAGATCTTATCTCTAGTCGATGTTGATGTTGAAGTTGAAGCTCAAAGAAGATCTTATCTCCAGCTAAGGTTGAAAGAGATCTTCTCTCCTATTGATGTAGACTTTGAAGCTCGGAGGAGATCTTATCTCCAGCCGAGGTTGAAGGAGATCTTATCTCCAGTAGCCGAGATTGAAGATAGAGCTCGAGGGAGATCTTATCTCCAGTAGCCGAGGTTAAGATGGAGCTCAAAAGAGATCTTATCTCCAGCAGCCGAGATTGAAGGAGATCTTATCTCCTGTAGAAGCTCAGGAGAGATCTTATCTCTAGTAGCCAAGGTTAAAGATTTAGCTCGGGGGAGATCTTATCTCCAGCAACTGAGGTTGAAGGTTGAACTCCTCGGGAGAGATCTTATCTTTAGCAATCGAGGTTAAAGATTGAGCTCTTTGGAGGAGATCTTATCTTCAGCAATCAAGGTTGGCCCGATCACTCGGAAGAGATCTTATCCCTAGCCGAGGTTGACTCGGACGCTCGAAAGAGATCTTATCTCCTGCAGCCAAGGTTGAAGCTCAAAGGAGATCTTATCTCCAACCGAGGTTGAAGTTAAAATTGAGGCTTGGGGGAGATCTCATCTTCAGTCGAGGTTGAAAGAGATTTCATCTCCTGTTGATGTAGACGTTGAAGCTCGATCTTCAACTTTGCTCACGTTAGGACAAGATTCTCCTCCTGTTCCTAACGGGCTATGGGGACACATAAGGACCGTTGTCAGGGCCTCTTCCCCCATCTCATCTAAAATAAGTGAGGCCTTCGACTTTGCTCGCATTAGGATGAGATTCTCCTCCTATTCTTTCCGGACTGTGGGGGCACATAAGAACCATTGTCAGGACCTCTCCCTCCATCTCATCTAAAATGAACGAGGTCCTTCGACTTTGCTCGCATTAGGATGAAGTTCTCCTTCCGTTCCTAATGAGCTATGGGGGCACATAAGGACCGTTGTCAGAATCTCTCCCTCCATCTCGTCTAAAATGAATGAGGCCTTCGACTTGCTCATGTTAGGACGAGGTTCTTCTCCTATTCCTAACATGGCCACTATTATTTGCTTCTTCCTTGTCATCAGGTAGTTTTTGTACCGAGAAACAATAATGTTGAAATAGAGGAGTCTTACTGAAGAAAAATTACCGACAATACATTCTTGGATTCTTCGAGTCTCAAGATCGTAGGAGCGTTATTCCTCCGAGCTTCTTAAGCAGTAAGTCCCGGACCTGATGACCTCCTCTATTTTGTGCGAGCCTTCTTAATTTAGAGCAAACTTCTCTTGGCTTTGATGCTGGGAGATGACAGTCCGTCGAAGTATCAAGCCTCCAAAGATAGCATCGATGATGCCGGGAGGTGGCCGATCTTCTTATTGTTCCTCACTTATTGATGGTTCTAGCTTCTAGGGAGAGGACTTCTTCGTGCCCTTTTATTAGAGCTTCCTTAACGATGAGCTCGAGAAGGAGTTTGAGCTCGCTTGCACTCAGAGAGAGCCCGTGAGCATGGCCGAGCTTCATTCGACCCTCCTATAAAACCTCCTGGGGGAGAACTTCATGTCCTTTTATCGGAGCTTCCTTGACGACGAGCTCGAGAAAAAGTTTGGCCTCGCTTGTGCTCAGGAGGAGCCCGTGAGCATGGTCGAGCTTCATTTGGCCCTCTTGCGAACCTCTTGAGAGGAGAATTTCATGCTCTTTTATCAGAGCTTCCTTGATAACAAGCTCGAGAAGGAGTTTGACCTCGCTTGCACTCGGGGGAAGCCCGTGAGTGTGGCCGAGCTTCATTCGGTCCTCCTGTGAAACCTCCTGGGGGAAGAATTTCATGCCCTTTTGTCGGAGCTTTTTTGACAACGAGCTCGAGGGGGAGTTTGGCCTTGCTTGTGCTTGGGGGGAGCCCATGAGCATGACCGAACTTCATTCCATCCTCTTGTGAAACCTCCTGGGAGAGAACTTCTGCTCTTTGTTTCTCCTTCCTAAGGGCAAAGGATATGCTAGGCCAAATGCTCTTCTTTGAGATCAATTTTCGACATTCTGATGGTGAGTTTTCTGATGGAGTCACCGTCGAAGGTTGCCACATGGTCTGCACTATTTCGATGAGGCCCTGAATCCGCTGCATCAGTAGGTTGAACTGCTTCAGATCTACCATGATCGTCGGTGGAGGTGGAGGTTGAAGTATCGATGATGGAGTAGGAGTGGATGGATCCGGCTTAGATTTGATGACAGACGCGGTAGATCTTCGGATGGTCGTCTTCTTTTGAGGTATTTCTTGGGACTGAGGAAGAGGGTGAAGATGAACGTTAGAGAAGGAGGTCGGTAGGATCGGTTGAGCACTCCTTTAAAAATAATGGTACCTCAAAAACAGAGGCCCTTCCTCTAGCACCAATTCTCTTGGTGTAGAATTTAGTTGACGCCGAATCGAGCTAGAGTGGAGGAGGACAAGATCGCCGTCGGTGACCTACAAAATAAAGTTCCATCTGGAGTCGGTGGTGGTGGCTCCGGTAGGATCCTCCAACGATCAAGTCAGCTCTTCTGACCAACAAAAATGGAGTGCTCAGAAAAGAGAAGTGAGCTTAGAGCTTAGAGAAAACGTATCTAGAGGAGTTTTTTTATAGGTAGAACTTGATTGATGGTGACAGTTATAGCTGTTTGGTAGCGGGCCGCTCGAGACCTGATGGAGTTTGATACGGAGAAAAATGTGTTGTCAGACTGATGGTGACAGCCATACCGTCCGATAGCATCACCTATGGCAGACTGATGGCGATCGTTCATCGAGATTTAATAGCCGTAGCTCTGAGAAAGCAGGTGTTGGTTGATGGACTTTGGCATATATCAATTTCAGAGGAGTTCGGACTCCTGAAGAGAATATGTTTAGAGAAAATTATCCGGGAGTAATCCACTGGAGGAATTCATCTATGGAAGAAGTCCAAAAGAAGTTCGATCGGAGAAAAAGTTTGGAAGGAGTTCGACTTTCGTAGGCGTCCGATTGGAGGAGAAACTTGAGAGGAGTTCGGCTCCCATAGGCATCCGACTGGAGGAGTGCGGAGGAAGTTCGGCTCTCATAGAAATCCGACTGCAGGAGCAATCTGGAAGGAGTTCGACTTTCGTAGCCGTCCAACTAGAGGAGAAACTCGGAAGGAGTTCGGCTTCTGTAGACATCCGACTGAAGAAGTGCGGAGGAAGTTTGGCTCCCATAGTAGTCCGACTGAAAGTCGGCCGACTGAAAAAATTCGGCTAAGACTCGACCACTGAGGAATTCGACCGACTGAAGGAGTTCGGTTAAGATTTGACCGTTGACGCTCTTCCGTGATCACCGATTGCATTGGACTAAACATCAAACTGGACTTCGGTGGAAGCAAGATTTATCTCCAACATAATTAATAAGATTACAACTAATATATAAATCAAAGAAGCCTATAGTTTATTGTTTTATGATCCAATTTTTGATTTAGATAGAGAAATTTTAGTGTACATCTAATAAGAAATTTATCATGCACAAGTCAAATTAATTGAGAGCTTAGGAATAAAACAAAGAAGAATAATCAACTATTACGATTTTTATAGAATGTATATATTTTCTAATTTTTGGTTTGTTTTCTAAAGCGGGAGGGATAATCAAGGTAAATGAGGCTATGATGGTTATCATTTATCAAGTAAGCCAGAGGGGGAGTAGGGTTAATTAGATTGAGATTATATCATATTGGATCGGGTTTAGGGCACAGTATACTATTGTTCATCCCCAATCTCAATCTATTTTGGATATTATTTTTAAAATATATATCTACCTCCGAGTTGAAATAGGTTGCGTAAAATTCATCCTATTAATCGGATCAGATATTTAATAGATCAGCTAAAATTATCATCTCTATTTTTACATAAACTATATTTTTAATTTTCTAAATATCTTTACTTGGACAAATTGTTTTTTACATAATCAACCATCATCCAACAAATATTTTACTTCGCATGATCTTTAGGAAGAAATTAAATGCTTAACAAATGATGCAATTCTTCGGGGATCCTTGATGCCAGCAATCAAAGACCAAAATAAACAATGATGATGGTAAACATAGAACAGATTTACAAGAATAATTGTGTTTGACCGTCAAGCAACTAATAATTGAACCACGCCATCTTTTAAATATGCATACATAAATTTAAATGTTTGCACATACTGCACGTGAAAAGAATGTCTAGCATTATTCATGCATGTTAACTGGATGACAAATTCATGTGACCACAGAAGCTAAAACCTGCGGACAGAAAAACTGCTGGCAACCTATAAGATACCAAGTTGATAACAACCCCTTGCCACACAAGAGAACAAGGAGCAAAAAAATTCTCATGGTCCAATCCTCATAATTTTTTATCTTTTTTTTTTTCTTTTCTTTAACTCAAGATAGAAGAAAATCCAGCCAAAAATATCAGCTGAATCAATTACTGTACTCTAAACAGTACTCAAACCATCATGTTGGAAGAATTGAAAAATCAGAACTAGCATTGCTCAAAAAGATTGAGGATTAGCATATGAAAAATTTATATGTTACGTTTCAGGATTGTTTTGCGGTGTTTATAAGTTATTTTTTTCAACAAAAAATGAGCAATGTGGGAAGGGGAAAGGAACACGGCCGTAGAGAGGGGTCTGAACTCAGTGTGTACTCCATAACGCCGTGAAACACATGAGACTGGGACATCATCCCGTCAGACCTTGGAAAAATGGAAAGCTGACGGTTCTCCCTGGAGAAATAGAATACTTTTTGTCTCGGTTCCACGGACGGGAGCAACACAACAAAATAACATGCCAGGCTCAATTGAGAGGCTGCTCATTTAGTGGGACACAGCGCACGCTCTTTTTGGTACAAAAGCTTTTTTCTCTCTGATGGGCTCCTAAAGGACTCACGTACCAACAAAAAAAAAAAAAAAAAAAAAAAGGACTCACAATTAAGTAGGTCAGGATAGGTCACAGTGCTCTAGAAGGAACTTGTGTTGAAGGGAAAGGGAGGAAAAGTCTAAAAACAAACAAATGGGAATATGAAAGTGAATTCTTGGTGACACTATGATTTCAGAATTCTTGGCTCTATATTGGAATCCACTTGCAAGGAGACATATGGTGGTCCAAACAAAATTACAACAGTTGTATCTAGTTAAAGTTTTGAGTTTTTATAAGGAGCGATCTTGGAGTTTGATATGTGTACTCATGTTCGAGAGAAAAGGAAAGGGCTTCGTAGGCAGTCCAGGAGGTTGATGAGAATATTAGAATGTAAAATAAGATGGCAGCTCAAGGGTTCCCCATCATAAAATATTAGTAATGTGTTATATATTAGTCATATCAGCTAATAGCAATAAATTATATTTTTTCAGGAAGCATTTCCTCTTCAATGCAGGTTGTGGACAAAGCCAGGCAAAAATTTTGGTAAAATTCTCTTTTCATTTAAAGCCAGCCACCCAATGTATTAAATGGGGAGCCAAGTTAGACAACCCATAGAAAACTGCAACATATCCCAGTTGCATGAATTTCTTCTAACTAGCGTTAGAGAGGATTCACACTCTTCTTTCAGATATATTACCGAAAACCTTCACCAAAACCAGGGATCTCATTGACTTATTTTTATGTTATATTTTTCACATAATTATGGAATTTTTCTGTTTTATTTTTTTGTCCCTGTCATCCGGAGATTCAAGTTGTTCTACAAAAATCACATTCATGTGTCATGAACAAACAATGAAAATTTCCGGTTCAATAATTGTCATTAAGATATCAAAACTATCTACGTATGGGTCATCTACAATAAAGGAGAGAATGAAGAAGAAGGGATTTCCATACAATTTTCTTTGTTGAAAGAAAAAAACCATTAAAGAATACATCTTCACCCTCAACATTTAAGAATACTTTTCTGACAAATGTAGAGAAAACAAAAAGCTAAAACCTACGATACCATTTCTATTAACATTAGCACTCGTGCATAATCGACCAAGAGGTAAGCACATTTCAAGAAACCTAGCTAATTGCTTTCAGAGAAATGACGAACCAAACGCCTTCATTCATTAAGAAGTTGAAGGGAATACAAAAACCTGTCCAAGAATGGGTCATCTGGTAACGAAAGAATCAAGGAGAGACATTTCCTCTTGATTTTCTTCACAATTAATCAAATGAATGCTTCCCTGATCTATTAACTGAGAATAGATTGAAGGAAAAAAAAAAGCTAAAACCAATGATATCATTTTCCATGAACATCATTTTTGATGCATCATTAACCATGAAGTAAACATACATCAAGAAAACTTTTTTTTGTATTAATTTTACTTTGAACGATGGAAGACCTTCACTAGCACAACGAGAAACCGGATGAAATATATAAATGGCCAAGATACCAAGACAATTATTAGGCAATGCTATATTGCACTAATCAAACACACATTTCTAAATCGATAACTGGTTTCATGGTCATTGTTCTCAAAATTCATATACCAATAGTAGTCAATGATAACAAAATGTTCATTTTTTAAGCTAAAATCACAAGCATGCATACATAGATGCTCTACAAATTAGAGGGGGAAGGAGAGAGAGAAAGAGAGAAAGAGAGATTTTAGTAGCCAAAACCTTTCCTTCTTTAGCTCTGATGAGTTGTGGAAGCCAAATCACTTCTACAGCTCCCAA
Source organism: Cocos nucifera (assembly GCA_006176705.1). Taxonomy (NCBI): domain Eukaryota; kingdom Viridiplantae; phylum Streptophyta; class Magnoliopsida; order Arecales; family Arecaceae; genus Cocos; species Cocos nucifera. The sequence goes on from QRFJ01000099.1 coordinate 881,452, forward strand.
GCGTAATACAAAGACTAGATACCTTGAGACAAACATATGCCGTATACAGTTCATCCCATCTTTTAGCATTCTAAGAAAATATAAGATGTAGAACGAGAGAGAGAGAGAGAGAGAGAGACAGAGACAGAGAGAGAGTATGCTTGGCTCCTCGCACGCCACCCGCAGTGGCTAATCTGTTGGTAGATTAGTCTCTAAGCCAGTGGCATACAGGGAGCCAGGCACAACCCATTTTACCTCTTCTTTCATCCCACCTAAGCCAAAAACAAACCCCACTTCTTCTAAAGCCTCATAACATGGCCTTGTCTTAGGGAGAATCGGGCAGGCGCAGGTGTGGTGGGGGGGGGGGGGGGGGGAGGGGGGGGAGGGAGAGAGAGAGAGAGAGAGGGGTGGCAGGACAAGGATTGAGGTGGTGATGATCATGGAGAACTTAAAGGCGTGAGGAGAAGAATTTCATTTGAAACACCACACCATACCCTCTAAAAAGGTATTCCAAATTAAGAACACGTTATGGGAGCTTTAAACACACCGACCGGCACCCACCAACAGAAGGCAAGGATTAAGAAAACAACTCGCCTCCAAACTAGGTAGGAGGGAGCTCTTGTTATTGCTTTAGGCTGGCTCGGTAGGTTCCCCTTCAAGGGATGAGAATAAAAAAGAGTGACATATTCTGCCTTTGGAGGAGGAATAGAGTGCTTTCCTCTCTCCTCAAAAAAAAAAAAAATGGAATTCTTTCTCGCTTTGTTTCTTTCTTTCTGCATCTTTTGGACTGGGTTTTGTCCGAAGTGCTTGGATTGAACTGGGATTCTCTGTGCCGATCCTACCCAGCGAATCGGAGCTACATGGGGGGTATATAGATTTAACCCTTGCTTTTCTCCTTTTACTGTTTTATCCGTAGCTTTTCTTCAAGTGAGGACTAGACAGCCGAGCTTCCGCCATCTTTTCGGTCTAATCTCTCTACTATGTAGCGTGGGCGCACCAAGGATACATGGATTGATAGATTGAAATAAGATTTATGTCAAGGGAAGGTATTGTTGAGTCATATCCAACCATGGCGGCTACTCATGCATGTATCTCTATTGTTCTGGGTGGAATGAATCCGCTGCAAGAAACAAAAAAAAAAAAAAAAAAAAAAAATCTAGGAAGGATGGCATGGAGCGCCTTCTCTTTTTTTTTTTTTTTTGTTTTGCCATACGTCCTACAGCATCTATCATAAAGCGGAAATTAAAGAGCCGAAATTGGACGCGACTTCTGTGTCCGTTCGTCCCACGATTTTTTTTAGGAAAAAAAAGGAAAACGCATTTAGCATCGTCCATGCATGGGTATCCCTCTCTTATTTCTTGTCAAACCGCCCTTTACCCTCCACCAATCAGCGAGGCTTTCCTCCAATCGACCTCGACCTTTTTTTTCTCCTCCAAAATATGAAGTCCCTTCTCATCGGCAGCCATGGACTATATTTATGGATATATAATACAGATGCATCTAACAAATTAGTCAACTAATAATTCATACATGATTTCAAAAAATTTAATATATAATTTTTAAAATATTATATTAACTTGTACATAATATATATCTAAATAATATATACTTGATAAGTTCCTAATATATATTTTAATTTTTTTAATATATATTTGGTAGCAACACAATATGCACTTTCGAATAAATCAATACATGTGAAACAGTTTCTAAAATATTGTGTTCATCAATGTATAATATTTATCTAGATGATATATATTTGATAAATTTTTGATACATATTTTAAATTTTTTTGATATATATCCAACAGCAACCTAAACATACCTTTAGATAAATCGATATATATCCAAACAATTGATATATAAGTTTCAAAATATCATATTTAGCAATATATACTACATGTTAAGATAATATATATTTGATAGATTTCTGATACATACTTTAAACTTATATAACTAGTAGCACTCCAACATATATCTTCAAGCAAATCAATATACAATTTTAGAATATGATATTTACCGGTACATAGTGTATGGCCTATGATACTTATTTGGGATGGATGCTTTTACGAGAAAGAAGATTTGAAGGTGAAAGAGATCCAGAGAGGAGGAAAGCCTCACAGACAGATAAAGAGGAAAGACGACTTGGTTATGAGAAGAAATAGATAAATGGCTTCATGGATGACATTTCAAGTAATTTTTTTTTTTGCTTTTGTAAGTCATGGGACGAATGAACTCAGTCAATAGGAGGTATCCCGTCCTATTTTGACTATTTGATTTTTACTTAAAAATAGATGTAATAGGATGCATGGTAAAAAAAGAGGACCTATCCATATGACCTCTCGTGCACACATCAAAGGATTTTTGTTCCCAATCGTAGCCTAGTGATACAATAAACGTTAGCTATACTTGACCAAAGTTGTGCCCATCACACTTTAATAATATTAAACTGAGCTGGGCGCAAGTCAAGCTGACTAGGATTTAACCTTTGTGGAGGCTATACATACATATTGTACCATACTTACTTTATAATATAATATACTATATATTATGTTTATATAATCTATTTTACCAAAGTGGCTTTATTTATTTTTCTTTTTTTTTGTAACCATTAATAATAATTTATGATAGCTTTTATCTTGCTACATTTTGTTTCTATGCATTTGGGAGTTTCTTTATAAACTTGGTTGTGCATGTCATTATAATCTATGGAGTGATACATTTTATTTCAAATATCTTCCTGAAAAATAGGTTAGATGTTAACTATAAGAATTTAGGATTTTAGCGATGAAAATTTTGATCCCAAATTTATCTATCATCATCATTAAAAATTTTTAATATCCAAAAATATTTCATCACTAGGTTGTCGCTAAAGGTGCATGGCTAAAAGTTTTAGTAACTAAAATATAAAATTGTCAGAAAAACCTATAATATGTAGCAAAAAAATATCAATTATCATTAAAAATAAATATTAGTGATAATTATATTTATTGTAAAAGATTAAAAAATAATTGTTAAAGAGCTAAAAAATGATGACTTGCTAAGAAATTAATGATCAAAAATAAGTTTTAATAAGAAATTAATATCATTACTAAAAAAAATTTTTATGATGAAATTTTATTGACCATAATATGGTGATACAATTAGTGATGGAATAAAAATAGTCATTAAAAGATCAGCATTTGTGACATTTTTCTCATGATAAAAGATTTAAAAATTTTTATAAACATCCCATAAAAATAAAATATTTTTTTATAAATTAGGAAAGATATGTGATTATTATTTTCATGATAAAAGATTTAAAAATTTGATAAATATTTCATAAAAATAAAATACTTTTTTTATAAATTAGGGCCATGCCATTTCTATTTGTATTCATTGTAATTGGAAGGATAATTAGTGATAGAATGAAAATAGTCATTAAAGGATAAGCATTTGTGACATTTTTCTAATGACAAAAGATTTAAAATTTTTTATAAATATTCCATAAAAATAAAATATATTTTTTACAAATTAGGAAAGATATGTGATGATATTTTTCATGATAAAAGATTTAAAATTTTTTATACATATTTCATAAAAATAAAATATTTTTTTATAAATTATGACTGTGCCATCGCTATTTGTATTCATTCTAATTGGAAGGGATTAAACTTAAGACCTATTAGATATTTGGCTAGTACTTAACCACTATGACAACATTATCTTCTAATATGAAGTCATGTTTTATTATACTTATTTAAAACTTTTCATATCATGAAGTATTCTCATTTTAAATATATTATGACATATTTTATTTTTTACTAATTAATTTTTTGTAATAATTTAATTATTTTTTTTTAATTTTTTTAAAAGTAGATAATTCATGACTCCTTTTATTTATGCTATAATTAATTAGTAATGATACTTAATATAAAATATTTTTTTAGTTTTTATTATATATTTTATTTAATTTGGATTGATGATCCAAATCCTTAGTTAGATCAGACTTCATGCATTTTTTTAATAATTACATTTTAGACTATTACCTAATTTTTATATGTTGCTTTGATAGTACATTTTATAGTAAAAATTATTTTTTTAATTGATAAACTATATTGACTCATTTAATTTATTCATTAAATAGATTGGATCAAATTAAGTTGAAAATAAATATTTGATCTATAAAAAAAAATAGCTAAAAATAAAATTTGTAATCAAGTTTATTAAAATTGAATCATGATATATAAGGCATATGAATTTTAGTAGTTTAATATATTTAAAAAATTCATCAAATATCTAATCAAAATCATATCTTATTAGGTATATCTAATTATTCTCTAATCTTACTCCAACTCTCACGATGATTGGCTTGATTTTAACAATATATCAAAGAAAAAGTCAAGATTCACATCTTATTTTAGTGATTAACATATTCATTATTAAAAAATTATCATAATTAATATTTTTTATCAATAATATTATTATTTAGTTATTAAAATATATAAGATTTTAGTGATAATATAATGATCGATACTAAAGATATGGATATTTAATGACCATTCTTTAATCTTATCATTAATAATATATACCTGTGGTGACTATTTTAAAATATCATCATAAAAGATATATATTTTAATGATAAATTATAAAAGTATTATGAATACATTAATCAATATTCATTTTAATGATCATTTTATCAACTCATTATTAAAAAATATATACATACGGTGATCATTTTAAAATATCACCACTAAAGATACAAGTTTTAGTGATGAATTATAAAATTATTATCAAAAATTTGATCAATATCGATATTGATGCTAAAATTATAACAACATAATATATTGTTACTAAAAGTATAGACTTTTAATGACTACTCTATAAGTTTTATCACTAAAAATATATATCCACAGTGACCATTTTAAAATATCATCATTAAAAATATAAATTTTAGTAATGAATTATAAAATTATCATTAATGAGTTGACTATAATTAATTTTAGTGCTAAACTTAATTTTTTATTATAAAAAGCTTTATTTAATGATGAATTTTTTTATGAAAAAATAAAAAATTATCATAAAAGATATATATTTTGGTGACAAAATCTTATTTCATTATTAAAGATATTAACTAAAATGGTTTATTATAATAATTTTTTATTTTCATCACTAAATATGAGACTTTAGTGACTAGACTTATATTTCATCACTAAAAATTTGTCAGTAGAATTTAAAATTCTTGTAGTACCCAATAATAATTACCCTTGTTCTTCAAGATAAATTCATGATATAACAATTGATTTTCAAACTCTGCCATAGATATCAAAGAATTATATTTTAGATTTTATCGAAAGCTTCTTCCTAACTAAATAAAAATATATAGACATACTAATTATATAGCAAATACATTTATCTAATCTAATATTTATAATTCTTTTAAGAAAAAGATAAATAATGTGAACTAGTTATTTATATGTTGATATTAGCCAGATATCTTTTTACAGCTATACCAAATCAACCCCCTAAATATGAGTCTCTCCCCTTTCACTTCCCTTGTAACATGGATGTGGAGGTTTTGATGAGAAAGATGTGAGTGATAATCAAGGGCAAAAAAATGTAGGTAGGCTAGGAGATGACTTGAAAAGGCCTCGAATGGTTTGATGAGAAATGAGTTTAAATGGGCTAATCAGATATGAACAATTCAAAGGTTTAAAAATCAACAACAAACCGGCTTGAAGTGGAGGATATGATCAAGGGGTTGGAATTTGCAAGGTGAAATTTTATACTATATCAGACCAAATTTTTGTAGAGATTATTGCACCAATTTTTGAAGAATTATTTTTGGGTTGCAGCTGGGGCCATGTAGTTTTAGGTTTTTTATTATAGCTTTGGCATGGATGGTGGGGGTTGACTAATTTATGTGCTAAATTGAGCTTGATTTAAAATTAATTTTGATCTTAAATTTTGAGAAAAAGCTTAATTTTATTCATCATTATTTGAGTTTAATTTCAAATCTAGTCAAACATAAGCCTAATTGAGTAGCTTAGTAACTCTAAAGTAAGCTAAAATTAATTCAAGCTTGAATCAAGCTAGATCCAAGCTTGAATTGTAACTTAATTCAAACTTGATCTCATGCTTGGTTCAAGTCTCACTATAAGAAAAAGGGTAATTAGCTATGCAAATAAAACGTAGCTAAATCTTGCAAAAGCGTCGCTAAATACATCTATCGACGTAAAATGCGTCAGAAAAAAAATGTCGACAAAAGTGCCATCGTTGATTTCATTTGCCGACGTTTAAAAATTTTCATCGGCAAAAACATAATTCACTAATGTTTAATTAAACATCAGCAATTAATTACCTATGCAAAATAGTCATCGAAAAATAATATTTACCGATGTTAACTTATCATCGCTAATATTTTACCCACGTAAAATAAATATCGATAAAAATATTTTTACCGATGGAAACTTACGTTGGAATAAATATTTTTATCGATGGAAACTAATCATCGAAAATATGTTTTTTATGACAAAAATTAAACGTCAAAAAAATTTATTTTGCACATGCTTATGTTATGTTGAAAAATATTTGGCGACATAAATTTATGTCGATAATAGTTAAGCGTGGCCAAGGATGGCATGCTGAGATGCTTTTTGGCAACTGTTCATATTGAATTTTGCTACATTAATTTGCATCGATAAATATTTGGCAACATTTATTTACATTGATAATTATTAAGCATGGCTAATACTGCTACAAAAATGGCCTATGACAGTGCTTACTATGGCAGCGATTTTCGAAACTGCTGTCATAACACCTATGGCGGCAGTTTTCACTAACCACTATTATAGGTCGGACTTATAGCAATAGTTTTTGTAATCACTGATATAGGTCCGACATATAGCAGTGGTTAACAAAAATCACTGTCGTAGGTCGGATCTATAGCAGTGGTTACAAAAATCACTGCCATAGGTTGATCTATAGTAGCGATTAATTATAACCACTACCATAAGTCGGATCTATAGCAACGATTAGTAGGGACCGTTGCTATAATTTGATTTATGACAATGATTAATTGTAACCACTGCCATATATATTTTTTTAAATATTATATAATTTTAAAATTTAATATCCATCTTCATCATTTATTATCTAAATAATTATCATTAGAGTATCGTCGCAAAAGGTCGCCTCGATTCGATGGCTCTAGCTTCGTCGATCAGAAAAATTCGATTTCAACGATCATGAACGATGATGCAATGATCTGATAGATGAAGAGCTTTGATGGATCCAAAAACCTACAACGATGATCTCGGTGATGTTTGTAGTATACTAACAAAGTTTCACTTCAATCGGATATCGTTATCTTGATCAATTTAGTATAGGTTAGTTTCAACCGTTAAATGATAAATGATTGATCAAAGGATCAAACGGTGTCCGATTATGAGATAATTTTTTTATAAATGATCTTGGCTATTATTTTAATTATTTTTTATAATGATGATTATAAAATTCAACTCGTGAGATGAAGAACGATCTAAAACTATACGTCTTCTAATAACCATTCTGAAACTTCACCGATTGTTATGCTCGTGCTTTTGCAATATCTGCTTAATATGAATAATTTATACGAAAATGATTTAAATTTTACTATCATCATCGTATAAAATATTTAAAATTTTATCAAAAATTATATAACTAAAAAATTATCTCATAACCAGACGCTGTTTAACCCTTTGATCGCTTGTTTCTAATTTAACGGTCAAAATCATTCCATACTAAATTAACCATGATAACGATATCTAATTAAAGTAAAACTTTGATAGTATGCTACAAGCATCATTAAGATCATCATTGCAAATTTTTGGATCCATCGAAGGTCTCCATCTATCAGATCATCGTATCGTCGTTCATGATCGTCGAAATCGAATTTTTCTGATCGATGAAGCAAAGGCCATCGGATTGAGGCAACCTTTTGCGATGATACTCTAATGATAATTATTTAGATAATGAATGATGAAGATGAAAATTAAATTTTAAAATTATATAATATTTAAAAAAATAAAAAAAATATTTTTCATCTATGACAGCGGTTATCAAAAATCGCTGTTATAGATCTACAGCAGCGGTTATAGAACCGCTGCCATAGATCTATGACAACGATTTTGGATAACTACTGCCATAGATCTATGACAGCAATTTTAGATAATCGCTGTCGTAGATCTATGGCAGCGGTTCGATAATCGCTACCATAGATCTATGGCAGTGGTTCGATAACTACTGCCGTAGGTTAGATTAAAAATTTTTAATTTTTTTCTTTCCTTCCGTACGTGCTCAATCTCTCTCGCTCTCTCTCTCTCCCTCCTCTTCGTCATCGGTGAGGCTCCACCCCCCTCCCCTGATCGGCATCACTCCTTCTCCCCTCGACCGACGTCGCCTCCTCCCCCCTTGCCGGCATTGCCCTCCTTCCCCTCGACCGGACGCCACCCTCTTTCCCTCCTCTCCGACCCCTCTCCGACCGCACCTTGCCCTGCCACCCATCCGGCTCCCCACACTCTTGACCTCCCGGCCTCAGCGAAACCCTCCCCCGGTGGACCTTCATCCGACCCTCCTTGGCCCCTACAAAATCCTCCCTCGACGAACCCCCCTCACCCTCGCCGACCGAAACCCTACCCCATGGCTCCATCCGACTCTCTCGGTCCCCAGATAACCATCCGAACCCTCCTTCAGCCCCCGGAACTCACCCCCACCACCACCATTATTCTGACCCTCCCTCGATGAGTGCGAACCTCCTTCGGCCTCCTCGTCACTATGCCCCCTCCCCCTGGGCCCCCATCCTCGACCGTCCCTGCTCTCTCTCTTTTTTTTTCTCTCTTCTCTATCTTACTATCTTGCTTTTGTTTCATAAGTTACCTCTAGTGCCGTCGTCCTTCTCTAGCATCATTACTGGTGACCCTCGGAGCTTTCGGTGTAACTCATTCTCTATAACCGCATGTATAATTTTTTTTTTAATTTTATAATATTATTTATTAATCATGTATATTTATAATAATTTATAAAATATTTATAATAAATATTATAAATATTTATTATAAATATTATAATTATCTGCATGCCATCATTTTTGGGCCGTACCGTGGTGGTAGCCTTGGGCCGTGCCATATCGGCGGCTGTGGACTAGATCTATCAATGGATTGGATTTGGATCGGAATCTGAATATTCAGATCTGAATCCAATTTTAATAACTGATAGCGGATCTAAACCCAAATATCGATGGATCTATACTTGCAAGAAGAAGGAAGGGATCCGACCTCATCGCCATCATTGAGAGGGAGGGGGTTCGGCCTCGCCGGCATCAATAGAAGGGATGGGGTCTGGCCTTGCTGGCAAGAGAGATTGAGAGAGTGAGAGAGGAAGGAATGGGATCCGACCTCATCGGTGAGGGAGATCGAGAGAGGAAGATTGAGAGATGAAAAAGCTGGGAGGGAGGGGTTCGGCCTCGCCGCCATCGCCGACGAGAGAGATTGAGAGAGGGAGAGAGAGAGTGATCGAGGAAATGGCACACAATCGAGCCGACTGGGGGAGGACCCTAGCCGGATGTCTCAGGCATGAAGCCAGTTCGACTTTTGAGTGAATAGAATTTGATATGTCATGATGTTATATTGATTAATTTTTATTAACGTTGTAGGTCACGATGACACCAAAATGCCATCTAGCTTTCACCCCTACCCTCAATGGGTTATGCACAGTTCAACATCCGAGGAGCAGTCATAGCATACTCCATCCATCTCACCATCAACTGCTAAGGAACCTTCACCGTCGGCATCTATTCTAACGATGGCATCTACTCCACCGATGGCTAAGCCTCTACCATCGCAGGCATCTGAGTGTACGTTTTTATTATATTAGCACAACTTTATTTTTTATATAGTATTTTTATACTCATATATTTGTATAACATATTTGCATTGCTGGTGCATCATCCAGTCGGACATTTTGCGGTCCCATACGTATGGTACACGTGTGGACCCCCAGCATTAGGTGATGATGCAGTATGATGCGGAGGGGACGCCGGTAGGAAAGATTGTATAGGAGATGCATTTTTTTTTTAGAGTACTTGTGAGGCAGTCGGACATCATTCCTGTAGAGCCTAAAGACTAGCATTTGATGGATGCTGCTATCAAGGACCGGGTATGAAAAAAAATATGGATAAGTATGCATATCTTAGTTATATTTATGCATTTTATATATTTACACTATATATGTTTGATTAGAATAATTTTATAACTGATTTTTGATAAATTTGTATAGAGGAGGTATAATTTTTTCGATCATGAGAGGGCTCGAGATGCTCGACTGAAAAAGATCGAAGAGTTATACCAGGGTTACAAGGTTAAGCTCCACAGAGGATGGCTCGAGTACCGACAAGATATTCTGGAGGAGCTTGTTCCTTGGATATAGGATTATCCTCTGAGTCAGTGGGAGAGGATGGTTAGACACTGAAAGAGCCAGGAGTTTAAGATAAAATTTCTAACTTTTAAATTTTTTAATATACTTAAAATTTTATTTAAATATTTATTATTTATTTAAATACTTGTTATGCTACCTTCCATTAGAATCGAAAGAACTGTGCAGTCCAGGAGTATACGCACACTCTAGGTCGCGAGTCTATGATCAGTCATGTACATAGAGGATAATTAATTCTAAATTTTACTAGATAAATTAAATTTATATTTTTTATCATCTTTCTGATAAATTTATTCTTTGTTATAGCTAATGAGAGATAGAGTGATGTCCAGTCGTAGCGAGATCTTTCAATCCAACCACACAGATAAGATGGGCAGACCGATGAATGCCACGATCGGACATATTTTTGTAAGTATTAAATATATTAGTATATATGATTAGTATTATAGTATTTCTTATAAAATTTTATTTTAATTTATAATTACAGGATCAGTTAGATGCGCTCGCTCGCGAGGACCCGGATACCTCTAGGCCCCATGACCATCTATCTCAGGACTTAGGGCCTGAGCACTTTAGGAGGATCCAATGCAGGCCCGGACACACGCCGACGAGCTACTGGTTTGAGGCGAGCGTCTCCTTATAGACTTTCAGTGTCATCAATCGGAAGGAGCTTGAGGAGGCATTGGTATGAGCAGATCATACTGTGATGTGGGCAGATTGGGCTGAGGAGCGCGCATCTCATCTGGAGGGCATCGTAAGAGACATGATGTTGATGCTTAGCACATATTTTAGAGTCATAGATTTTAAGGATATATTGGCCCGCATTCCAACTTTAGCTCCGACTCCAGCTCCAGCTCCGGCTCCGACTTTCGATGACGACGATGATGTAGATTTAGGAGACTTTTGATGTATTTTATTTTTTTCTTAAAATATTATAATAAATTTTATTCAATAATAAAATTTTAGTATTTTAGAATAATTTTTATGTTTATTATATTTTTTTTATGTTATATATCTATATTTATTAGATAAAATATATTAAAAAAATTATTTTCTTTATTATTCAAGATCTATGACAGCAATTTTATAACCACTGCCATATCCATGCCAACCGCTGCCATAAGTCCGATGCCAACCACTATACTAGACCTATGATAGCAGTTAAGAAATTACTGCTATAGATTACCTATGATAGCAATTTTGTAATCGCTGCTAAAAATATCCTATGGCAGCGATTATATAACCATTGCGATAGGTCGATCTATTAGAGCGATTTATAGGCTATCTATGGAAGCGATTCTAACAACTGCTACAATAACCGCTACCATAAAGCTACGATGACGACCGTAGTAGCAATGGTTAGAAAATCGCTGTCATAGCGTATGGCAGCGATTTTTTGGACTACGGTAGCGGTTACAAACCGCAGCCATCGCCCTTTTTATAGTAGTATAAAAGTGGCACGCTGGCACAGTAATTGATGATGGTTATCCTTATTTATCGATGCTAAGTGTTGTCGCTATTTAGCTTTACCTATGCTTTTTTTGCATCAATAAATATTTTTAAAAGAAAAAAAATATTTTTATTTATATAAATTTTTAAAACCTATAGACATCGATATAACATCCACATAACGGATAACATAAGATATAGCACCACATAACAAATAGACACATCTCAAAATTAAACTCATTCACTTTAAAACATCCATATAAAAGACATGTACATATACAAAATGTCGTACATACTACATGTCCTTTAAAAAAATACAACAAAATAAAATAAAACTCCATATCGATGGCGATATATCATAAACCCGCATTAAATTAAAAAATTAAGTTAGCAAACTAATTATCTAATATAAATGCTAAAAATATATTAATTAAAAAAATATAAAATAATATCGATGGAGGAGGCATTGTCGTCGTCATCGACGGAGTCTTGATCATAAGCATCAGCAAGAACATCGAAAGTTGGTGGGAGAGGCATATGACGACATAACTCATCGAGCTTCGTCCCAAATGCTTGAAGCTGGAATAAAAGATTAGTATTGGCTCATCGTAGGTCCGCTATCTTCTTCTGATGTCTCCTCTCGATCTCAGCATGTCTACTCTCTGCCTCATGCAGACAAGCATCACAAGAAATATGTACTGCTTGAGAGGAGCTAGGGGCCATAACTCCATATCCCAATCTCATAACATAGCTAGGTCTCCTACCGAGCACCTCATCACAGATATTGTCATCTATGGATGGGGTAGAGCCCTCAGCTAGGGGCTGAAATCGTATCTCCATCATATGATCCTAATTAAAAAATAAATAAATATAATAAAAAATCTAAACTTTATAATGAAATTGAAACAGAACTTAATCACTTAATACTCACATGTCTCTTTCTGATATCGGAAAGCCACTCGCCCGTCGTCCGATAATGGATCCTCTAGTAGACATCAATCCGCCTAAGCAACTATCTTGTCTCGATGTCCCTTTAAAATTTATGAATGTAAGTATATTGACACAGATATACTCTAATAAATCATTAAAGATATATATATATATACTTACCAGCTCATATTGATACTATGCAAATGATTTTGATCCACCATAATGCATCATCATAAGCTTCGACCTACTCTATGAGGCCTTATCACAGTAGGCCTAATAAACAAATGCAATGAAGATATTAGTGAACATATTACAATAATATGTCAATTCAATAATCAATATTTTTATTATACATAATAATTATATCCGATATGCTGGATCCTCATATCTATTGCAGAGGAGATCTCAATCGGGGCGTGATACACACCTGTGCGATGTCTCACATGCCGCCACCACCCCACATGCCTGAAAGACCTCCTTCCAGTGTGTATGGAGCTCATATCTGAATTCTCTAAGCAATCGCCCCATATGCCGAAGGATAGCCTTCCGCACATGCGGGATATCAATCTTCTAAATATCAAAATCATGCTGCAAAAATAATATACAATATATGAGATTTATCAAAAAAATAAAAATACTATAATTATAAAAATTATATTTAGTTGCCTACAAATGATCGAGAAGGATCTGCTACTGTGGCCTCGTAACTCTGCACCAATTAGTCAGTATCAGGAGAGCATATGAATGGATAATAATACCTACCTCGCACACATATGGATTTCTGACATGGTGCTCTACTGGCATGACATATCTCGATGGAATGACAATCCTCATCCTCTCTCCAAGATGTACCCTCCTCCACTCATCCAGCTTCTCATTTCTGGCGGCTCCATGTGTTCGCCTAATCACAGTATCAGTAGCTGCAACAAAATATAAAGCTTAAAATCAGTTATTTATACATGATAAAAATTTAAAGTAAATATAACATAAAAAAAATAATTCATAATAGAAGATGATGTACCTGCCTCACTAGTAGTGTGCTGTTGAGATGATAAAGAGGTACCGACATCTTCCTGTCGATCCTCCATCAAATCGTCCTCCAAGAAGCATAATTTAAAATTAGTTATTTATAAATGATAAAAAAAAATAAAATAAATTAAACATAAAAAACTATAATATGTAAAATCAAGCCGGCATCTTCTCGTGCAAGCCTCTAGGATCGTCCTCCTGATGTCATATCTGTATCAAACAATATATTAGAGATAATATAATATTTGATAAAAATTACATCAATACTAAATGATATATAAAATTTAAGATATATGAGTTTCTTGAAAAATTACATATTATCAATCAATGTCTGTATCTTCATTAGGAGGATTATCGACATCTTCATCATCATAATCCATCAATGTATAATCTTCCTCTTCGTCATTTATGAAGTTGTCATCACTGTCATCATGATCCTCCAACACGTTCAGATTTAATTCGCTAACATCAATATAATTGGGTTGCACGTCATCTCTAGTCAAAGGAGATGTACTTTCAATATCGATACTATACTGTCCCAAGTCAGCTATATTCTATTCCTCCTAAAAAAAATCATCATCTATTTCTATTTCGGAACGAACATCTATGTCATAAACACTCCTTGGTGCAATCTTTTGTACAATATGCCATTCACCCTTATATCTCATATCTTTTAGGTATAATACATGTTTTGCTTGACTAGCGAGTATGAAAGGATCTGATTGATATCATGTTCTTGCAAAGTTGATGCTTATGAAGTATGCATCTTTATGAATATCCATCCTATTATTGCTGATATCCCACCATTGGCATTTAAATAGATAAATAAATTATTTTGATCTATATCTTAACTGTATAATGTCGGAAAGGATACCATAATATTCAATCTCATTATCTCCATCAGTTTCCAATGTCAAAATTTTACTATTTTGAGTCCGCCGCTGCATATCAAGCTCTTTTGTTTGAAATCTTATACCACCAATAATACATGAGCTATAACACGAAACCCTAGGATCGAGATGGCATGCCAAATCATATAATTCCTCGATTGCACCATCTTCTTTATTATGATATATTAACATCATCTACAACAACCTACACATAAGTTAAAATAAATTGAACTATGTACACATTATATGTAATAAAAAGTTGAATAAAACTGTTATAGTGCTTACACGTTGTCTAAACCAAGCTGCAAACTTTCTTCGATGTCGTCCCTCGATATCCCTATTATTCTATTACAATAATACATCTCTATGCTCTCTACAATAAATACATGCTTATTATTTATTTTACCTCATAAAAAATATATAATATTGATTATGTAAAGATACTTACTTCATAAAATGATAGATTTCTTTGCAATTATTTAGTATATAGAAATGTGCCAGCTCGTATTCTTCTATATTCATATGTTTGTACTTTCTTTTACTAATAGGATGAACATTAATCCTAAAAATAGATAATGTTGATTCAATATCGGGCCACTCCTTATCTGCATTGCGCTCTTCATGATTGAATCATATTTTCAGATCATCGAGGTACATCAAATAGAATGTAAGATACTCTATAGAGATATATGCTTCCGCAATTGATCCTTCTGGACATGCTTTATTTCGCATATATTATTTTAATTTATATAAGAATCTACACATGCAAAATAATAAAAAATATGTAATTATTTTTTTTATTATGATTGTAAATTAAGTAAAAAAATTAAATTTTTTATAATAATATTATCATTCAACAGGATACATCCATCGATACTAAACTAACCTGGCAAGTAAAGCCTTCCTTGAAAGGTGAACAACCAAGTGTATCATAATATCAAAAAATAATGATAGAAAATTTTTTTCAGCTTACACAGCAATAGGACAATATCTAATTGAAGCTTCTCAAGTATATTAACTTGGAATTTCCGACAACATAATTCTCAAAAAAAAAAATTTAATTCAATAAGTACATTCTGTACCTCTACGGTGGAGAAGCCATGCATCATAATAAGTATAAGATGTTGCAACAGTACATGAGAATCATGACTCTTCATATCCGAGATACCACCGTCTTTCAAGTTCACATGGCTTAAAAATGTTGGAGGCAAAGCCATCAAAAAATTTTACGATTTTTAACCACTCATAGAAAAGAATAATCTTATTATTGTTATTAGTCTATATTTTACTTCATTATTGTAAAAATTTTGATAGCATCTCCTCATGGTTCTCCAAGCATACAATGTGAATATGATGCCTATGCACCCTATCCAATATATACCTAAAGAATATATGAGAGATAATTACTGAATACCACATAATAAAATAAAATATCGATTAATAATAATCATAAGATTAAAGCTTTTTTAAAATGCCCAAAATTGGAGCATCTAAAAGTCGATCTTGATCGAGATCGACTCTTGAATGAAAATCTATGGCTCAATGCATGCAATTTCGGGTCCATCTCTGAACATACATTCAAAAATGGTATCCTAATTTATCAAAAAGGGATAACTCTATATTTTCTTAGAGTTTCCTCTAAAATATGGATATTTTTCATATTTATGTAATAAATTTTATAAATAAAAAAATTATTTATATAACTAATAACTAAAAGCAAATAATCATTAATATAGTCTTAACAAGCTAGATCTACCATTGAAAAGAGCATCAAAGAGAAATACTTCATAAAATTAACAACACGAGAATCAAGGTAAATTAGAGACTATCATTTTAGTTGAATCATAAATTATTTTTATTAATCATATATATATATGTATATATATATATGTATGTATATAGATATGTATGTGTGTGTACATATACAAAAAAATAATATATATATATATAATATTATTTTAATTTTAAAAATATAATTAAATATTTTATAAAATATATTATTTTATTTTATTTACTTTATTTACTTTTTTATTTTTATTTCTTTCTTATTTTTTAGTATTAAAAATAAATAAATAAATTATAAAAAAAGAAAAAAAAAACTCTTCCTCCCTCCCCCCTGGCGCCTACATCCCCCTCCCACCGTCACCACCGTCCCCTAGCTACGCCCCTCTCCCACAGTCATTACCCCCCCTACGCCCCCTCCCACCATCACCACCACCCCCTGCGCCCCCCTCCCCCTCCATCCTTGTCTCCCTCCCCTTTGCCCCAGTCATCCCTCGTCTTCATCGATTGTCGCCATCACCACCCCCACACCCCATCTGGATCTCCACCGTCGTCACCATCGCCATTGCGCCCTCCTCCCCCTTCATCCGTGCCTCCCTCCCATTCACCTCCGCACCATCCTTAGGGTACCTATCGCCACCACCACCTCCACACCCCAGCCCCAGCCTCAGCCCCATCCCATCCCTTCCTCGAGGATGCAAAAGCAAAAAAAAGAGGATTTTACCTTTTCTAGGATGGCGACACGGCGGCGATGGCAGCGGCACGGCACCGCGATGGTGGTAGAGGCAGCGACGACAGCAGTGGAGGTGGAGGCATGGACCACCAATGGCGAGAGAGATCAAAAGAGAGAAGAGGTAAATAGGAGGTAATCGACGAAGAGGGTTCGAGCGGAGGAAATAGGAGGGCAGGGGCGGCAAACGAAATGCACGGAGGGCGGGATGGTAAATTTCTAAAAAAATTTATCGATGCAAAGTTATGTCGGTAATACTAATTACCGATGAATAAAAAATATCAAAAAATATTTAACAAAAAATTAATTTTTTAAACATTGGACTTAGCTACGTTTAAGAAAAACATGGGTAATAAAATTATTACCGACATCAACGAAACATCAAAAAAATTTAATAAAAATTAAAATATTTAATAAAAAGATATTTAATAAAAATTATTACTAAAGTAATATTTTTATCGCAAAATAAGCATTTATCGATGATAAGAAAACATCAAAAAAAGTTTATTTAAAATTAAAATTAGGTTCACAAAATATATAATTAAAATTTAAAAATAAAAAAAATTAAAAAATAATTTTTGATGAAAACTATACATCAAAAATAAGATAAATTTTCTACGTCAGCCTTTAACATAGGTAATTATTATGTTTACCGATGATTTCTTACGTTGCTAAAAGTTTATTTTTTGATAATTATTTTACGTCGGTAATAACTTAATTACCTTCCATTGGCTTTTAAATTAGCTTTTATATTTTTATAAATAATTTATGAGTATAATTATTAAATTTAAAGCTCATCTTCATCATTTATTATCTAAATAATTATTGTTAAAGTATTGTCATAAAAGTTTGCCTCAATCCTGAAGCCCTAGCTATGTCGATCAATAAAATTTATCTC
The DNA here is from genome assembly GCA_006176705.1 of Cocos nucifera. Lineage (NCBI taxonomy): Eukaryota > Viridiplantae > Streptophyta > Magnoliopsida > Arecales > Arecaceae > Cocos > Cocos nucifera. Next base: position 899,584 of record QRFJ01000099.1, read on the forward strand.
AATGATCAAGAATGATCGCATAATGATGTGATAGATAGAGATCATTAATGGATCTAAAAATTTACAGTAATAATTTTGATGATATTTATAACATACTATTAAAATTTTATTTCAATCAAACATCATTATCATGGTCAATTTAGTAAGGAATAATTTCGATCATTAAATAAAAAATGAGTGATCAAAAAGCCAAACGACATCCAATTAAGATAATTTTTTAGATAAATAATTTTTGCTACTACTTTCATCATTTATACGATCGTGATCATAAAATTTAAACCGTACGTATATAAACCATCCACGTTAAGCAGATCTTATAAAAATATAAGTATATTTACCTAGTGATCTTAAGAATTAGTATCAAGAGACATAAAGTTTTGGATTGTTCATATATATGCAGTTTAAATTTTATGATCATCAACATACAAACAATCAAAGTATTTGCAAAGATCATTAATCTAAAAAATTATCTTATAATCGGATGCCGTTTGGCCTTTTGATCACTAGTTTTTCATTTAATGGCTGAAATCATTTCATGCTAAATTAATTATGATAATGATGTTCGATTGAGATAAAATTTTGATAGTATGCTATAAATCACAGAGATTATCTTTATAAATTTTTGAATCCATCAGTGGTCTCTATCTATTAGATCATCATACGGTCATTTGTGACCATCGAAATCAAATTTTATTGATCGACATAGCTAGAAAAACTTGATCGAGACAGACTTTTGTAATAATAATCTAATAATAATTATTTAGATAATGAATGGTGAAGATAAATTTTAAATTTTAAAATTATATCGATAAATTATTTATAAAAAATTATTAAAATAACTCAATATTTGCCTATGCTCTTAATTGCGTAGGTAATAAGTTTATTTACCTACGGTAAAGATATACGTAGGTAATAAGAATCTTTACTTATGCTATTTAACGTCGACAAATAATTTTACTTTTAATTATTTTTTCTATTTATTTTTTTTATTTTGCTAAAACTTTTTCGATGCAAAGGAATCATAGGTAATGATCTTAATTTTCTATGAAAAAATAAACGTAGGCGATTAATCTAATTTTTTATGCTAAGTTACCATCGATAAATTTTTTAAATAAATAAAATAAAAAATAAGTAAAATAGAAAAATATTTATCGACGATAACTAATCATAGATAATAGATAATTACCTACAAAAAATTAAATCATAAGTAATTATACTTATTACCTACATAATTTACCATCAATAATTATTTATAAAAATAAAAATAATAATAAAAAATATTTTTTGATATTAAATAAATATAGGTGATAAGCCTAATTACCTACGCAAGAATTAGGCGTAGGTAATTAGTCTTATTACCTACACTAAATTAGTATCGATAAATTATTTATAAAAATAAAAAAAATAATTAAAAAAATATTTATCGATGTTAATTTAGCATAGGAATAAGACTAATTACCAATGTAACCATTATGCGTAGGCAATTCATCTTATTGCCTACCCTAATTTAGCATCGATAAATTATTTATAAAAATAAAAAAAATTAATAAAAAAATATTTATTAATGTTAAATAAATATAGGCAATAAGCCTAATTACCTACGAAAGACTTAAGCATGGATAATTAGTCTTATTACCTATGCTAATTTATCATCAATAAATTATTTATAAAAATAAAAAAAATTAATAAAAAAATATTTATCGATGCCAATTTAGCATAGAAAATAAGGCTAATTACCTACGCAAGATATAACCGTAAGCAATTGGCCTTATTGCCTACGTTAGTTTAGTATTAGTAAATTATTTATAAAAATAAAAAAATAATTAAAAAAAATTTTGCCGATACTAAATAAACGTAGGCAATAAGGCCAATTACCTATGCAATCTTTAAGCATAGGTAGTTATTCTTATTACCTACGCAAATTTAGCATCGATAAATATTTATCAAATATTAAAAAATTAAGACCATCCATTATCGATGCTTTGGTTTAAATGTTGATGCTACGTTTACATGGCTAAATATATTTGATGACGTTTAGTCTATAGCGTAGCTAATTATGTCAATTTTATCGATGTTTATTCTTTTGCGCTTTTGCGCAACTAATTATCCTCTTTATCTATGCAAAATTTTGCGTAGGTAAATTTTGCATCGGCAAAATCCCTATTTCTTGTAGTGCCTATATCAATATTTAATTGATTGTAAGGATAAACAAAGACATTAGTCAACTTATTAATGGAACAACTCACGGTCTATACAATAAACAATATAGTAAATTATATTCGAGGTTTATTGAGTCAAGCGATAGAGCTTAATTGATTTTGGCTTGGCTCAAATTTTTCAAGCCCATCTTTTTTTGTTTCAAGCTCGTGTTGTTTAGCTTCAAATCAAGCATGACTCTAGCTTTTCTTGAGCAAAGCTCAAGTTGTATAGTTCATTTCAAAGCCTAGCCTGATGGTTCGCTTTGGCTTGACATGGATTTACTACTGATGTCAAGTCAAGTACCAAAGATGCTAGCTTGCACTCCTTAAATTGAACTACTGCATCCACTTGTGCTATCTACCACTCATGTTTATGTAGTTTTGATCAGTAGTAGTCCTTTACCATATTGAGGGGTGCCTCCGTGACATCAAAATTCTATTGTCTACTCTAGATACATCTATAATGATATAGACTATGATAAATTAATTAGTTGTGTATATATTCCTTTAAGAACATGTGATGCACATGATTTATAAGGAGAAAACATTCAGTTTTCAAATGGATGTTGAATGAAAATGATGCTTGAACTTCTAAAGTTTACCTAATTAGTTGCATTAAAGTAGTATAGATCTCACTAAATTTTGTTGATCGATTCTTAAGAAAGCCATTTGTGTTGGATCATTCCTTGGACTATTTGTATTAGATCATTCCTTAGACTTTTCGAGAGAGAAAAAGAGGGGGACTCACCCACATTATTCACTAGTACTTGGGGATGCACTAGCTAAAATTCCAACCCAATACCTTTGGTTGCTCAACAAAGGAGTATGACTACTAGAGAAAGCTCTTCTTTAGATCATTTCTTAGACTTATGCTTTACAAGATATACCACTTTGCTAGAATAAAAAGATTAAAAAGACATCGCAAACTATTGTTGTGTTTATTTGGGACAAAAACCCTTCTATTCAATGAACAGTGATCACTGTTCATATATATATATATATATATATGTATGTATGTATGTATATATGTATATATATGTATGTATATATATATATATATATATATATATATATATATATATATATATATATATGTATGTATGTATGTATGTATATATATATGCATGCATGCTTATGCACGGACATGCATGTACAATAGTGAATTTCAGCTAATAAATGTAAGAAGTTATATTTGTAAGAGTGTATATGCAAAAGTTCTTTGGCTAATATGGTGGCAGTAGCTGGTGTTATTTTCTTGCATAATTGTACTAAATATGTATATTTTCAATGTCAAATTTTCTAGCAGACTTATAGAGGCTTTCTTTCCTTCTCCCATAATAATTTTTATCTAAATAGAAGCATTTGACTAGTTACATATCTGAAGTTACCAGCTAGCAAAAGTAGCTATGGAAACAATTAACAAATATAAGTTGATAGTCATATTTATCACTATTCCATATATATGGTGATGGCCACAATGACGAGGTTGATCATGAAGAAAGAAAGCAACATTTAAAGGTAACGTATAGCATCTTCTGAGCATTCCTAATAAAAAATCCTTTCTTGTCTTCCTTGTTGTATCTATTGCTTTCGTCGTGTGTCCATGCCTTTTGCTAACATACATTATGTGTTGTAAAATAATTTAGCAATGAAATATAGCATCTTATGGTGTGGCGTTTGTAGCTTGTTAACAATGACATCTGTAATAAAGCTTATTATATCATGGCCATGCTGTCATCATAGGTGACCCATAAGGTCTAAAAGAAACTTTAGATAATAAGCCAAAATGGTAGCAAACAAGGTATAATATTTTTAATTAAGTATTGGAGATCAGGTGGCCACCGGACACATCATGTCTCAAAAAGCCATCATCTCAGCCCAAAATAGTAGAATATAAAAGTTTGATTATAAGCTCTTAGACTGTTGACACAATTATAAACTTGTGAACATTTTTGTGGAAATACAATATTCATCATGTAACTAATGAGAAAAATGCCTACCACACCCACATCTCTCTCTCTCTCTCTCTGCACAACGAGAGGAGAGTAGCCAACTTATTTGAATATGTTGCATAAAATATTATGTAGGAATCCAAGTTCTTTAACGCATTTTTTTCATTTTTTTTCCATCTTTTTCTATATCTTTACAACTTAATTCAATCACCACAAGATCATGTAAGATTTGTTGTCAACTTTCTTTTATATTGAGCTCAGAAACCATAAGATGGTTAAACACACCCACTTCTTAAATTGATTAGGGGACGAACTAATACAATGCAAGTTACAATGGAGACCTAAGGTGGCAAAGTTCTGGGTGACCTGAAAAATTGCAGGTTCTTGAATGGAAGAACTTTGTGTGATAGGGTGAGGGTTTGGTGGAGTTGAAATTAATTACATCAAGCATGCCTAGAGACTTATATTTTTACATGGTCCATGTTAAGGGAGAGAACAAACAAATATTTGGTGAAGATTAGACCATGTAATAGTTCAATTTGATCTAGTTAGCTTGGACGATGTCCTATTCGGCTTGTACACAATGATGAAGCCCACCTGTTCAGTGCCCTTGGTGGAGATGACATCCTTTTAGACCCTGTACAAATCCACTTACTACAACAGCTCACTTCTAAATTGTAGATTCCAACGTAACTAAACTACTTATGTAAAACAAACTATATATGCTATTGCAATGCCACTTGATGTGAGCAAAATATTTATGGAATAAAGGATAAATATTTATGAAACAGCGGCTAGACTTTATTAGTAACAAGTAAATACTTTGTATTTAAGAAAATTCAGATGTCGTGGGGATAAACATCAATCAAAAGACATGAGACAATCCAAAAAATACTTGATCTTGATCAAATTTATATCTAAAAGCTAGTTGGAGCAAGGATCTAAGAGCACACTTTTGTATGTGAGGAACCAAAACCATTTAAAAATAAAGCAATGAAACTGTCCAGTCATTGTTATATAAGCTTGCTTCTTAATCACAATCTTCTAGAATATCTAATGAGAAAAATGACACTACCAAGAAAATTGAGTCATTCAAATTGTTGTGATTAAGCACAATGCCTATATAGCAACTCCAAGGTCACTTTCTAACAGGAGTACTAATGCACAAACTTGATTTAAAAAAAACTCTATGCATCCATTGGTATGCCACAGGGCATAAGGAGATTGGTGATGCATAATCTTGATCGATGAAGAAAAAGCATGCTGGAATAACACATGGCATAACGTGATTCCTGAAATCAATGAAGCTGGTGTCATTCATAAAGTGTTATGATGCACCAACGAGTAACCTGCTGGATCTAAAATTTTTTCCATGGATCCGACCCTGCCCAACTAAATCAACTAGTGAGTTTATCTGGATCCAAAATCATGATGCATATCTAAAATGACACTGGGTTGGGGTCAAGCATATTTATATCTGGCCAATCTTTTTTTTTAATCCTAATTATAATGTTGGGGAATACTATTTCTTCCATCCTGGGAAATTAATTCTTATAATTGAAAATAAGTGATAGCAATAAAAAAATGAAAGCACATTATCCAAATTATTGCTTAATATAACAATTATTTTTCTAGGTGAAATAAATATTTTGAAAGTTATCATTTAGAATTTTGAAAAAAAAAAAATCTCTTTTTAATGTGGTAATTAATGTAAATATCAAATTATAGCTACTTATAAAGAGGAAGAGCATATCAATTCACAAACATGGAGAAAGTTACTAAGAGGGCAAAGCCCTCACCACCAAGACGACACATGGTTGGCAATGTGCCTTTTCATTTAGAAGGTGGCATGGGATCGACTCCCTACCAGAGTTCTATTGTGGGCCCAGGGGATGGATGTCTCATCCATCTGTCCAAGTTGTGGGTTGGAAGAGTCGCTAGACCGCATCCTCTTTCGATATGCTCAAACAGTCCGAATGTGGCAGCTTGCTAGGCTCTTTCCCATGGTTACCCTTGGTGAGCAATCTGGCCATGCCTTCTTGGAAGCCATACAACAAAGTACTTAGATTCATGCTGTGAGGTTGGAGGCATCAAGGCAATTTATGTGGCTTATCATATCTGGTTGGCCCAAAAAATTGGCCTATTTGGGGCTAGATGAATATCGATGAGATTTGTTTTTGAGAGGGCCTCATCTCAGGCTATCGAGATTCTAAAGTTGTCACTGCTTGGGCCGATCTTGAGGAGTCGAGACACCAAAGACTTTCTTCCACTCTTGCAGTGCCCCATAGGATGTTTATTTCTTAGGAGCCTCCACCCCTGACCTTCCTTAAGGTCAACTTTGATCGCAATATGACTAGTGGACATGATGGTGCTAGTTTCGTGATTAGGGGCCCAAATTCTAAATTTATTATGGCAAGCAAAAACTGCTTATTTGAGACTATAATTTTGGTTGCTAAGTTACAGGCAGCCTTGGAGGGTATATCCTATACGAGGTTGTAGCTCTGAGTTGATCAATTGGTGGTGAAGGGATGAGACTCAGCCATGGTGGTCACTTGGATTCCAAGGTAGGAGGGGGGAAGAGTATAGCCTCCAACCGGCTTTTTTGTGACATCTAGCGCTTTTTGGCAGAGTGTGTCTCCATTGATGTCAAATATATATATAAAGAGGTGAATAGCACAGCTGATTAGGTGGCAACCTATGTTGCTGACAATTCTGGAGGGAACATTTGGTCTTATGTATTTGTTTTGCTGATGTCCTTTTATGACATCTTTTTTGCTGATTTTTTGGGCTATATTCATACCCCTCTTGTATAAATGATCCATCTTATCAGAAAAAAAGTCACTGTTCATATGATCTTCCTTAATAATATTTATAACCATCCTAGTAAATCTCCTCTAAGACTATCATAAAGATTGATTGTTTTGTAAACCATGATACTGTAAGGACCTATGTGAGTATATGTTTAGTTCCATATTGGCTATGCTATATATAGATCTTGGATATCTATACAAGATTAAAGAATCTAAATAACACCTTCCAGTAACCTTTTCAGATGAGGTCATAGATTGTTATAAATGATAGCAGAATAGATCCAGTATTCTCTTAATAAAGTTTACCATTCTCAAATTTCTTGCTCATTCAGTCCGTGATTTAGAGGGTAGGCTTGCAAGTGAAAATTTACTATTTTAAAATATTTATTTTCTTAATTTTATAGGTCAAATAAGTTTAGATTACCTCAAAGTTTTTCAAGAGTACTCCTCATATATTGTACTTTCTTATTTTGGGGATTTTAGGTGATTCAAGATCTAGTTTTTGTAAATCTTGCACGGACTTGTCCTAATAAACTTTGCAAAGAAAATAAAAATATATTTCACATGTTAAGAGTATGTGTTGATATGTCTTATTACTTCATAAATTTAAACATATATGTTATATATACTATAAAGATCCAGGTTATATTGGACTGGTCTAGAAAAGGCTTTAACCCATCCCTGGCACATGTGCTTGGCACGTGCTTGTGGAACAAAGAAGACTCATAATCGGAGTCTTCTTCGTCTCCCCATTCCAATGAGGATACCAAAAATTGAACAAAAGAGATCCTAAATCATCTCTATACATAAATTGATGATCTTCCTCTTCTTTGAATCCACTATCGATTCCTTGAGAAATCATCACCGATCGTTCAAGATTCTCCAAGTCTTTTTGCTTAAAATTTCACCAAAAGAAGACCACCAGAATCTTCTTTGGGGTTGCCAGACTGAGGTAACTCCTTTCTCTTCTTTCTCTTTCTTTTCTTGATTTTCTATTTATCATAATTACTCAGATTTGGCCTCCAAGCTATCGAATGGAGGGTGAACAAGGCATATGTTGCTTGCCTTGTGCTCCACCAACCGCTTTTGGCCACGACTATTGTCAGGGCTGCTACTTCATTGCCACTAAGAGCCACTGTAGGTGGCTAGCCCTAGATCTTCTGCTATGGTTGGGAGAAAGGAGAGGGGAGGATATCCACTATTTTCAAGAAGAAGAGAAAAAGAGAAGAAGAGAGAGTTCTTCTCTCTTCCCTCCTTCCTAGTCTATTTTATATTTTTTTTTTCTCATAGATGGATCAGGGGATCCATGAGGAAAAGGATCCAGAGGACTTGTATATTTTTTCTTAGATGAACTAGGGGATCCACAAGAAAAAGGATCTAGGAGACTTGTTTGCTTTTTCTTAGATGAACCAGAGGATCCATGAAGAAAAGAATCTAGTGGACTTGTTGGTGGACCCTAGTGAACCCCGATAGAGGATTCTAGATAGATGATTTCTACATTATGAATTTATTTTTTTAATATTAATTTTCATTCTATAGGAGAAAAATCTTTTGGATAGAAGAATATTTAGTAAGGTTTTTGACTCTTTGATCATAATCTAGTGAGTTTTATTTATCATCGATGGAGATAAGAATCCCTATGCATGATCACTATTATATATACTACTTCTACTGTTGGATTTGCATCGTTAATTTTGTATAGTTAGATTCGTATCGATGGATTTATCTTATTTGAGATACTATTGTTTTTATACAATTTTTCGATATAAGTATGTTATGTGTTGACTATACATACATACATACATACATACATAGATGTATGTATGTATGTATGTATATATATATGTATGTATGTATGTATGTATGTATACACACACTAGTAGTTGATGATATAATATATACTTATGATATGCTTATTTTGATTATACTATAAATTGGAATTGATGTGCTAAAATCAACATGTAATAATTAGATAGAAATTATATGATTTAGACTAGCCTCATCATAAGATAGCTGGTCAGGAGCTTATACTTGGGATAGCTTTTGATGCATAGAATAGCCTTCAGAAGCTTATACCTGAGATAGTCAGTCAGAAGCTTATGCTTAGAATAGCCTCTACGAACTTATGCATGAGATAGTTGGTAGGACCTTATGCTTGGGACAGCTTCTACGATCTTACGTATAAGATAGTCTCTAGGAGCTTATTTCTGAAATAACTGACTATAAATTTATGCCTGGAGTAGCCTCCACGAGCTTACATATGAGATAGTCAATTAGAAGCTAATACCAAGGATAGGCTCCATGAACTTATGCATGGGATAGCCTTCAGGAGCTTATGCTTGAGATAGTATTCCAGAGCTTATGCATGAAATTTGATTAGTCACGGACTAAGGCATAATCTTGGTCAGTCCAAAGCCAGAAAGAAAAAGGTTAAGAAATCTGAAATTATGATAAGAAGAACGGATGATAAAATACATAAAACTAATGCTGAATAAAGAATTTCACTTGTTGGCATATCATAATACATCTTTTTCAATAAGACAAATATTTGATACATATTGTATGGATATTTAATATGAGATTTCATACTTTATTCTTATTGCTATTTTTAAATTATATTATTATATTAGTGTAGATATGCAGAGATTTTTACTGGACTATAAAGCTTACAACTTTCTTCTTTTCTTTCTTTTTATAGTTACAAGATGCTTGTACTTGGCTAAGGTTCAAATTTTGATTTAAAAGGATTGATTAGATAGAGCATTATCAACATCAGTTGGATGACCGAGTTTTGTAAACTATATTTGTTAATATAAAATATTTATTATGAATTAAAACTAATAGTGTTCATGATATTTTGAGATTATAATAAATTTTAAAGCCTTATATATTTTTTAGGACTAGTCCTAGAGAGTGTATAGCCGTTATGTGCCCGAGTGCTGAGCTTGGGGTATGACATGTACATTCATAACTAATATGCTTCATCTCTTATATCGATTTAATAATCTCTAAATCTATCTTGTAAATCTTTCATTTTTGTTTATTTTTCAAGCTGTCCCTTATGTGCCTCAACCAAAATGATATTCTATTGAAAATAGCCTTACCAATTCTCTAATGCAAGTGATATTTGGAAGAATTCTAATGTGGATATATTAGATGACTGGAATTGCACTTGCGATTTGTAAAAGATGAGATACAAGATCTAACTTAGAAAGTAATTTAATTAGAATGCAGCTTTATTTGGAACTAGCGCCAAAGTGTACTGAACAATAAGAAAATTGCATGCTATTTTGGCAATCAATTTTTTTGAGTGAAATTTGTGATGATGCTAGCATTGCTCATAAAAAAAAGAATAAGAGTATATTGTTTTATTTATATTTTATTTTAATTTTTTTTTTATTGACTACAAAACATGAGCAAGATATTTGGATATTTTATTAGTCAATTTTGAGAAAGAAAATATCTTGCACTTCAAAAAAAAAAAAGTTGCCAGACCATAACATATAGCTAAATTGAAAAAAAAAATGTTTTTAAAATAGTTTTTTAAAATTCGACTAATATTATTTTCAGTGACTTATCTATTTTATATTTTCCGTACATTTATTTTTTTTTAAAAAATGCCGAATATAAAACCCCCAAGTGGAAATGGATCCATTGATGAAAAAAATGGATGCTTTCGGTAGTCACTTCCCAAGGGTTCAGGTTGTGTCTTTCATTATTTAAATTTTTTTTATTTTTTACAACATCAGTCATAAATCTTAAAGTATTTTATTTTTTTTTATTTTTTTTAAATGTATTTGCATAGATCTCATGGCGGCCGGCTATTGTGTGACCTAATGGTGCACCGCTAACAAAGGTGAATCATTCTTTCGTGCGAGGGACGCAACCTGGACCTCACTCCTCCCCTTAGGCCCAACAAAGATTGGACAAAACCACAAGATCTCTCTTTCAACTTTCACAAGCAACGATAAAGACCGAGCGACCGGTCCCAGCACAAAGCCGAAAGCTCAACAATACGTCCAACAATTTCGATGCTACTCCATCTTCCACCAAAAGCATCCCCTAACAACCCTTAACAGCGAACCGTCAGGGGAGTTTTTGCTGCATGGTCTACGAAACACAGAACCAAAGTGCAACATTAATATTATTGACAGATAAGAAGTGGGAGAGGGTGGAGGAAGGGACAGAGGCATATAGGACTCCTGGACTTACCAACATTTCTCGTCAGCTAATCAAGAGCCTCCCTTTCTTAGAAAGGTGCAAGGGTGAACAAATCGTATCAGATCCTCTAGCATGAAAAATTCATCTATAGATGTGTATGATTTTAAAACAGTGAACCATTAACGACCATTATAACGATTAGAATAACTTTTATTTATCTTAGAAAGTAGTATTTCAAAGTTTTTTATTATATTAAAATAGTACTGTTAAATCAGTTATTATAACGGTGTTAGAATGGGAGACAACGGATGATAAGAGAAAAAACACTAGGCTATTTTTCCATTCAATTTTCATCCAATAATTTTTCTTTGACTATCCAATCATTTTTGAAGGAAAATTTGATATATATTTTTTTTAAAATGATATTTTATTTAAAAGAAGGTATAGATGAAAATAACAAATGTTATATAGATCACAACAAACTATTATTATACTAAATAATATGTTATAACAACCATTATCCTTTTTCCCGCTATACCTGTTATATTTGATATAATGAAAACCATTATATCAACCATTGTAAGAGTTATATTGCTGTTATCTCAAACCTTGACTCTATTATTTGATTATGTCTATTTATACCGTTATAGTGAGCTACTAAATTGGATTAAGGAATCATTAATCTGGTCCGACCAACAACAAATATATCACAACAATGAGCAATTTTATGGTCTATGACTAGACCCTCAACCAAAAATGATTTTGTCTCTAGACTTGGAGGGCGTTCCAAGCAAGCTTTCATTGAGCATATATAATGGTACGTAATTATTGGCTACGTTGGCATAAGATACTCGAGATTTTATGCTTGGAGTTTTACCGACTATCTCATCAACATCAATCTAATGATCAGATAAAGATCGACTATTCCAATCAGATGAGAACCAATAATTATCCATATACATACGACTATTTGTTGCAAGATTAACTGACTATATTACTCGAACATAAACCAAATAATCATAAAATCAGATATCTATAAAGTATAGTTACGTATGACCTAGAAGATCAAGAGTTGGAATAGCTACCAATGTATGCATTAACTGCTCATAACTGACTGAACGTAGGTCTAGAGTAATCGCTCCATCATGACCCATGATTGATTCAATAACTCCCACATTCTAGTAACTGAATGGACGGAGGCTACACTACAACGACTGACTTTGTCTTTATAAAAGGATCGATAAGTGGAGGACCAGGGAAGCTTCTTTTTATCATTTCTAAACTCTCGCTCTTCGGGTTCTCTTTGATCGTTTCTTTAACTCCAACTAACTTAAGCATCAGAGGATCTCCTGTCGAATAAATTCCGGTAAGAAGACTTTATTATGCAGAATTTTTCTTGACTAAAGATAAGGCACACTTACTCGGCCTGCGATCGATGATCTCGCTAGAGCTATTATGGCATAATTTGGTGCTCTAGGTAGAGGGGATAATCTCCTAACAAGGAAGAACTATGGCAAGGACGAGAGCCTAGAATGTCTCTACTAATTTTGCCAAACATTACCTTCACCATGAGGAACCATAGGTCCTGCATGCAGACCCTGCTACTTCACATCCGGTGATAATGGTAGACCAATAGCAATTTGATACTCTGGTATAATAGGTCAAAATGCTAACCGAAGCTATTCACAGTCTATAGCAGACTGTAGAAAAATGCCAGCAACAACTACTGGTAGAGGAGCTAGCACAACGCACTATGCCATCTAGGCATAGCTACCATGTCCCTCTGCAATCTCTTTTACCACAATATCATCCTACTTGGCACTCGCATCATGCTAATCCTCAAGCTTCTCAGCACTCTCCATGAAAGAATTCAAGGAAGGAGAAAAGACCACGCTCTCCTTCAAGTTCATCTGGGGAGGACTCTACATCGGGATATTCTCGATATTACGACAAGCAACAACGATGACTAAACAACTATGATCAAAAGCTATGGGAAGTTGATCATCAACTTGCTAAATTATAGGATGGCAATCAAAGCTCCTCTAGTGGCCTCAAATTCAATACCTATCCTCCCTTCTCCTCAATAATTTTGGATGAGCCGATCCTAACTTGTTTCAAAATACTACAACTGGAGACTTATGATGGCTCTACTAATCTAGTTGACCATTAGGAGAGCTACAAAGCTCTCAGGCTAATTCAGAGGATTTTTGATGCCCTCCTTTGCTTAGCCTTCCTAAAAACTCTCCGCAAAACTACTCGGATCTAGTAATCCGGACTTCAACTGGAAAGCATTCATTCTTTAAGTAGTTTAAATAGTTATTCATGGCATATTTCAGCACCAGCAAAAAGATACCATAAAATTTTGATAGATTTTCTCCATCTATCAATAAGATGGAGAGTCTTTGAAAGATCATATAGCATGCTTCAGTGCCACCATATTAGAAATTCATAATCTCAATGAGCTGACAGCTGTGTCGGCCATGAAGAGGGCCAGGACTTCAAAATTTCAGATTTGCTTACTCTCTAGATAAGAAGTTTTCTAAACTCTATTATGAACTCCTCGAGCGTGCATAGAAGTACATCCATGCCAAGAAAGGTGTTGTTACTCGATGACAGGCCGAGGAAAAAAAGAAGCAAAAAAAGATTGGAGCCTCCAGAGGGCCCAGTAGGACCCGAGTTAATAAAGAGGCTCCACCCCGACGATAGAGCCCAAAGCCGAATAATTTCAGCTACATATATGATTTCTACAGCCCTCCCCCTCCCTCCATCTCTACTCCTCATGTGTAGATACTTATGGAAATCGAAGGAGAGAACTACCTTCACAAACCACAACCAATGGGAGTGCTGCCAACATCTTGCAACAAGGGAAAAGTATTGCTGATTTCATCATGACCATGGCCATGATATCGAGCAGTGCATCCAAGTAAAGAATGAAATATAAGCCTTGCTCGATAAATAAAGTGATCAACTCTCCAATACATTCTCATAAAAAAGACAACTTTACTGGAGATCTTTTTCTCTACCTTTGCTTAAATGCCTTTGGCCTACTAAAAATGATTATGCCCTTCGAGAAGTCCATGAAGGAATATGTGGTAATCATGTAGAAAGCAGATTGTTGTCTTATAAACTATTTTGGCAAGGATATTACTGTCCAACCATATAATTAGAAGTAGTTGAATTAGTAAAAAAGCACGATCAATGTCAAAGATTCGCTAATATATAGAGATTATCGATGACTCATTTAACTTTTATATCGGCACCTTGGCCCTTTGCTCAATAGAAAGTCGATATTCTTGATCTATTTCCTTCTGCAAGTGGATAACGTAGATTTATCATAGTTGCTATCGAGTATTTCACCAAGAAGGTGGAAGTGGAACCACTAGCATACATAATTGAGAAGAAGATGATTGATTTCTTCTAAAAATCGATTATCTATTGATTTGATCTACCCCAAGTAATCATCATGGATAATGCTCGATAATTCAATAATGCCAAATTCAAAGAATTCTATAAGAATCTTTATATTATTTACATGTTTACTTCGATGGGACATCCACAATCAAATGAAGAAGCTGAGGTGATCAATAGAACTATACTTCAAGGCCTAAAAATGAGATTAGAACAAGCCAAAGGTCAATCGGCCTATGAATTATACAGTGTTCTATGGTCCTACCGAATAACTCCATGAATCCCAACTATAGAAACTTCTTTTAACTTAATATTTAGAATAAAGATCATTATTTTGTTAGAAATCAGAATATCATCAACGAGAATAGAGCATTATGAAGAGCCGAGTAACTCGAATTGACGATGAGTAGATTTCGATTTGATTAAAGAAACACGGAGATAGGTCCAATTATGAATGGCTTCGCATCAACAACGAGTAGTTTGATATTATAATTCTCAGATAAAACTTAAACTATTTTGAATAGGAGATCTTATCCTTAAAAGAGCTGAAGTTTTCAAGCCAACTGAACAAGATAAGCTATCGCCAAATTAGAAAGGCCCACATAAAATATCGAAGGTGCTATGACTACGAGCTTACAAAATAATTAACTTGGATAGTATAAAAATTCCTAAGACTTGAAATACCAAAAATTTATGCATGTATTATCAATAAGATTTTATAATAAATCACATTATGCAAAGTACTTTGGCTTTTGCTATATTATATTTATAAATCATGAGTATTGACTATCGATTAACAAAATATTGACTATTCAATAATTGACCAAATTAAATGATCGACTGATACTCGGTCATATGAAAACATTGTCAGCTAACTCCCAACAATATTTCAATCAGCTTACACCCAGTTGATAAGGCTTGAAATAGCCCTGAATACAATGATAAGGAATAGATCAAAGTCAGATAAAATTTGACTTATTATTTGACGACTTTGTTATACCGACGATTCTACTTAGCCGATATTACAACAAGCAAGGCAAATCTTGATTATAGATCGACAAGCTACTTAGAATATATTTTGACAATGACATTATGCAACAAAAACAAAGAAAAGAAAGAATTGAAGAAGTTTTATTTCATTGAAAATGTTTGCTTTTACATAGTCTATTGGCAACCGAACATAAAAATCAGGAAACAAAATGAAGAAAAATCGTAAGGAACTACTTCAAAAGTAATGCATAGTCATTGATAGCACTAAAATTAACTCTACTCACTATATAGATAGGGTAAGTCGATATCGTATCCTTAGTGACCTAAGGCTAAGTTGAGATTATAAAATAAAAGAAAGAATATTTATTTAAAAAATAAATTATTCTAAAATTAATATAATTAAAAAATAAAGATCTCAAAAATTGAATTAATTTTGCACTAATAGGTTGTATCTCTTTTTTTAGTTGTAATTAATCTTAAAAAAAATACCTATCTTTCCTCGGCATGTCCCATACCTGTAGATCATGGCGCGTCTCAGAAAAGTACGAGGTTAACAACTCTTCTTTTCTTGGCATGTTCCGTACCCATAGATCATGGTGCATCTCTGAAAAGTAAAAGTTATTCCTAATATTAATCTAATAGAAAAGTATAAATAAAAATATATAAAAAAGTAAATAAAAAATTGATGATAATTTTAAATAAAAAATATAATCTTTATTTAATATAAAAAAATATAAGAAAGTTTAGAATAATAAAACTCGCTCTGTATCGTTACAAAATTTCTTCTTCCTTCCAAGATTGTTAGTTTAGCTGCTCATGGAGTAATCTCTTTCTCTTCCTCTGTAAGGCTCTAAAAAAATTTTTGGAATAATCCTCAAGTAGGAGTATAAGAATCTTTTTATAAGCGTTAACAGAGAAGAGTTTTACATGATTTTTAGGTGTGGAATTAAAAAAAAAATAAAGACTAAAAAATGGAGGAATGAGATTGAAGGATCAAAAGTAGATAAAATAAAAAAATAATTATCATTCAATATAAATTTTTTCTCTTAAAATATTTTTAAATATTATTTTTTAAAAATTTTAAATTCATCCCTGCATGCCTGATTTTTGCATTGCTGCCATGCGCTTCTTTCCTTATTTTGTCTCCGCGAACGTGCCTGAGCCACGCCGCCACGTCTTTTCTTCTCGCGTGTTTTCGTATTCACGTGAAGCCTCACTCCCGCACTCACTACACCAAGCCAAAAAGTCGCATGGTGCTGTGTCATTCCATGAAGATAAGTATTCACCAGCTCATTTAATGCTTAGTGAGCCCTTCATTAATTGCTGAAGCATCCTCTCTCTCTCTCTCTTTCTCTCTCTCTCTCTCTCAAAAATCTTTTTTCTTTATATTAATACCATACATATCACTTTATTTATATTTAGCTTATTACCATATTTCATATATCACGTATCCGACTGATGCTTTAACATTCATACGAGCTCCTTGCCATATAAAAATTCAACAATTTGAACATGCATGGGATGGGCTTGCAGATATTGAGATCTTTTGTTGAAAAGTTTGTAAATAATTTTTATAATTGATAATTTTTAAAAATAAATATAAAAAATATCAAATAATAAATAATAAAGATTAAATAGCATAGATTTTAATATTTTTTATGTCATATTTAGTATATTCATCAAAAAACAAGAGCAGCCTCTCATTCAATATCGACAGCTTTAGGGACTTCTTCCTCTTTTTTAGCTCCTTCAGATTGCACCCCGCTCAAGTCTTATTTAGGGTGAAAATGAGCAACAGCAGCTTTGCAGTCCTCGAAGTCGACATTGTAAGCTTTGGTCGATCCTTCTACAATCTCATCTTCAAAATCTTGCGACTCCTTGTACTTGGCTAGTATTCGAGAAGCAAATTCTTGGGCTCAAGTTTCAACAGTGGAAGCTTTTTCTATCTTCATCTTCTAAAGCAACCCTCTTGGCATCACTCTACTTCTTTTTGGCCCCTGCGAGGGTGACTTCGGTCAGGTCCATTTTCTTTTCAAGCTAAGCAATCACCTTGCCGACTTCTTCCTCTTTCTTCTTCAATGTTGCCTCCAGCAAGACGATCTTCTTTCAAGAAAGAACTTGTTCGGCATTTAGCTAAGCAATTTTCTCCTGGTACTTTCATTTATGCTCCTTAGCAGCACGAACCAGTTCTTCCTCCACCTTTGCTTGAGCTTCGACAAACTAAACTTTTTCATCCAAAAAATGATTGAGTCGTACAAAGCTGGTCAGTCCCTCATAGAGAACGGTGGCATCATAAGTCAACTACAAAAAATGAGACAAATTCTCTAAGTGAGAAGTTTGGGAATAAAGATAAAGAAAGCAACAAAAGTAAAAAGTTATTCAAACTTATTGAAAGAAGAGATGAATAACACCCACTGATGATCTCCTCCAGCCAGTACAACTTTCTCTTCTCCCAATCAAAAGGGAGCATGATCATCTTCATTAGCTCCCAAGCTGGTCAACAATCTTCCAACACCAATGAATTCTTAGGGATACACATCCCCAAAGCTATGAAACCTTTGAAGTCAGATGGAGGATGGTCGGTCGATGAGTCAAACCTCATTAGTGCTTTTCCACAGCTTATCGCTGATGGTTCCAATACTGAAGGGGCCCCTTTGGTTGACAATTGACAACAAAGGGAGGGAGGAGATAATGCTCAACTAGAACCCAAAACTGAAGGAGGAAGCAGGACTGATCTCATTGGTACAGCCACAACTATCATCAAATCATCATCCTCCTTGGATGGAATGGTACTTAGATCTCTAGTTGGTCAACTCGATGGTGGAGTTGATGCTGGCGGTGGAGTAACTCTGGACGATGAGGTGGCCCTCAATTCTACCAAAGAACCCTCCCCTCGCTTCTTTCTTAGGGGCTCCTGAGAAGTCTGCCCTCGCTGGGATTCAGATTGGTCGGGTCTCTTTCGAACAACCCATTGAATAGATTCTATAGTGATCTTTATATTTACAAAATCGAGAAAGAAAGTTAGCATTAGAAAATGAAAGATTTATAAAAAGATACTTAGTAAAAGAAAAAGTAAGAAATTTTGTTGAAAGAGTTAACCAAATTCAATCTGGTATCATACAAAGATTGCTTTAACAATAATTATTGTTGCTTCAAAACTTCAACTCCCAATAGCAGATTATAATGCTCTTTGTTCCCATTGAGTACAACATCATTCTTATTCAAGAAGAGATTAAGAGCAATCCAAACATAGTGAAAACCCCAAGGATGATCAACAGAAACATAAAAAAATTTATTCTTCAATCTATAGATGGAAGAAGGAAGTCTGATAATGAGCTGATGATAATACCGAGGCCAAAAAGCTACCATCCTCGTTCCTAAGGATGTTTCTTCAGAGAAAATAAAGCACAGAAGAAAAAGATTTTTGGCTTAAACTGAAGAAGGTGGCAAAGGACAAAAAAAAAAAAAAAAAGAACAAAGAATTCGAATAGAATTCGAGGCTAATTAGGCTAGAACTAGTCGGTAAAAGACAAGAACATTGCAGATAAATAAATGGAGTGGAAAACGAAGTCCTGACTAAAGGAATTCTTCATAGATGGCAATGTGACCATTTAGAGGGTAGGTCACTCGACCATCTTGGTCTGGAACTGAAAATCGATATCAACTTAAGACCTTATATAGGCCTTTCAAATGCCGAATATCGCTTTCCGATAATTTGGATCTCTCATGAAGCGGACTCGATAAATTCTTAATGATCGGTTGATAATCTAACTCCTTGGAATCCGATCAAGCCTGATGAGGTGAGGACACTTTCTTAGGATTCTCTTGAGAAACTTATTCAACCCTACCATAAGAGGGAGGAACCTGAAAACCTTGATCTCTTGCAAGGTTCTCACCTCCGAACTCATTTCTGGATGACGACATCCTAGAAGACAAAATGACTACAACTAAAAAAGTAAAAAGGAAAGCAGGGAAGAAGGCCTAAAGAAACCTAGGATTCGGATCAAAAGAAAACAAAAAAGAGAAGAAATTCAACCTTAAAAACCTAAGAAGGCTTGGAGGATGAACTTGATGGAGAAAACTCTTCCTTTGATTGCGACCTGGAGCAAAGAGAGAGTCTTCCTTCGACTGCAGCCTAGAGCAAAAGGAAAGTCTAGGAGCAAAAGACAACAATCGTGGAAAGAAAGACCCTAAAAGATGAGAAAACTCCCTAATATATTGGAGTGAATGATAAAGATTGACGCTCCGGACTTTATCTTATTGGAGATGTCGACACGTGGTGATAATTTGGGCTGATAATCTTCCTGGCCATTCAATGCACCATCAATCCGATTTTGCCACATAGGCTGAATCTACGAGGAAGACTTTCAGACCAACCCAATGTTAACATGTGACCATTTGTAGCTAACCCAAGGATAGTCAATTAGATCACACGATCTTTTGCAATCATTTCATAGTACCACTCTACAATCTACACTCATTATTGTTGCACGACTTGTGAAACGATAAAATAGCTAGACAAAATGATCGGATACGCTTTTTTGAGGCAACAATAAATGAAGGTAGTCGAAGAAGCAACATATGAAATGATGCCAGAAATTAGGCATGAAATTCAAAATTCTGACTAACTTTCTTCGCCCGACATTCTTATACTATATCAGATTTGGGAGTGGAGAGCAACTATTGGTATAAAATACTCGAGATTTCATGCTCAGAGTTTTATCGACTATCTCATCGACATCAATCTAATGATTAGATGAAGATCAATTATTCTAGTCGGATGAGAACTGATGGTTACCCTAATACATACGACTATTTATTGCAAGATCAATCGACTATATTATTCGGATACAAATCGAGTAACCATAAAATCGGATATCTATAGGGTATGATTACATATGACCCAAAAGATTAAGGGTCAGAATAGTTATCAACGTAGGTATTAACCACTCATAACTCATCGAACATGGATCCAGAGTAACCACTCAATCATGGTCTATGATTGATTTAATAACTTTCATGTGTTATACTGTAATGGCCGATTCTATCTTTATAAAAGGGTAGGTAAGTAGGGGATCAGGATCCTCCACTGAATAAATTTCGATAAGAAAACTTTATTTTATAAAAAAATTTTTAACTAAAAATAATATATATTTACTCAGCAACCGACGATTTTGCTGGAGTTGTTGTGCAACAGCAATTATCCTATTCATTATTTTTTTTTTTTTTAATAGATAGAGGTTATAAAAGTACATTTTTATCTTACATTAAGCTTGATGTACGTGACCGATACTAAATACTCATCATTAAAACTAAAATAGGGCACATGAAATAAATCTGTATTTTTATTTTTTTAAAATAAAAAATAATTAGTAAAATACAAGAAAACGTAGGCTGGGTGCACGTCCTCTCATTTCAAGGGGCGAAGACTAGTTCCCCACTTGAAAGCGAAAGCAAGCAATTTAATTGATTTCGTCCAAACCGTAACGGCTACTCGGGCCACTCCCGTTCTGGGATTCTACCGAGCTCCCAAATTGCCCTTATTTAGACTACCGCACACCCATGAGACCCCTCGCTCGATCTCTCCCTAGAACTGACACAGATTAGGGCTCTTCGCTTCTCCGATTTCTGGGTCTCTGCGGTCGCGTTGGAGAGGCGGAGCCATGAACATTTTCCGGAA
Source organism: Cocos nucifera (assembly GCA_006176705.1). NCBI lineage: Eukaryota > Viridiplantae > Streptophyta > Magnoliopsida > Arecales > Arecaceae > Cocos > Cocos nucifera. The sequence goes on from QRFJ01000099.1 coordinate 920,783, forward strand.
GAAAACCTCTGCCAAAGGTCATTGACCGTTCTTGTTTTTTTTCCTAGGGTTTTCCGTCAAGCATTTCATCTCTGTGTATCGGATTTGTGCTGAGTTGCTTTTTTATGTTACGTATATTCTATTGGATTCTGCTGGCTCTAAAAAGGTCAAAATTTTACTTGAAAAGATGAAAAAGTAGTGCATTGCTTTTTGGCTCCAAAAAAAATTTGTTGATGGAGATCATTTTTATATGCTTTCTTGAATATTTGAATTTTGACTCCAAACATTTCTGTATTATGTGATATCCCGATGTACTTTTCCTTTTCCCCACCACATTTTAGTTTTTTTCTTCTGTATATGAGAATATGATCATGTTTTCTATCTCGCAGATGCTCTTAGGACGAGCAAAAGAGAAATGTCAGTTGCCACGAGAGGTTAGAATCCTGTTTTTAAATGTATCTTGAGAATATTTCTGTGTAGAGTTTTCCTTTGCAGGAGAAGGATTGTTCCATTAATCTGAGATACATGTAGAAAAATTACAGCCAGTTAGATATTCTTCTATCTTCTTTTCAGTCTGACATATGTTGGTGTGTTTCATCTCATGGTTCAGTCAAGGTTTAAACTAGAATGATGTGCATCAATAGTCAACCGCCCTGGAATCTATAATTGATTAGGTTTGCCTGGATCAAGTGATGGCTGTTAAAATGCCCATTATTTGCTGTTATTGCAGTAAATAATGGATGGTAACAGAAAATTAACCTTGTTATTGGATCAGGTCACTGCTTATTGAATAAATATGTACCTTTTTCCAGCTGACAGAATTGAATTTAAAAATAAACTACTGTATGCCTTTACAGCCACTATTCCCATCAGCTAATTGTTGTTATAATCAGGTTATGTATATACAGTATGTAAGGGGAGGCATCTGAAGCAATTTTAGCTGACCTTTTTTTTTTTTAAGCCTTGTGTATTGTTCATTTGGAAAATAAAATATGTACATCTGATGAAGGATCCAAATTTATTTGTGGACAAGAAACCATACCACTGGTTGAAATAATAATCAGTGAAGAAAGTTCAATAAGTTTGGTAGTAAGAAGCTTGATATTTATTCCATTATTTTTGTCTTCAGGCATCGAACGGGAGATTGCATCCCTGCAAATGGAGGTAAACTTGCCAAACAAATTATTGTATGCTTAATTTTGCACATTACTATAATTTGCGTTCTTACTCGGAAGTGAATCATGGCAGGAGAAAAAGCTGGTCGCAGAGATCAAGAAGACTGCAAAAACTGGAAATGAGGCAAGTCTGCTGGGTTTATACATAAATTTCTTTTTTTCTTTGTTTTGCTTAATTATTATCGATATCAAAATGTTCTATTATGTTTAATGGTTAGGTTGATTAGGGTGTTGGGCACTCAGGTTTCGTACAACTATGCTACTCTGTGATTCAATTTTGGAAGTAGGTCTTAATTATATGCATTCACCGCTTATTTGGCTTTGTTTTCTTCAGCCTGCAACACGGATCTTAGCTCGTCAACTTATTCGTCTGAGGCAACAAATCACTAATTTGCAGGGAATGCGTGCACAAATTAGAGGTGTAGCAACTCACGCACAGGTCAAGAATCCTGACTTTAAAACTAGCTATTTTTAATTAGCAGAGGCTGCAATAATATCTCCAGATTCACACACATAAATAAAAAAAGCTACATTTTCTGTTTTTCTTAGGCAATGCATGCAAGTACTTCAATTTCTTCTGGGATGAAGGGTGCAAGCAAAGCAATGGCAGCCATGAACAAGGTATACTGAAAGCTCAAAATTTATATGGGTTGAACAGATATTTAGTGTCATACTGAAAAATTTAGTAGAAGTCTGAGGTAGTAGTTTTTATTACCATTTCTCATATTGGGATTCTTTGTAATACTGAAATTTATTGGCATGTTTCAGCAAATGGAACCAGCAAAGCAGGCAAAAGTAATGAAAGAATTCCAGAAGCAATCAGCCCAAATGGACATGACGGTAGAGCTCTTTAGCTATCTGATTTAAATTTTAATATGTATCCTTTGAGGACTCTCATCTTCATGGTTGACTGTAGTGCTTTCTGTAAAATTCTCAACTTTTCCCTTTTTCTCTGAAATGTGCATTTTGTTGCTTCGCTCCATGATTTGTTCACTGCAATAAATTTGAAATGCGAATGTTAAATGAAACCAGTCAAACTTTAAACCCTAATCATTGTTCGCCGACAGAAACAGACACACAAACACACACCCATAACCACAACATGAACAAATATCTGAAAATGTTGCATGGTTGGCATAATTATTCCTATTATTATATTGCAGCAAACATATTGCAGACATGCATTTTTTCACTGTATAAAATATGAAATTTGATGTTCTGTAACCATGGTAGCTGGTTTATCGTTTTTCTCGGGCATCTATAACTAGTTCACCATTTTTTTCTGGTGAGCACTGCATAAAACAGTTATCAATAAATTTATTGAAATACTTGACTCCTTATCTTCACATATTGCATAACTTTTTTCCAAGATTGACCATGTACTTCCCATGGTTCATCTTTCACATATTCCTTATCTAGGAGACACAAATGGTACCCTTTCTGCCTTCACATATCCGCATTATTTGATTTTGGAAATTCACTTGCGTTCCCCGAAGTAATAGATATTAATATTGTTTTCCAGTAAGACATGCTATTATGGACATTAGAAAAACTAAAAAAATAAATACTGTTTTGAAGCATAAATTCTGCAAATGCTTGATCAAGACCAAGTTTTATTTGAACGTTTCACCAAGTGTTAGTCCCATTTGCCAATCCTTTGCAAGGACTAGGATTCTTGGTGGAGCAAGTAGATGTGGGGTTTTCTTTGCAATCTGTTACGAGGGTGAATCATTGCATTACAAAGGAAAAAGGACTTGAGGATGAAAACAGGAATACAAGAAACTTTTTATAAATACTTGCAGTATAGAAATTGTAATGAATAGTGACCATATTTTGAAGGAATATATGCAGTTTCGACATTATAAAACTTCTCCATTAGGTTTGTGATGTGTGAATTTAATGAATCAAATTTGAAAGCAGGTCTACGTTATCCTAAATGAAATGGTTTTACCACGTAAACTGAAGATTCAAATGATCTTGTTTAGGTAGTAGCAGTAGCAGGTCATGGCAAGGTGATGCATTTACTTAGAACTCTAAGCCATGAACTGTGGTAATTCCTAAATGAATATTGATTGTTGTTGATGAATGGAAGGGCATGGTTAAAAGAGAGGATGGCTAACTTGTTCAAAATGTCATCTTGACCAAAGTAGACTAGTCCAGAAAAGATGTAGTTTTAAAGTTGCTATTCTGCAGCTAAAATTTGGTGCTTTTCAATATCTTGGGCCCTGACATCTACTAGCTCTGCTGCATAATTTCTTTCTTGAGAAAAATGGAGGGAGAATCTATTGTATGACTTTTTTTAGTTATCTTCTTCACACACCACTCTGGTGGCTGTATAGGATACTGCCCTGCCACAGTTTTTTTGATTCTTAATATGTATAGGTGGTTTGGACAAGATAATGTTGATGTAGGAAGGTTTGAAGCTTGGTGAAGGTTGGTGACACAGGATGAGAAGTGTTAGGTGACAAAAACAATCATTGCCTAACCTTCCTATTGCATGATTTATTTTCCTCCTGCACTAAGAATTTTCGATCTTGGAGACTGATTTTAGATACATCTCAATTCATATAGGTTTTTTCAGTAATAGTTACCTTTTCTGGAAGTCTGCTATTCAACAAAAAGCTGCATTGGATTTGCTTCAAACTACTGATTATAAAGTTTCTTCTAAGAAGGCGACCAGCATTTGAGTTTCGGTTACCATTACTGGGCTGTGTATTTTAGCCCCATCACCATCTTTAAACACATTTGATGAATTCTATTGGAGGCAGACTTGTAACTTGATGACCATGATAAGGGACCTAGTGATGGAACAACTTGCTCTTTGGAGGCCGTAGTTGTCCTTGGAGGACTTGCTTGTGACCATGAACGACTGAAAATCAAAAGATTGAAGATCAATAAATTTTGACCAAGTCATCAATGTCATGTTGGTTTTCAGAGTAGCTGCATTAATTACCCATAAAGTTTTTCTTTCAATAAGTAATATATTATTTTTCTATGCAGATTGAGATGATGTCAGAGGCTATAGATGAAACTTTGGATAAAGATGAGGCAGAGGAGGAAACAGAAGAGCTCACTAATCAGGTAGACTAACTGCTGCTGTTTTACAATTAGACTAGGATTCACCATGGAACTAGTTCTTTTAGAGCAGCCGAAAGTAAATCCCTTTTCACTTCAGTTTCCTTGTCAATTTGTATTGTGAATTTGAATTGACAATCTCATTTTCACTTGATGTTCCTTTTCAGGTGCTTGATGAAATTGGTGTTGATGTTGCCTCACAGGTAATCTTTTTCTCTCTCTCTTTTTTTTTCATGAGAGAGAGTGAGAGTGAGAGTGAGAGAGAGAGAGAGAGAGAGAGAGAGAGAGAGTTTAATCAGGATGCAGTTTCAAACAATATGTAAATGTTTAATTGATTCATCAATATGTATAAGCTTGATTCTGATCTAATCTCCTCTTCTCTTGACTTTTCACAGTTATCTTCAGCTCCTAAAGGCCGGATTGCAGTGAACAATAAGAAAGCAGACCATGCCACAAGGTATGAAATACATGTTTCTTTTTACTGTCCACTAAATGTTGTTTATGCAATTATATGCTTCATGCTCACTCTAAACAAGACAGTAATAATTCAAGGAGTTCAGGACAAAAAGAAGATGATATAGATTAGTTTCTCTTTGCTTATAATTTGTGATCACCAACTATGAGAGTTGGTTATTCTGGGTTCAAATTTAAGTATCTAGTAGTCAATGCAACGTGATAACTCATCCTGTAGACCTCATGCAAAGAAATCAAATTTCTACTATATTTTCTTTTGACTTGAGACATATCTTGTTCAATCCTATGAGCACATAGTACTGCTTTACAAGAAGTTGAAATCATCAAGTATAAAATGTCTTATTAGCTGAAATGATTTTTATCTGTGTCCCATGTCCAAAATAAAGTAATGAGCAGTGGAAGCTGCTCGAGCTCTATGGTTCACTAGAGATTACAGTTGTTCTATGCACATCATATCTTTATGGAGGACTCCTGTTGAGCATCTAGAATCGAAAAATGCCTTCGGTTATTGGGCACTAAGAGATCACATTACAAATCATTTGGTTATGGAGAACTATTAAGTATGTAGAGGTCAAGGATGCCTTTGGACATCTTTCCTTCTGCTGCTGCAATAAAGTTGTTTCATGCATCATGCTCGAAACAAACTAATTTTGGCAGCAAAAGAACTCAAGTTTAAGGAGACCAAGAGATTGTAGCTCTTCCTTTTTTCTTTTTTCTTTTTCTTTTTTTTTTTTTGGTTGGGGGAGGGGAGGGCAGTGTGGGGGTGGGGGGAATGATGTTCGTATCGGTGTACTTAACATGAAATGTGTCTTAGAGAGACAGATGAATGTGAAATTACTGATTGTAAGCTACAGTCTACTTGTACTCATTCTCAATTTTCATCTTTGTTCCGAGGTTCTTATATGTTTGCAGAACTGATACAACTCCTGCAAACCCTGAAGTTGATGATCTGGAGAAGAGGTTGGCATCCCTGCGGCACTTCTGATCAGGCTAAAAGTGAACATATGCTCTTTTGTGGATAAATAAAATCAATTACTAAGAAAGGCTTCCCACTATTGTCGATAGAATCTCCAGCAATATCTGTTCTTTTAGTTAATCCTAGAGTATTGGTACCAAAGACATGAACCCTCTTATCCTTCCTAGTCTCTGCTAATGGTTATTGATGACTTAAGGCTTCCTATTATTGTTGATGAAAGTTCCAGCAATATCTATTTTTCTAGTTAATCCTAGAGTATATGTACCAAAGACATGAATCCTCTTATCCTCCTAGTCTCTGTTAATAGATTTGGAACTGTGAACTGGTAATAGGTGTATGCGGAGCCATGAATGCAGTTATATGTACCCAATCTTGCTGCTTTTACATAGATTTAGGGTTTGGGGTTTAGGGTGTTGCTTTTTGGGTTTGGGGTTTAGGGATTAGGGTTTTATGGTTTTGGGTTGGGTTTTGGGGTTTCAGGTTTTGTACATTGGCATGCACCAGAATCATGTAAAAACTACTTATGTTGATAATCTGCAGTTCCCCTAGAAAAGCTCCCTTGGTTCTTGAAGGCCTCGACCAATTTGTTTCTCAAATGAGCTTATTGAAAGTGCACTTGCATGACTGCTGTGGAATTACTTGGTTGCCTGGAACTGGAAAGCATGTTACCTGATTACTAGAAGCCATATCCATCAATTATACTTAGCTAGCGTGTGGAGTTAATTTTTCCATTCTGCAGTTATTATCCTTGTAAAGGGGCTCGCCTTGTATTTGCTTAAGAAAATTTAGATATGGAATTTGCTTTTTTTGGTCCTTGAAGGAGAACGAACGAACATTATCATGTCTGCAAGTGATCATGGGTGAAGATCTGGAGTTCTTCAAGCGGTGAAATATCAAACTTGTTAGTCAGATTGCCTTGGCTTGATTAACATTCACGAAAAATAAGACTGTAGGGAAACTGACGTCGGATAAATAGGAATTTTATTTTCCAATCAGCAGATTCAATGGCTTGAATTGGATATGATATTAAGCAGCATTCCCCATCCTATGGGATGTAAAACCAACCTGAATGTGCTCATGGTATATGCTTAGGCTTGATGCTAAACGGCTAAGATATCAGCAGTTTTGCTTGTTTTCAAACGATGGTTGCTCTTATCTCAAAAGGAAGACAGATGAATTTATATGTGAAAATAGCTCTCAGAATATCATATTATGAACTCCTACTTGGCATGCATCCAAGAGAACCGAATTTTAAAAAAAAATAAAAAAAAATTAAATTTAAATTAAATATTAAGAAAAAAAAAAGGGCTCACCACGTGTAATCTAGGACTTCCTAAACTTTAGTCGACGGGTGGTTCGTTCCTAAACATAATTTACATTTTACAGCATGTCAGACGATGGCATGAAGAGATCCAGACGTTTTACAGAAGCTGGGTGATGCAAACCCTGGCTGAATGATGGTCTCGGTCCATGCAAACCTTCTTGATATCCTTCCAATTAACCCAGCCGGTTGCCTCCCAAATTCTATGATTTGAGCTTTAGATGGAGTCATGGAGCTGCAGACAACCAGATTTTTAACCCCTTTATATATCTGTGATTGGAAACAACTTCTAAGGCTTGATGAAATTTGCTATTACATCATAATTCAAAGGTCATCCTTTATTCTAAATAAAAATAGAAAAATACTGCCATTCCCAGAGCTCATACCATCCAAAAAAGCAGAGAGTGGTTGAAACTCTGATGGATAAACCAAAAAGAGAAATTAGTGACACAAATGAAGCGTATGGATCATGATTCTTTATACACTTTTGCTCTAACAAGAATTTTGCGACAGCCAAATTGCTGCAGCAATTGATCAATTCGTCTTCCGTTGAGGATGGCTGCTCCAAACGGTCATTGGCCGACGGTTTTCACCAACATCAGACTATCAGATGCCCTGTTCCATAAACGTGCACAATTTCAATAACCAAGCACCAGCTATGCTGACGGATCATTTCTCATCATATATGCTCTCATCTTCAGCAGTTGATGACTGGCCAAAGGCTATGAGGCTCATATGTCTGGTCCCCTCCATCATTACAGCTCGAACAGCCTGCTACAAAATAATGTCATATGACAAATACCGTTGCAAGAAAAGTAGATTTTATAAGAAAAATTTTCCTTCATTTCACCACCACAGAACATCCAAGATTTCAGAACAATGGCATGAATGCACATATCAACTCAATGATCTCATCATCTAATGTTTCGGTCTTTATTATGGCATGTAAAGGCATGCATGGTTCAGAATGAGGATACAACAAAGCAGGTTGCACTGTTGTAGAGAACCAAGCCGAAGATAATTCATAAGTGGCGTACACTGGAAAGAAAAAAAGGAATAACTGTGCATACGTGGTACCACAAAGCCTTAAGTAAACCATTGCAAGGCATATTTTAGCAACTTTGAAGACCATTGAGCAAGATTTGTTGTCTCGGTGCCAACCCAATACCGGTAATAGTGTTGGTACACGATACAGTATGATAAGATTCAGTACACCAAATGTCAGTATAGTATGGTACTACATACTGGTTCCATACTGATATGGTACAAACATCGATACGGTGACTGACCAGTATGGCAAACCTTGCTATTTAGCAATGAAATGATCATATGTGAAAATAACTAGCATAAACTTGCTTAGGTTTTCAAGAGCATTGAAAGCATACTTCTAACAGAGAAACTAGGCCATTACAAGGAAAAAAGAATGAGTGAATACAAATTCGAACTTCCAGTCTTGCAACTAAGTCTACGAGAGACTGGGTTTCCATCAAAAGGTTTGAATTTGCATAAATCACTTCCAGTTGATGTCCAGAAGGAATAGGTGTTCGCACCTTTTCTATTTCACTGCAGATAAGAGGGTTTTCCCTCAGATATTGCAGGGCTTTCTCCCTGCCTTGCCCCAACCTGTTTGAAAGTTAAAACTACAATAGTTAGAGCGGGGGTAATTTCTATGAGAATATATGAACACTATAGCAACCACTGTAATTCTTTAAGAATCTGGATACCGTGTCCAGGTGGAATTAATATGCTTTCACTCACAAAAGCCTATACTAGTTTTGGCAGTTAATGTTTATGACAAAATGCTAATACAAATACAAACAAACATTAAATTTAGCTTATAACTCTTGTAAAATATGCGATCCTACAAATGCAATTTAGAATAATTGTCCACCAGCAGCATCAATCCAAAAATTGCTGTCATTTCTGCATACAAAAACTACAATGCGTATAATGAAACATTAACTCCTGGAGATGATAGGGTATCAGAATTAGCTGAATGGGGAAAAAGTGAAAAACACTCTAAGTTTGATGCAAAAGGCACACAAGTAATGATCTGAAATTCCATATACGTTAATCCAACTGGAGAGCTTTCTAGATCGTCAGGTTTAGGAATATAGGTGGCTCGGCTGAGTAAACAAACATGTGCTGCTTAAATTTCTTTATATTCTGCACTTAACATGATGGATGCACGGCAAGGCAGAGCGCCTAAAACATGCAAAGAACAGGAACTTGTAAGAGAGATTCTTGATGTACATAGGTCAGTCGCTGTCAGGTAAGAATAAAGGAAAATGATCCATTAAGCTATGGTCTTTTGCAGGGTGCAATAAGCACCTGGACTCAAAACCAACAACAACGCAGTATCTGGTCAACATTCCTTATAAGCTATCTCAAAACTCCATGCAATTGGTATATTTTACAATAAAGTTTCAGAAGATTCTAGAAATGGGAACTTAGCTAAGTTTATGACCGTTACTGCTCTACACTGAGGATGTATGAAGAAGCACCATATATGCAAACGCACATGCACATGTGCGTGCATATGTGTATATGTCTATTTATGTATGTATGTGCATATATGTACTATATATATCATTCACCAATGATAAATCATTGCAAATGCAAGTGGCAAACCTTGTGTACATATTTTTATATGTATATGCACATGTATGTATGTACATATGCATATTATATATGTATGCATCTATATGTCTGTATATATATCATTAACCCATAATAAAAGAGTGCAAATGCAAGTGGTGAACCTTTGCTCTTCATAGCTATACCATGATCCCTTCTTGGCCACAACATCCATCATTTCAGCACAATCCAGAACACAACCCTGCATTTTAAATCAGTCACTTCAGAGGTAGTCTGTTTTAAGCATATAAGATCCAAAAATCTGTCCTCAGGTTACAAGATTACCAGTTTACTGACACCTTCTCCAAATATGATCTCAAATTCAGCTTGTTTGTACGGCCTAGACACCTAAAGCAAAAAGAATAAGAAAACAGAATAGTTCTTACAAAGAAAGAAGCATCAGCTCATCTTGAATGATGCATGCAAATACTACTTCAAAAGTTTGTAGTGAAAATAGTCATTAGGTGACCATGGTTTGTCATACTGATTCATATCATCAGAATAAATTTATTCAGAAAAAGAACAACCTAATCTTGGCATACATACTTTGCTTTTCTGCACTCTTACACGGACCCTGACTCCAATGTCTTCATCTCCTTTGGACTGCAGAAAAGAATAATAAGAATTAGAAAGTAGACAGCAGATATTTTTGATAGATTACATATAGCATTAGCACAGGCAAACTGAAACTAGAGCCAGTGTCATTGGGCTTACAGACTTTATCTTCCCAAGAGGACGTATTTCAAGGCGAAGTGATGCAAAGAACTTCAAAGCAATCCCTCCACTAGTGACTTCAGGGTTCCCATAAAATACGCCAATCTTACCATATCCACAGAGTGACAAGTTATATGCTTTAAGGGATAAACAAACTGGAAGAAGTAAAATTAATTCCAAACCTTGTATCTTATTTGATTCAAGAAAATGAGGGTGCAACCAGCTTTTGATGCATTCCCTGACATCTTGCGCAATGCTTGACTCATCAGACGAGCTTGCAGACCAATTTGCTGCATCCCTATCTCACCCTAAACCAAAGATTTCACCCTCTGATGATAAGCAGGGATAACATCAATTTAAAAAACTGTAAAGAAAGGAGCTTACTTCAATTTCAGCCCGAGGAGTGAGAGCTGAGACCGAATCAACACAGATGAGATCTATGGCTCCAGATCTGCACATACGATCCGCAACTGAGATAAAAGAATGTTAGTTAAACTACAAATAAAATGTAAATGTTCCTATCCTTATATGTTTTTGCCCATACACAGTACAACCTTCACTATGAATTCTTGATGAAAATTAACTGACGATGGTAAATTTTCATATTCCTTTACTTTAGATGAACAGGTATCATAAATTGATGCAGGAAGAGGGAAAAATTATGCAAGACATGTCAGTTTACTTTCCTATCATAGAATTTGCTGCATGAATCAAAAGAAAAGGCAAGAAATAAAGTGGAAAAAATGAGGTCTTTTGATAATATATTGAAAAGTGCATTATGTGCCAGCACCTAAAAGCCAAAAAATATGATCTGATTTTCCAAATCAACATTCACAAGAATGGTCAAACAGATATAGATATCAAACAACAATTCTAACCATGGAACATGCTATCTTCCAGATGAGAACATGAATTACTACATTGGTGTTGTATCTGCTGTCCGGTTAGCCCCTTCAATGCATTTTATCCACCCATGTATGTTATCATGTCTGAGTATTTTCCTAGGGCAGGATGCCACACACAGGTGGACAATATGGCCTCAAAAAGGCAAGCCTGTAAAGCAAATTCTGAGCATAGATGCAATTCTTACATGTGCATATGGAAGATGGTATCATCCCTCTATAAGAATACAAAGTGCAGTTATATAAAGCACCATCTTGCTTAATCATTAGTAATTTAAAGACAAACACAGTGAAAAGCATAGGTGAATAAGACCATTGGTAACTTTATCAGGACATCTATACAAGTATGACATTATAAATTCCAAGCTTTATTAAGAACCATGTCATGATGTGTTGATGCCATAGAAATTGCTATGTGATTATCACGAAGTGTAACCCTAATTTGGTCCTTGTAAATTATTTACCATGTTTAGAATACAACATATTATGTAGTAGCCATCAGAGGCTTCTTATTCCAAGTAGGTATATCTAGCATAATATTCATCGACAAGCATCATCCAAACTAACCAGGTTTTAGCACTTTGAAATAATATATTTGACACTCATACCCATCCAAGGCTATATTTTTTAGCATACGTTCAATCATCCAAAGTAGATTCATCAAATCCTTTACCACCTCCATTGGTTCTCTTTTCCCTTCCTCCGCTATTGAGCTTGCTCAAATGTTACATAAAAAACAATCATACACAAAAGAAAATAGGAAAATGGGTATGTTTTACATGGGAAGGTTTGCAGATCTTGTCAATACAAGTGAAGTCAAAATAGAAAGCAGCAATATGATAAAATACATGGCAACTTCAAATGGTAAATGGTTGGCATCCTTTAACAGCTGAACAGAAAATAATGGAATGAAAGAATTACTTTCTAATGCCATCTCTCCATTATCAGGCTGGCAGACAATCAGATTTTCAATGTCCACCCCCAATGCCCTAGAATAAGCTGGATCAAAAGCATGCTCTGCATCGACAAGCATGGCGTTCCCTCCTAGTTTCTGCATATTCGTTGCACATAAGAATATCATTATAAAGTTCAAGGCATTAATTTTGGACAAGTTTTCTAGCACCGAGAGAGTTAGTCTAACTGTATCTTTTCAAAAATTTCATGTGCTCAACAAAAGCTAAAGAAGTGCTTTTTGACAAATGAACACCTGTACTTGTGCAATTGCATGTAGAGCTAATGTCGTCTTTCCACTGCTCTCTGGACCAAATATCTGCAAAATTAATTATTATAAAGTCAGACTATTTTTCCAGTGTTACATATCCTCTGTTCAAGAAAATAAATACATAATACACACCAGAACATAATTATTATCCAATGTTAATAAGTCTCTAGATCAAAATAAATTTATCGGTTGCAAGATTTCTAATAGAATCTCTATTGTTAGAATCGTATGAGCCGCAAGTCGACTCATGCGATTCGAGATGAGTCAAGGCTTGGCCGAGTCGAACTGCAATGGCATATCGAAAATGTGGAAGAATCGTATCTGAATCGATGAATTGTTGGCTGAATCATGTGAATCGTCGAATCGTCCAATACCTTTGAGTCAAAAATGGTAAGTTTCCAAATCTTGCTATTTGTTATTTTTGGAAGTTGAAGAGTTCAATTTTTTGCAAATTCGGCTTTCAAAATGGTTCGCAGAAGAAAATCAAACCAATTTCAAGCCTTTTCAACTTCTATTTCTCCTTCTCTCTCCTTTATTCTTCAATTTCTCTCTCCTGGTGCGTGTGACTGTTTCTCCAAGCTTCGAAGGCTTCGACGACAAGAGGAATAGATTTTCCTCTTCATTCGAGTCCCCTGTTGCTCTCTCTGTCTCTCTTCCCCGTTCGTCTTCCCCAAGAGGAAGCTTTGTAGCCTCTGGTAGCCTATTTCCTTTGCCATCTCTCTCTCTCTCTCTCTTGAGGAGGCTTCTAAGCCGCTGTTTCGTCGACTTCTCTCTCTTCGACTGAGAGAGACAAGTGGACTATGGAGTGTTAAATGGTAAAGACTAAAATACAAGCCACTTAACCGGTACTGTTCGGCTCCCTGTTTCTTTTATTTGGGTTTCCTTGATTTCTTTTTTTTCAATGGTTCTTATTTTTTTAAAAGGGGTTGGCTCATAATTGTTACACACTTCATAGTGTAAGTGTACTCTCTTTTTTATTAAACAATGCCACCTAAGAGAAAAACTAAGGTTGTGGATCCAACTTGGGATCATTGCAACAAATATGATGATGGTAAAGGGAGCGATGGAAATTAATTACATCTTGTATGCAACTATTGTAAGAAGAGTTTTTGGGGAGTTAATAAAATGAAAAATCATCTTGCACGTACACATAATAATCTTTCTCCTCGTGCTCAAGTTCTTGAAAAAATTCAATTTTTTTTAAAAAAATTTGTTGGGAGAGAAAGAAATTGAGAAAAATTTTAGTGATGATGTTGAGTGTTTTGAAGTAGATGAGCCAAATTGCAAAATAAGGAAGGGCACCATGAATTCATTTGTGATGAAAGGAAGGGGAAATGTACCAAAACAACGGACAACGAATGAAATGGTTAAAAAAAGGGAACCGATGGTTAGGGATATCTGTAAATTTTTATATGGATATGTATTAGCCTTCAATTTGGTCAAAAATCCTTTATTTGCTCAAACAATGAAATCTATTGGTGAGTATGGAAGGGGATTGAAACTCTCCTCTTATCATGAAGCGAGATTACTTTTTTGAAGAAAGAGGTTGAAAGTGTTAATGAAAGTTTGATGAAATATAAAATGAGTGGAAAAAAAAAGATGTTCAATCATGTCTGATGGTTGGACTAATGAAAAAAATCGGTCTATTACCAATTTTCTTGTGAATAATCCAAGTGGGACTGTTTCTCAAATCATTTGAAAAAAATCGGTCTATTACCAATTTTCTTGTGAATAATCCAAGTGGGACTGTTTCTCAAATCATTGGATACCTATGATGTTAGTAAAGATTCAAATAAGTTGCTTGAATTGTTTGACAGCTTAGTAGAAGAGATTGGGGAGGAGAATATAGTTCAAGTGGTGATGGATAGTGCCTCCGCTTATGTTGGTGCTGATAGACTCTTAGAGGAAAAGAAAAAGCATCTTTTTTGGTCTCCATGTGCAACCCATTATTTAGATTTAATACCTAGTGACATTGGAAACATTTTAGTTTTTTTTAAAACACTTGGCAAGGTGAGGCAAATTACAGTTTACATTTACTACCATATTTGGATTCTCAGTTTGTTTAGAAAATATTATAAGAATAAGGAATTGACAACATCGATAGTTACTAGATTTGCCATGTCATATCTCACTTTGAGAAGCATATTAGATGGGAACATTGCTTTAAGAGTTATGTTTGCTTCAGAAGAATGGGCAAAAAGCACTTATACATATAAATTTGAAGTTAGAAAAGTTAACAAAATTGTATTAAGTGATAACAAATTTTGGAAAGCTACAAAATATTGTTTGAAGTGTGTCCTTTGGTAAAAATGTTGAGACTTGTTGATGGAAGTGCAAAACTGGCTATAGGTTATATTTATGAAGCAATGGATAGAGCAAAGGAACAAATTGACAAAAATTTCAACAATGTTAAGAAAAGGTATGATAGGGTTTGGGAGATAATTGACACTTATTGGAACTTGCAGCTCTATAGACCACTCCATGTGGCGGCATATTATCTTAATTCTAAGTAAGTCATACTTAATTTTTAATTTCTATTATTCCATTAATAAATTTTATTATTTTTAATTTTAATTTATTTTTTGATTTCTTAATTTTTGGGTTTCAATATGATCCTAATTTTAAGGCCGATGTAGAAGTAAAAATTAGATTGTTCAAGACAATTGAGAGGATATATTCATTGTTGAGACAAGAGTTATAATTGATTCATAACTTGAGAAATTTAGGAAAGCCGAGGGTTTAATTGGGATGGATATAGCGGTATTGACAAGAAAGAAAAAAACAACTGGATAATTATAATTTAAATTTTATGAATTCATTTTTTATTTGTATAATTTTTATTTCTAACTTTATGAAATTATATTTTATAAGTTCATAGAATACATAAAATTTAATTTATCTTATTTTATTTGTCTAGCTCTATGGTGGAAGAGTTTTGGAGAACAATGCAAAAAACTTCAAAGGCTAGCAATTCAAGTACTAAGTCTTACTTGTAGTGCCACCGGGTGCAAAAGATATTGGAGCACATTTGAGCATATTCATTCCAAAAAAAGAAACCATTTGGAGCAACAAAGGTTGAATGCCTTAGTGTTTGTCGGACAACAAAAAAGATAAGTAAGGGGGGAGACATATGATCCGATATACTTATCAGATGTGGAATCGGATGATGAGTGGATAACCGAACAAGAAGAGCCATGTTTCCCGAATGATGTGTCTTGGTTAGATGTAAATGAATGTTTTAATGTTGATAAGGGACCTAATGACAGGAAAAGAAAGAAAGGTATGCAAATTATTTCCTAATTCTTTTTTTTGGTTTTTAATTTTTTTAAACAATTGCATTATTTTCTTATTTGTTTTTGTTGATTCTTAAAATATTTTTGTAGGACTAAGGAACTTAAATCTTGATATTAAAGGTAAAGGGAAAGAAAAGGTTGTTGAGGAGATACTGAAATGATAGAAGATGATGAAGGTGATGAGGAAGAAGAAGAGATAATTATCCTTGAAGATGATGATGACGACAACAGTGGCGGCGACGAGATTAGTCTTTGCATATGTTTACTTAGTATTTTGAGTGAATAGTAAATTAGTAATGCTTAATGTTTACTTTCATTTATTTTCAATGACAATTAACAATAGATAATATTTTTTGAAGGGTAGACCGTACATAGATATTTGCATATGTTTTAGACTCCGTATTTTAAACTTACCTATGCATTTTGAGTGCTTATTGATTAATAGATGGGTATACATTTTGATTGTGCTTTTATTTTAATATTTTTTGAATTTTTTTGTTACACAAATAATGTAATATTGACTGCAATGGGATTCGGATTTCGGACCCATATCTCTTGCCATGAAGGCAAGCGTCTTTCCATTTAGACGATGTGATTATCAAATTCATTACACAAAATAGAGTATTATTATATTTTTTATCATTTTTATAATGCAAATTTTGTTTTTATGCTAATTCCTATTGTTTTATATAAAAAACTGAATTTGTTATTGAATCTTACGATTCGAGTCACGATTCAAGTCGTGATTCCAGTCAAGGCATGGGCGATTCAAGAGTCAAATCCCAATTTGACAACCATGAATAGAATATGCTACATTTGAATTATTGATGAATTAGATTCAAATATACTAGACACAATCTGAAAGAACTTACAAAACATTTGTTCTGCTGACATGTGTATCCCAAGATCATATGATACCCATATTTCAGTTATTTAATACTCCCAACTCTGTTAGGATTTTTAATTCGCTGATTTATTTAGCACCATTACATGAAGAATCAATAGGAAACAAAGTGCTCAACCTTAGGCCATCATGCTTAATACAAGCGGCATAGTGATATCATATTGTCAGGCTTTTTGGAGTAGTTTGAATAGAAATTACTTTTACTGCCTAAACGAACCTATCGCATTTCATTTTCCAATAAACAAGTTACATTGTTTACATTTCAACAGAATTCTTGGTATCAATAGTATGGTAGATGGCAGTAATGCCAGCAGGTCAAATGTCTGAGAAAAAATTTATCCATCCTAGGACTTGATAAAATAGTCATATAACACTTTTTCTCTTTCTTTCCATGATTTTTAACTGTAATCTTTTATTGAAGAGAAAGATTCCAATACATAATGCTATTTCTGTTTAGTCCTTTCTAACATTACAATCACAGATCTTAGTATTCACGAGTCTTTCCTCAAATGAAATCCATTTCATTTCAAACATGGGAAATGAGAACAGATATGCATACACTGATCATAGATTGGCCTGTTGTTTCTTCACCATCAATGGCAACAACAGTCTAATACAGCTTGGCATATTATTAGCATCCATCTTCTTAAAACAGAATCGTAGATATCTATTCGAACATATAACTGAAACTCTTGGGAGATGCGCTGTCCGTCTGTCTTCGCATCCACATGCATCACCGGTGTCCTGCCCTAAATCATCTATGAAGACCATCTCTTGAATCAATGGTTGATGAAATTCCATTATAAATGCATGCTTCATTTGTTTAAGATATGCTTTTATATTCACTTTGTAATAAATAACTATAATAGACTATATTAAGGGTCTATTTGGGAAATCCAGCATGATTAGACTGGATTTCCCATTGGATCATGGATTACACAGTCTATTTATGTAAGGCCCATATCAACCCAATCCCTCTTCAGCCCAAATCCTATGGGAGAAAAAAAAATAGACCTCCATAGGTCTTTTTTTTCATCATGCAGTCCAACAGGCCTATAGATGAGATTTAGGCCAAGACTAGGACAGGCCTTTAGAAAAAATGCGGCTGGGCAGGCTAACAGGTCCAATTCCTATAGGAAATCTAGCCCAATCCTGCTAGATTTCCCAAACAGACCCTAAGTATTTATGAAGTCTACTGCAAATAATCTTGATCAATGGGATCACCACCAACCATCTAATGGTCCACTTTCTTGATAAACAACATGCATTCTGCATGCTGAGATCTAGATGTTTCTTTAATTCTTTAGTGCATGTCCTTTTCTTGGAAAAGCCAGGCATAAGTTTTGTCTTCTAGAAGAGGCCTTGATCATTTTCTTAACTTTATATATCCTAATCACCTAAAGAATAAACAGAATCCAGCAATTATCAAAGTAATCTCCAAGAATATGATATGGAAGACAAATCATATATTAGAAACCCCTCCTCTATTAGTCAGCATTATCCAGCTCATCTAAATCCTAATATAGGACAGATTTCAAGGCATATCTTTGGTGTTTGCTTTATTTTCAAATCATAATCGCTGAAGAGAAAGGCCTGGAACAGAACTTCAGCATAAACTGACATCAGAAATTATTAGCAATCAGATGCCTGTTAGTGGTTCACAAACTCTGAAAGAATAAATATAGGTGATTAGTGACAAAGACAGTGTATTGGGGTTCATAAGCCCCCCTAACTCAGTTGATCCAGAACTCTTTACGGTCTCTAATTAACAAGTCAACCACTTCTTTTTCACCATCAATAGATACAAGTCTACTGTAGCTAGATTATTATCATTGATTTACCAAAAGACATGCTATATATACTGTTTCATTGAAAAACCAACCCCTAGTACTACTTTTCTTAAAGTGGCCTGTTGGGGGTAAATCCTGCTCCTGCCGAAGTCCAGTTTGGTGCTCGGCCTGATGCGGTCGGTAGCCACGGAAGAGCTTGAGCGGATGGGTTTTGGCCGAACTCCTACAACCGACCGAACTGCTTAGCGGCCGAGCTCCTTCGGACTCTTAGCGGCCGGGCTTTAGCCGAACTTCTCAGCAGCCGAGCTTCAGTCGGGCTCCCGCAAGAGCCGAACTCTCTCCGCGCTCCTCCAGCCAGACGCCTGCGGGAGGCGAACTTCCTCCAAGCTTCCCCTTCGGCCGGACTTCTTCAGAAGCCGGACTCCTCCCAGACACCTCCTTCGGTCGGACTTCTTCAGGAGCCGGACTCCTCCCAGACATCCTCTTCGGCCGGCCGAGCTCCTACCGAACTCCCCAGCGATCGAGTCTTATCCGCACACCTCCAGCCAGACGCCTACGGGAGCCGAACTCCTTTCGAGCTTCCTCTTCAAGAGTTCGAACTCCTCCGAAATGGGTACACGTCAAAGCCCTTCAACCCTTCATTCGGCCCCGAGCGGCTCAGTATCAAGACAGCTGCAGCCATCACCATCAGTCCGCCGCAAGCAACAGCGACCCACTACCAGGCGACGATGGCTGTCACCATCAATCCGTTGCAGGCGGCGCTGCAGACGACGCCTTCCCCTGGGACTGACTCCGCCGGACCTCGAGCGGCCCGCCAGCATGCGGCTACAGCTGTCACCATCAAGCTCCGCCTATAAAAAGGACCCTCCAAATACGCTAACCCTAAGCGCTAAGCTCTCCTCTTCTTCTCTAAGCTCTGTGGAACTCATTTTCGAGCACTCCATTCCTATTGGCCAGAGCTGACTTGATCGTCGAAGGGTCCTGCCGGAGCCACCCCCCACCGGCTCCGGACGGAACTTTATTTTGCAGGTCCCCGGCGGCGACCTCGTCCACCTCCGCTCCAGCTGATTCCGACGACGACCAGTTTCTGCGTCAACAGATTGACGCTAGGAGGGCCCGAACCTTCAAGGTTCTCTTGTTCTTAAAGGAGTGCTCGACGGCGATTTCTCTCTTTCCTCTCCGAAGATCTCTCTTCTTAGAGTTCTTTTCCGAAGAGAAAATGCCTCCTAGGAGAGCCTCGACTCAGCGATCGGCGGCCTCCGCAGCTCGATCCCGTCCAGATCCATCTGCTCCTGCTTCAGCCCCGGCAACTCAGGTTCCACCTGTACCCGCAGTAGATGTAGAGCAGTTCAACCTGCTTGTCCGACAGGTCCGTGGCCTCACGGATGCGATGCGGGCCATGCAGCAGCCTTCGGCGACTTCACCAGGAAATCCGCCATCCGGATGTTGGGAATCGGCCCCAAGGAAGGGTACTCGGGCCGGTGTACCCGCCGCCCCTTGGAAAGGAAAACAGAGAGTCGGGGATCCGTGTTTGGATCATGGTTCTCCTCTGAAGGAGATCTTTTCCGTTTGTAGCCGAAAATGCCCCAAGATCTGCAACCAGGACGACGCCCTTGATCACAAATTGCGTGAGATGGATCGGCGGATTGAAGAGCTCGGCCACGTCGCTCTGGTTCATCATGCCAATGTCCGCGCCGATCCCCCTTTCTCCCTTCAGATTATGCAAGAGCTCGTCCCACCGAACTTCAAGCTCCCTCAACTTGAAAGCTACGATGGAACCTCTGATCCGGTTGATCATCTGAAGGCCTTCCGAACTATGATGCTACTCCACGGCACTTCAGACGCCATACTATGCCGAGCCTTTCCATCTACCTTTAAGAGAGCAGCGAGAAAGTGGTACTCGACGTTGAAGCCGAGTACGATCTTCTCTTTTGACCAGATGAGCCGTCAGTTCGCGGCTCACTTCATTAGCAACCGACGTCCGCGCCGAGGTTCGGATTCCCTGATGAACGTCAAGCAGAAGCAGGGGGAATCCATTCGGGCTTACGTCACCCGATTTAACGCCGCGGCATTGGAGGTCTGGAACCTGAACCAGTCTGTTGCGATGACCGCACTCAAGGACGGCCTTCAGAAAAATGACTTGCTGTTCTCCTTGAAAAAAAAGTATCCCAGGAACTTCGCCGATCTGCTGGCTCGAGCCGAGGGATATGCCCGTACGGAAGAAGCCTTCAAGTTGAAGGACGAAGAAGCCTTAAGGGAGCGGCTGGCAGACGAGTATAATGGACCCGCCGCCGATGGAGAGCCGAGCGAAGTTCGGCCGCGCTCACGGACTCACTCCGGGAGCAGGCGGGCCCGAACTCCTCGAGCTCGCCACCAAGGGAGCCCCAACAGAGGGGCGCGAAGAAGCCCTCCTCCCGAAAGGTTCCACGACTATGCCCCCCTCAACGCTCCTCGAACCCAAATTCTCACCGAAGTTAAGAACCAGCTGCCAAGACTAGAAGGGTTACGGTCTCCCCCAAACAAGCACGATCGAAGCAAATACTGCCTCTACCATCGCGACCACGACCACGACCACGACACTGAGGAATGTATCCAGCTCCGAGACGAAATTGAGGAGCTCGTCAGAAAGGGGCGACTGGGTAAATTCCTTCGATGCCAACCTGAAGCAGGAGAAGATCGGCCAAGGGCGCTGCCGTAACCAGAAACGACAAAGTCGGCTGCCTCACGGCGTCATCAACGTTATCCCGGAGAGGAGCTTGGTACGTCGGCGATTCGTCACCTCCCAGCGTCAAAGCCAAGAGAAGCATGCTCTAAATTGAGGAGGCCAGCATGAGATAGAAAAGGTCGTCCGCCTGAAGAAACGTGGAGGAACAACGCTACCACGATCCTGAAACAAAGAATTCGGAAATGCGTTGCCAGTAACTTTCTTTCAATAAAATTCTTCCCTTTCAATAATATTGTTTCTGGGTGCGAAAACTATGTGATGACAGGGAAAGAAGCAGTTAATAGTCGCCGTGTTAGGAACAGGAGGAGAACCTCATCCTAACACGGGCAGATCAAAGACCTTCAACCTCGGCCAGAGATAAGATCTCTCCCGAGCGACCGCGACAACCTCGGCCAGAGATAAGATCTCTCCCGAGCGACAACCTCGACTAGAAATAAGATCTCTCCCGAGCGACCGCGTCAACCTCGACCAGAGATAAGATCTCTCCCGAGCGACCACGTCAACCTCGACCAGAGATAAGATCTCTCCCGAGCGACACCTCGGCCAGAGATAAGATCTCTCCCGAGTGACAACCGAGATAAGATCTCTCCCGAATGACTGGGTCAACCTCGGCTAGAGATAAGATCTCTCCCGAGCGACAACCTCGGCTAGAGATAAGATCTCTCCGAGCGACAATCTCTCCCGAGCGACACAACAACCTCGGCTAGAGATAAGATCTCTCCCAAGCGACCGAGATTGACAATCTCTCCCGAGCGACCACAACAACCTCGGCTAGAGATAAGATCTCTCCCGAGCGATCGAGCCAATCTCGGTCAGAGATAAGATCTCTCCCGAGCGACAACCTCGGAGCCAACTTCGGTCGGAGATAAGAAAACTCTCCTGAGCTTCGAAGAACCTCGGAGGTTCGAAGAACCTCTAACAACGGCCCTTATATGCCCCCACAGTCCGTTAGGAACAGGAGGAGAATCTCGTCCTAACGCGAGCAAAGTCTAAATCCAAGCTCCGAAGTCTACAGAAGACAGGATCTCCATTAACCTCGACCACAGGAGATAAAATCTCCCCCGAGGGTCCGAACCAACTTCGGCTATAGGAGATAAGATCTCCCCCGAAGTAACCTCGACCGCAGGAGATAAGATCTCTCCCAAAGGTCCGGGTCAACTTCGGCTGCAAGAGATAAGATCTCCCCCGAGGCAACCTCGACTGCAGGAGATAAGATCTCCTCCAAGCGACCGCGACAACCTCGGCCAGAGACGAGCGACCGAGTCAACCTCGGCCAGAGATAAGATCTCTGGCGAGCGACCATGACTACCTCGGCCCGCAACAACCTCGGCTAGAGATAAGACCTCTCCCGAGCGCCCGAGCCAACCTCAGCCAAAGATAAGATCGAAGACAACCTCACCCAGAGATGAGATCCCCCTGAGCGACCGCGTCAACCTCGGCCAGAGATCAGATCTCTCCCGAGCGCCCGTATTAACCACGGCTGCAAGAGAGGAGATCTCCCCCGAGTCATCCTCGACTGCTGAAGACAATATCACCCCCCAGAGGAGCTCAACCCCCGACCTCGATCGCACGAGACGAGATCTACTTCAACCTCAGTTGGAGATGAGATCTCCCCCAGGCTTTAATTTCGATACCAACTTCGGCTGAAGATGAGATCTCCTCCCGAGCTTCGACCTGAACCAGCACGAAACCCAGAAGAGGACTTCGGCAATCACCTTTCTACACTCCCTTCCTTCGAGTTTCGAACTCGGGAGTGGGGGGGACTATTGTTGGGGGTAAACCCCGCTCCTGCCAAAGTCCAGTTCGGTGCTCAGCCTGATGCGGCCAGTAGCCACGGAAGAACTTCAACGGATGGGTCTTGGCCGAACTCCTACAGCCGGCCGAACTGCTTAGCAACCGAGCTCCTTCGGACTCTTAGCGGCCAGGCTTTAGCCGAACTCCTCAGCAGCCAAGCTTCAGTCGGGCTCCCGCAAGAGCCAAACTCTCTCCGTGCTCCTCCAGCCAGGCGCCTGCGGGAGCCGAACTCCCTCCAAGCTTCCCCTTCGGTCGGACTTCTTTAGCAAACTCCTCCCGGACATCCCCTTTGGTCGGACTTCTTCAGGAGCCGGACTCCTTCCAAACATCCCCTTCGGCCGGACTTCTTCAGGAGCCGGACTCCTCCCAGACATCCCCTTCGACCGGCCGAGCTTCTATCGAACTCCCCAACGATCGAGCCTTATCCGCACACCTCCAGCCAGACGCCTACAGGAGCCGAACTCCTTCCGAGCTTCCTCTTCAGAAGTCCGAACTCCTCCGAAATGAGTACACGTCAAAGCCCTTCAACCCTTCATTCGGCTCCGAGCGGCTCAATATCAAGACAGCTACAGCCATCACCATCAGTCCGCCGCAAGTGACAGCGACCCACTACCAGGCGGCGATGGCTGTCACCATCAATCCGTTGCAGGCGGTGCTGCAGACGGCGCCTTCCCCTGGGACTGACTCCGCCAGACCTCGAGCGGCCCGCTAGCACGCGGCTACAGCTGTCACCATCAAGCTCCGCCTATAAAAAAGGCCCTCCAAATACGCTAACCCAAAGCGCTAAGCCCTCCTCTTCTTCTCTAAGCTCTGTGGAACTCATTCCCGAGCACTCCATTCCTGTTGGCCAGAGCTGACTTGATCGTCGGAGGGTCCTGCCGGAGCCACCCCCCACCGGCTCCAAACGGAATTTTGTTTTACAGATCTCCGACGGCGACCTCGTCCACCTCCGCTCCAGCTGATTCCGACAACGACCAATTTCTGCGTCAACATGGCCTTTATCATTTTCTTAATCATATATAACTGTGATTTACAAAAGAATGAACTGAATCCAGCAATTAGATCAAATAATCTTCAAAAGTAACATCTAGAAAGGCAAATCTCAAATTTGGAATCCACATCTATTACATCAACATCATCCTAACTCCCAAAGCAAGATTGATTTTAAGGCTTATCTTTCATGCTTCCTTTACCTTTGAAGGGATATTGTTGGTCATTCAAGAACTGTAGAGGAACTTATATACATAAGTAGCGAGCGAGACAAAGTTGCAATGTATTCTAATGTATAAGTTCCCCTAATTCATAGGATACAATTAAAAAGAACAAGTTGAACATATTATTTAATGATCAAAACCATCTTGTTTTTAAGTAATACCATTGATAAGAAGTCCATTATCCTTAGTGTGTCATAAAAAAACATACCTATTGACGTAGAATCTGATCGTCGTCGAAATCAGCTGGAGTGAAGATGGGTGAGGTCGCCGCTGAGAATCTGCAAAACAAAGTCCCGTCCAAAGCCGGTGGAGGGTGGCTCCGGCAGAACCCTCCGACGATCAAGTCAGCTCTGGCCAATAGGAATGGAGTGCTCAGGAATGAGTTCCGCAGAGCTTAGAGAAGAAGAAGAGAGCTTAGAGATTAAAGCTTAGAGGTTAGAGATCCGAATTAGCGTATCTAGAGAATCCTTTTTATAGGCGGAGCTTGATGGTGACAGCCGTAGCCGCATGGTGGCGGGCCGCTCAAGGTTCGACGAAGTCAGTCCTAGGGGGAAGGCGCTGTCTGCAGCGCCACCTACAACAGGTTGATGGTGACAGCCATCGCCGCCTGACAATGGATCGCCGTCGCCTGTAGCGGACTGATGATGATGGCTGCGGCTGTCTTGAAACTGAGCTGCTCGGAGCCAAATGAAAGGTTGAAGAGCTTTGACGTGTCCCTATTTCGAAGGAGTCCGGGCTCCCGAAAGGAATACGGCTGGAGAGGGCCACCCACGAGGAACAATAGCTGAAGGAGTTCGGAAGGCGTGCGGCTGCTGAGGAGTTCGGCCGAGGGACAACCGCCAAGAAGTTCGGCTGGGGGACGACCACTGAGGAGTTCGGAAGGAGCCCAATCGACCGAAGGGGATGTCTGGGAGGAGTCCGCCTCCTGAAGAAGTCCGACTGAAGGAGATGTTTGGAGGAAGTTCGGCTCTTGCAAGCGTCTGACTGGAAGGGCGCGAAGAGAGCTCAGCTCTCGCGGGAGTCCGACAGAAGCTCTGTCGCTGAGAGGTTCGGCTGAAGCCCAGCTGCTGGGAGTCCCAGGAGCTCGACCGCTAAGCAGTTCGGCCGACTGAAGGATTTCGAAGTAGCTCGGCCGCTGCTAGGCCGCTGAGGAGTTCGACTAGCTGAGGGGGTAAGGCTAAGATCCGTCCGCTAAAGCTCTTCCGCGGCTACTGGTTGCATTAGGCTGAGGATCGAACTGGACTTCGACAGGAGCGGGGTTTATCTCCAACAATAATCCCTCCACTCCCGAGTTCGAAACTCGAAGGGAGTGTAGAAAAGGCGACTGCCGAAGTTCTCTTCTGGGCTCCGTGCTGGTTCAGATCGAAGCTCGGGGGAGATCTCATCTCCAGCTAAAGTTGATGTTGAAGTTGAAGCCCGGGGGAGATCTCATCTCCAGCCGAGGTTGAAGTAGATCTCGTCTCATGCGGTCGAGGTCGGAAGTTGAGCTCCTCCGGAGGGCGATATTGCCTTCAGCAGCCGAGGCTAACTCGAGGGAGATCTCCTCTCCTGCAGCTGCGGTTAATACGGACGCTCGGAAGACATCTTCTCTAGCCGAGGTTGTCTCCGATCTTCTCTCTGGTCGAGATTGGCTCCGATCTCTTTGGCCGAGGTTGATGCGGTCGCTCGGAGGAGATCTTATCTCCGACCGCCGAAGTTGGCCCGAATCCTCGGGGGAGATCTTATCTCCTACTGCCGAAGTTAGCCCAGACCCTCGGGGGAGATCTTATCTCCTGCAGCTGAGGTTGATGCGGGCGCTCGAGAGAGATCTTATCTCCTGCGGCCGAGTTTGCCTTGAGAGAGATCTTATCTCCTACTGCCGAAGTTAGCCCGGACCCTTGGGGGAGATGTTATCTCCTGCAGCCGAGGTTGCCTCGGAGGAGATCTTATCTCCTACAGCCGAGGTTGATGCGAGCGCTCGGGAGAGATCTTATCTCCTGCTGCCGAAGTTAGCCCGAACCCTCGGGGGAGATCTTATCTCCTGCAGTCGAGGTTGATGCGGACGCTCGGGGGAGATCTTATCTCCTGCAGCCAAGTTTGCTTCGGAGAAAATCTTATCTCCTGCTGTCGAAATTGGCCCGGACCGTCGGGGGAGATCTTATCTCTTGCAGCCGAGGTTGATGCGGACGCTCAAGGGAGATCTTATCTCCTGCAGCCGAGTTTGCCTCAGGAGGATCTTATCTCCTGCAGTCGAGGTTGATGCGGGCGCTCGGGGAAGATCTTATCTCCTGCAGCCGAGTTTGCCTCGAAGGAGATCTTATCTCCTGCTGCCGAAATTAGCCCGGACCCTCGAAGGAGATCTTATCTCCTATAGCCGAGGTTGATGCGGACGCTCGGGGGAGATCTTATCTCCTGCAGCCGAGTTTGCTTCGGGGGAGATCTTATCTCCTATTGCCGAAGTTGGCCCAGACTCTCGGAGGAGATCTTATCTCCTGCAGCCGAGGTTGCCTCAGAGAAGATCTTATCTCCTGCAGCCGAGGATGATGCGGGCGCTCGGGGGAGATCTTATCTCCTGCAACCGAATTTGCCTCGGGGGAGACTTATCTCCTACTACCGAAGTTGGCCGGGACCCTCGAGGGAGAGATCTTATCTCTTGCAGCCGAGATTGCCTCGGGGGAGATCTTATCTCCTGCAGCCGAAATTGATGCGATCGCTCGGGGGAGATCTTATCTCCTGCAGCCGAGTTTGCCTCGGGGAAGATCTTATCTCCCTGCAGTCGAGATTGATGCGGACGCTCGAGGGAGATCTTATCTCCTGCAGCCGAGTTTGCCTCGGAGGAGATCTTATCTCCTGCTGCCGAAGTTTAGTCCGGACCCTTGGGGGAGATCTTATCTTCTGCAGCCGAGATTGATGCGGGCGTTCGGGGAAGATCTTATCTTCTGCAGCCAAGTTTGCTTCTGGGGAGATCTTATCTCCTGCTACTGAAGTTGGCCCGGATCCTCGAGGGAGATCTTATCTCCTGCAGCCGAGGTTGCCTCGGAAGAGATCTTATCTCCTGCAGCCAAGGTTTGATGCGGGCGCTCAGGGGAGATCTTATCTCCTGCAGTCGAGTTTGCTTCGGAGGAGATCTTATCTCTTGCTATCGAAGTTGACCCGGACCCTCAGAGGAGATCTTATTTTCTGCAGTCGAGGTTGCCTCGGGGGAGATCTTATCTCCTGCAGCCGAGTTTTGCCTCGAGAGAGATCTTATCTCCTGCTGTCGAAGTTAGCCCGGATCCTCGGGGGAGATCTTATCTCCTATAGCTGAGGTTGCCTCGAAAGAGAACTTATCTCCTGCAGCCGAGGTTGATGCGGGCACTCAGAGGAGATCTTATCTCCTGCTGCCGAAGTTAGCCCGGACCCTCGAGGGAGATCTTATCTCCTGCAGCCGAGGTTGATGCAGGCGCTCAGGGGAGATCTTATCTCCTGCAGCCGAGTTTGCCTCATGGGAGATCTTATCTCCTGCTGCCGAAGTTAGCCCGAACCCTCGGGGGAGATCTTATCTCCTACAGCCGAGGTTGATGCGGGCACTTGGGGAAGATCTTATCTCCTATAACCGAGTTTGCCTCGGAGGAGATCTTATCTCCTGCTGTCGAAGTTGGCCCGGACCCTCGGGGAGATCTTATCTCTAGCCGAGGTTGACTCGATCGCTCGGAAAAGATCTTATCTCTGGCCGAGGTTAACACGGTCGCTCGGAAGAGATCTTATCTCTGGCCAAGGTTGTCCACGGTCGCTCGGGAGAGATCTTATCTCTAGCCGAGGTTGAAGGTCTTTGACCTGCTCGTGTTAGGACGAGGTTCTCCTCCTGTTCCTAACACGGCAACTATTGACTGCTTCTTTCCTGTCATCGCATAGTTTTTGCATCTAGAAACCATATTATTGAAAGAAAAAAAATTTACCGAGGGAAAGTTACTGACAGCACATCCCCGTTTCAGGGTCGTGGGGGCGTTGTTCCTCCGGGTTCTCTTGGGCAGCAAGGCCCGGGCCGAACGACCTCCTGTATATCATGCTGGCTTTCTCAATTTGGAGCAAGTTTTTCTTAGCTTTGTCGTCAGGAGACAACGAATCGCCGATGCACCAAGCTCCTCCCCAGGGTAACGTTGATGATGCCGTGAGGCGGCCGACCTCGTCGTTTCTGGTTACGGCAGCCCTTACCGATCTTCTTCTGGTTCAGGCTGGGAATTTGCCCAGCCGCCCCTTTCTGACGAGCTCCTCAATTTCGTGTCGGAGCTGGATGCATTCCTCAGTGTCGTGACCGTGGTCGCGATAGTAGAGGCAGTACTTGCTTCGATCGTGTTTGTTTGAGGGAGACCGTAATCCTTCTGCTCTTGGCAGCTGGTTCTTAACTTCGGTGAGAATCTGAGTTCGAGAAGCGTTGAGGGGGGCATAGTCGCGGAACCTTTCGGGAGGAGGGCTTCTTTGCGTCCCTCTATCGAGGCTTCCTTGGTGGCGAGCTCGAGGAGTTCAAGCCCGCCTGCTCCTGGATGGAGTCCGTGAGCACGGCCGACCTTCCTGTGAAACCTTCTGCGGGAGAACTTCATGCTTCTTAGTCAGGACTTCCTTGACGACGAGCTCGAGGGGGAGCTCGACCTGGCTTGTCCGAACTTCATTCCACCTCCTGTGAATTCTTTGTAGGGGCTTCCTTGGAGACATACTCGAGAGGGAGTTCGGCCTTACTTGCGCCGAACTTCACTCCGCCCTCCTGTGAAGCTTTCATCGGGAGAACTTCATGCCCCTTTGTCGGTGCTTTCCTTAACGGCGAGCTCGAGGGGGAGTTCAGCCTCGCTTATGCTGGGAGGTCGTGGACGCGGCCGAACTTCATTCCGCCTCCTGTGAAACCTTCGTCGGAGCTTCCTCGATGGTGAGCCCGAGCGGGAGTTCGGCCTTGCTTGCGCCGGGGAGGTCGCGAACGCGGCCGAACTTCATGCCGCCCTCCTAGGAAGCTTTCTGCGGGAGAACTTCTGCTCTCCGTTTCTCCTTCCTAAGGACGATTGGTATGCCCAAATGCTCCTCCTTAGGGCCGGTTCCTCGCATCCTCATGGCGGATTTGCTGGCAAAGCCTCCGTCGGAGGCTGAAACGGGAGCAGATGGACCTGGCGCGAAAGCCGTCGATCACCAAGTCGAAGCTCTCCTGGAAGGCATTTTCTCTTCGGAAAAGAACTCTAAAGAGAAAGAAGAAAGATCTCCGGAGAGGGGAGAGAGAAATCATCGCCGAGCACTCCTTTAAGAACAAGGGGACCTCGGAGGTTCACCGCCCTCCTTCTAGCGCCAATCCGTTGACGCAGAATCTAGTCGTCGCTGAAATCAGCTGGAGTGAAGGTGGGTGAGGTCGCCGCCAGGGACCTGCAAAATAAAGTTCCGTTCGAAGCCGATGGGGGTGGCTCTGGCAAGACCTCCGACGATCAAGTCAGCTCTGACCAACAGGAATGGAGTGCTCGAAAATGAGTTCCGCAGAGCTTAGAGAAGAAGAGGAGAGCTTAGAGATTAAAGCTTAGAGATTAAAGCTTAGAGGTTAGAGATCCGAGTTAGCGTATCTGGAGGATCCTTTTTATAGGTGGAGCTTGATGGTGACAGTCGTAGCCGCGTGGTGGCGGGCCGCTCGAGGTTCGGTGAAGTCAGTCCTAGGGGGAAGGCGCTATCTGCAGTGCCGCCTGTAACAGGTTGATGGTGACAGCCATCGCCGCCTGGCAGTAGGTCGCTATCGCCTGTAGCGGACTGATGGTGATGGCTGTGGCTGTCTTGATACTAAGCTATTCGGAGCCGAATGAAGGATTGAAGAGCTTTGACGTATCCCCATTTCGGAGGAGTCCACGCTCCCGAAAGGAATACGGCTGGATAAGGCCACCCGCGAGGAACAATAGCTGAAGAAGTTCGGAAGGCGTGCGGCTGCTGAGGAGTTCGGAAGGCGTACGACTGCCGAAGAGTTCGACCGAGGGACAGCCGCCGAGGAGTTCGGCCGGGGGACGACCGCTGAGGAGTTCGGAAGGAGCCCGGTCGACCGACGGGGATGTCTAGGAGTCCGACTCCTGAAGAAGTCCGACCGAAGGAGATGTCTGGAGGGAGTTTGGCTCTTACAGGCGTCTGGCTGGAAGGGCGCGGAGAGAGTTCGGCTCTCGCGGGAGTCCAACTGAAGCTCGGTCGCTGAGGGGTTCGGCTGAAGCCCAGCTGCTGGGAGTCCAAGGAGCTCGGTCGCTAAGCAGTTCAGCCGACTGAAGCATTTCGAAGTAGCTCGACCGCTGCTAGGCCGCTGAGGAGTTCGGCCGGCTGAGGGGGTACAGCTAAGATCCGTCCGCTGAAGCTCTTCCGCGGCTACTGATTGTATTAGGCTGAAGATCGAACTGGACTTCGGAAGGAGCGAGGTTTATCCCCAACAATACCAAATTAAAGAAAGCATCTGAGCAAAATTTAATTTGATTATGACAGGACATCATTATTGCATTTCTGTTTATTTTGCTTTTCCCTTGTTTCATTGGGGAGCAGGTAGTAATCCCAAACAACCAAGGTTGAAGAAAGATCAAATCATCACAAATTTATCGAGTTATTAGCCAACCACGAAAAAGATTATATAGATAATAATAACAAATGGTACCTCAACAATCCTTCCTTTTGGAAGACCTCCGCCCAGAGCAAAATCTAAAGTCAAACAACCACTTGGAAATGTCTCACTGTAATGAAGTTGTAATAATGTTAGTGCAGCTTCCAAACAAATAAACATGCACAAGTAATAGTAACCTCTGAAAAGAATCAAGGGAAGTGGAAAGCATACACTAAAGCACCACCAGCACTTCCTAGTCTCGTAACACTTCCTTTTCCAAATGAATTGTTTATATCATTCATTGCCGCTTCCAATGCTTTTTGCTGCAAAAGTGATTTTATAGTTAATCATGCTAGCTTGGGCAGGACGATATATTACTCCTTGGCCAAATAATATAATAATAAAGCATTCTTGGTGATAGAACCATGGATCCTGACCCAAAAGAAAAGATCGAATTACATGAAGCCTACATGGAGCATTGGAGCAAGATTTCCTTGTAGCAGGATTAAAAACGAAAAAATAATAAGAGAGGAGAAAAAAGGCCATTCATCATTTGGATGAGTTCTCATCCCAGTGTGCATTTTGATTTTCGCAATGGAAACATTGGGGAGAAACATGTGTTCTAAGTCAATGCTGAAATTATACGAGAGATTGGACTTGTACATTGAGCAAATGCACTGTCATGGATCCCAAAAGATGATTTTTAGTTGACATTTTTTTATCCATTACTGTACTTTGTCGCGTTGATCAAGAATTGCTGCCGAAGTAAGACGTAACTCAAAGAAGCGAGACCAAAGCACGGCACAGTATGTTTTGCACGGTTGGTTTTCGACAATATTTCAAAGAGAACAAGTAGTTCCTTTACAGCTAGCTATTTTTCTGCTGGCAATATCATCACCAACATCCACTATCAAGACAGCATTCCCGGCACCGACCACAACAAACACTTCTACATCCAAACGGAACCA
The DNA here is from genome assembly GCA_006176705.1 of Cocos nucifera. Taxonomy (NCBI): domain Eukaryota; kingdom Viridiplantae; phylum Streptophyta; class Magnoliopsida; order Arecales; family Arecaceae; genus Cocos; species Cocos nucifera. The sequence continues at coordinate 952,499 of QRFJ01000099.1, forward strand.
AGCAATATGTGCATAGCTATTGGCATAAAGTTATACCATTTCACTCCAAGAGAAGCCAATTCCAACAAAAGATGATGCCAATTTTATCGTTTATAATAAATTCATGAAGTAAAGGAAAACAAAAGGCTTCGAAATTTAATCAATAAACCCTGCATAAAGACTCGCAAGTGCTTGCTTTTGATTGGAGTGCTCAAGGTAGAAACCAAGAGAGACTTTACCCGGTCTATTACACGAGGGTCGGTGTCGCCCGAGAGGGCGCCGTTTCCCTTCACTTCAAACTCGCAACGGAGCTTCGCCGCTCTTCTAGAAACGACGGGAAGAGAAAGAGCTAGGAATCGAGGAGAGGAGGGGAAGAAAAGGCTAAGATTTCCAAGAGGAATCTGGGCTTTTAGCGGAGAGATGGAACCCATCTCTGAGAGCAGTCACCGAAAATGGGGGAGGTGGAGAGGTAAGAGAGGAAGAAAGAGGGCAGTGCCTCGACGGTAAAAAGAGGGAAATTAAAAGAGGACGAGAGATGAAGTGAAATAAAAGGATTCTGCGTCGATTTTCACCATTTTCTTATGGGAGGGAGTAGGGACCGAGCGACTGATAGGTAGCATTCGGTGACCAAAGGGGATCACCCCGGTGATTTGAGATCGGTGATCCGAATTTTCTGATTTCTAATGGTCTAAGATTTATATATTTAGTATATTATAATTTAATAATTAAATATTTTTTTAATATTTATAAATAATTTATTTGATATTTTATAAAAATTTAAGATTATTGACCGTATAATATCAAAACTACTAATAATATATTATATATATATTTATTAATCAAATAAAATATATTATAATAAAATATTGATTATTTATTAATATATTAATAACTAATATATTTTATAAAAAATATTTATTAGTTTTATGATTATTAATCCTATAAAAATACATTAATTATTATTATTAGCGCAAAATCTAGTTGACGCCAGAATCGGCGCTGGAGTTGAAGAAGACGAGGTCGTCGCTGATGACCTGCAAAACAAGTCTTGTCCAGAATTGGGGGTGGTGGCTCCGGCAAGATCCTCCAACGATCAAGTCAGCTCTTTCGGTCAACAGAAATAGAGTGCTCAGGAAAGAAAATGGTAGAGTGTCAAGGAGAAGAGAGCTTTCGGAAAGAAAGCATATCTGGAGGATCTCTTAAATAGATAGAGCATGTAACAAACTGATAATGACAGTCGCAACCGCCTAGTAGTAGGCCGTTCGGGGCCAGTGCAGTTTATTATGGAGGGTAGTGTCTGTTGTCGTGATGTGCCAGCCTGTTGCGACCTAACGGCTGAAGTTCGGATAGGATAGCTGCAGATGATGAAGAGTTCCTAGTTATTGTTATTCCAGATGAGCTCGGAGGTTATCGAGGTTGACTGTGCGTAGGCTGTTGCTTGCTATTTGCTATATCGAGGGCGTGCGCCGAGGTCCTTTCGGGCTGTTGGAAGGGGTCCGGACGAAATTTCGCTGGGAAAGAAGCTCAACCGAATGGAGCCCTTCAGGCAACTGGAAGAAGAAGTCCGGGAGGAGTTCGACTGTAGGAGAAGTCCGGGAGGAGTTCGACTGTAGGAGAAGTCCGCTGAAGGAGAAGTCCGGGAGGAGTTCGACTATAGGAGAAGTTCAGCTGGAGAAGAAGTTCGGAAGGAGTTCGACTGGCAAAGAAGTCCGGCTGAAGAAGTCCGGAAGGAGTTTGACTGTAGGAGAAGTCCAGCTGGAGGAGAAGTTCGGAAAGAGTTTGACTAGCGGAGAAATCTGGCTGGAGGAGAAGTCCGAAAGGAGTTCCACTATAGAAGAAGTCCAACTGAAGAAGAAGTTCGGAAGAAGTTCGACTGGTGAAGAGATCCAACTGGAGGAGAAGTCCGGGAGGAGTTCGACTAGCGGAGAAGTCTGACTGGAGGAGAAGTTCGGGAGAAGTTCGACTATATGAGAAGTTTAGCTGGAGGAAAAGTTCGGGAGGAGTTCGATTGGCCCCCAAGCTGGCCAAGCTAGACTGCCTAGGGAGTCGCTTTCACTATTCAAGTTCATTTGAAGAGGATCCAATGATGGGAGGATGGCCGAGATCACTTTGAGACTAGACATTTAGCCGAACTTCAGTGGGAGCGGGTCTATCCCTAGCAATAAAAATTCTGTTGGTGCGAAATTTGATTAACGCCAGAATCAGTGCTGGAGTCGGAGAGGACGAGGTCGTCGCTGGTAACCTGCAAAACAAGTCTTGCTCGAAGTCGGGGGTGGTGGCTCCAGTAAGACCCTCCGATGATCAAGTCAGCTCTTTCAGCCAACAGAAATGGAGTGCTCAGAAAAGAAAGTGGTAGAGTATCGAGAAGGAGAAGAGAGCTTTCGAAAAGAAAGTGTATCTGAAGAGTCTCTTAAATAGGCGGAGCCTGTAACAAACTAATAATGACAGCCACAACCATTTGGTAGTGGGCCGTTCGAGGCCACGTGCAATTTGTTACGGAGGATAGTGTCTATTATCGCGACATGCCAGCCTGTTGGGATCTGACAGTTGAAGTTCGGATAAGGTAGCTGCAGGCGATGAAGAGTTCCTAGTTATTATTATTCCAAAGGAGCTCGGAGCTTATCGAGGTTGATTATGCGTAGGCTGTTGCTTGCTATTTGCTATATCGAGGGCATGCACCGAAGTCCTTTTGGGCTACTGGAAGGGGTCCGAATGAAATTTCGCTGCGAGAGAAGCTTAACCGAGCAGAGCCCTTTAGGCAACTAGAAGGAGAAGTCCGGAAGGAGTTCGACTGTAGGAGAAGTCCAGCTAGAGGAGAAGTCTGGGAGGAGCTCGACTATAGGAGAAGTCCGACTGGAGGAGAAGTCTAGAAGGAGTTCGATCGGCCCCCAAGCTGGCCAGGCTAGACTGCCCAGGGGGCCGCTCTCACTGTTCAAGTTCATCTAAAGCGGATCCAATGATAAGAGGGTGGTTGAGATCGCTCTGAGACTAGACATTTAGCCGAACTTCGATGGAAGCCGGTCTATCCCCAACAATAGTTTCCCTACTTTCGAGTTCGAAACTCGAAGGAAGGGAGTATAGATGCGACTGTCAAAGTTCTTTTTAGCCTCCCACATCCGTCAGGATGAGATGCCTTAACGTCTACCGCGCTGGCGCCGGAACTTCATAAACATGAGATGATCCAAAAAGATGTTTTTTGAGCCTTCTGTCGAAACTCTATCCAAGGTACGGTGCAATTAAGGATCTGCCCATCGCCACTTCTCTGCCATGATGAGTGGGACATGCGACGCACATAGGTCGGCCAAATGAGATTTGCAATCATAACTATTTCGGGCTTTCCTTGGCTATTAAAGGCCTTCTTCCTCCTCCGAAATCCATTTTGTCCGAGTCTTCTTCCTTCCTTTCCAAGTTCTCACTTTAATTTTGCCTAAGAGTCCCGATTCCTTCTCGCGTCCTCTCTACTCCCAAGCACTCTTCTGCTTGATTTTCGTCGTGCTCACTATCTTTTCGCCTTTTTCAGTCGACTTAGGTCATCCCACCAGAGTACAACCTTGAACTCCCCGGGTCAGGCGATCGTACTAGTTCATCTCCAATCAGTCGATTTTGTTTGTACCTAGAAGTCTTGCACGTCGGGCTTCGACTTCCACTTTCTTCTTTCATTGTTGTGCTCTTTTGCTTTTTAAACATTTCTTTTGCTTCCATCATACCAAACTCCTTTCGATTTGTAATTGACTTTCTTTCTCTTTGTCATCTGGTCGAAGTCCGACCAACTATCCTACTCTTTCGAAATTTTTACACCTTCAAATGCCATCCTTCCGCAAAAGACTGATGGTACTTCTTCATCTAGTTCGGTAAGAAGGGGTTACTGAAAGATGCTCCTTCTTTCATTCATAACTGGAAAGAGAAGTACTTCTTCGTTCGATGCCCGACCTTAATGCTTGATCTTCCTCCCTGGAGCTTCCTTAGAAAATCTGTCCATTGAGCCCCTAGTTTAGATGGAGCCGACCTCGAGTCTTCTAACAAGCTTAAGTCATACCGAGCTCCTCTCCTTCCCGACCTTCTGAAGGAGTAGATCTTATTCAATCTTGGCCTGAGTCCTCTTAACCCCATCGGTATTAAATGCGTTTATATGTATGTACACAAATATACATATGAACTCTCATGAAGTTTCATATGTACCTTGACTGACTATAGTTTTTTCTTTATTGCAGAGATGGATATTGATGCTATGGAGAGGCTCACCAAGGGCCTTTATGCCCAAAAGAGGAAGGGGTGGCCCCAGGTGGAAGCTCGAAAAGGGCGAAGATTAGCGGCCCAAGTTTCGAGGTTTCAAATGTCCCCACGACCACTCTCAAAGTCATTCCAGGCACCGAGGCCCTTCCAATCACTAAGGGCAACATCGGAGGTGCAGGCTCTCAACCTCCTGCATCCTCGAGCCTTCCTGCAGGAGGACCGATGTTGGAGCCCCCCACTAAGAGAGAAAGACGGGATGGAGATGACAAGAAGAGGAAAAAGGCTGATGTCGTGAAGGTGGTCTGAAGGCTTGTCCGGGCGGATCAAGCAATAACGGCGGCGACGATCTAGGGGCGGACCCCTTTGGCAATTTGGACATCATCCGGGATTTGATCAACAAGTTCGTCCTGTCCGAAGAGGTGGACCGCCTAGCCGACCTCGACCGGACGCAGTTCGTTTGGAAGTTCCTCAAAACTTTTCTCAAGGTAATCATCTTACCGCATTTTCTTTTCATTTTTCTCTCCTTCTTTTCTTTATCTTACTATGACTCATCCATGGCAGTCGAGCCACCACATACTGGCCCATCTCAAGAGGACAAATTGCCGGGAAGTGGTAGCATTGAAGGTTCAGGATGATCTTCAAGCCAAGATCGATTGCCTTCAGGGAAAGGACGCCGAGGCTGAGCACCTCGCGAAGGAGAAGGTGGTGGAAAATGAGAATCTTTAGAGAGTGCTTCGAAAGGAGGAGCTCATCTTGACCGGGCTCAAGGCTGCATTGGCCTTGGAGGAGGAGAAAAAGAAAGAGGCCGAGATCAAGGTCGTCGAGCTGAAAATTAGAATGTCGAAATTCATTTCGAAGGCGACAGCCCGAGCCGTGGAGGAGTTCAAGGCCTCTTCCGAAATGGACTTAAATATCGTATTCGGCCAGAAGGCATTCATAAAGGGCTTCAAACTCTGTGAAGGCAAGATGGCCCGAAAGTTTCTTAAACTTGATCTCAGCTTTCTAGAAGAGGAGCCCGATGAAGAAGCGGGGCCATTCGGTGCTGTAGCTAACTCCTCCCCCATCAAAATGATCTTCGAATCCTCCGAGCCTACTATTAAGGTGCCCGAGTCCATGCAAGAGCCCGAGATTATCTTCGAAGTGTCGGTCAAACCTGTTCTCAAGCCCGTGGCTACCCTGGAGTGCCGAGCTCCTCTGCTACTTCCCCTTCGGAGGTCGGAGGCCTTTAGTAGTTGTATTTTTTTTTTACTTTATTCTGTACTCGAAAAAATTTTAATCAATGAAAGTAGAACTTTTAATCAATAGATTAGAGTACTTTTCGTGCATTGGATGCAGTCCTCCATTAATGCCGAGCCGCTACCTCAGAAAATTTCTTTAAAATCGATAGTTAAAAATTTGAAGAAGGAAGTTCACTACCTGAGAAAGAAATTAAAGAAGACTAAAGATAAACTTCAAAAATCTAGAAAGAACACATCGGAGGCGACAATTGAGGTTACCCACCTTCGTAAACTGCATATGAAAGATTCCATGACCTTCGCTATCAAGAAGGGCAGCTTTGAGAGGGAGTTAGCGGAGCTCAAAAAAAGTGCCAGTGATAAGTCTTGGACATTAACAGCGAAGGTCGGCTTCCTCAAAGTCGAACTCCAAGCGGCGAGGGAGAAGATTCAGTTATTGGAAGGGAGTTTGCCATGGTCTTCTAATAAGGCACGATATGAGTGGGATTGGTCAAAGAAGTTTTCCGTGCTTCAGAAGCAGTTGCATGATGTTGAGCTTACTTATGATACCTACCGGTTGGGTTGTAATGAGAGGATATCCAAGCTTGAGCAAAAGCTTCATGCTGCTAACAGTGAGGTGATCTAGCTCCAAAAATAACTCGATGATAGTCATCAATCTGGCACTAGCAAGGGATCAGAGCAGGTTGCCTCCTTGACGAGGACTCTGGGTGAGCTTTCGAAAGTGGTTAGGAGGAAGAAGGTCGAGGTTCAACGACTGAAGATCTAGCTATCATGCCAGTAGCAAGCTGTTAAGGATGCTGAGGCAGAGTCTGAAGTCCTAAGAAAGCAGCGGTGAGAGCTTAAAGGCAAATTCGGACACATTAATAGAATGTATATAGATGGCAAATTCAGACACATTAATACGAAAAGAGAGAGCTCGAGGAGGAGATCCTCAGATTAAAGCAAGCCCTAGTGATGACCGGGGCCAACAGCCCAAAATCTGAGGAGTCCGGTCCATCCTAGGACTTCGATCTTTTTTTCTTCTTCTTTCTTTTCATGTAACCAATCTTGCCGACCTTTATCTTGCTTATAACAAACTTGTATTCTCGCATGATCGGTCTTGCCGACCTTTATCTTGCTTGTAATGAACTTAATATTTGCAATAAAATGGTATCCTTTTCGCTATTGTCTTATACGGATTTGATGCTGGTTAATGGCTCCACTTTCTTCACCTCATTTTTTTTTACTTTGTCTTCTAATGAGATGCTTGTTATGAATGTCGAGCTGGGGTCCCTTCCACGAATTTGGGTAGGGCTCTTCCATTCATTTTTGACATAGCCGCAGGGGGGATACGTATAAGGATCACCGGTATGGCTTTTTTCTTTCCTTCATTTTAGATTAATGAGGTCCTGGCCTTCCTCATGTTAGGACGAGGTTCTCTTCTATTTCTTGCACGATCGTAGGGATATGTTAGAGCCATTGTTGGGATCTCTCTCTTCATCTTATCTTGGTTAACGAGGCCTTCGGCTTTGCTCATATTAGGACGAGGTTCTTCTTCTTTTCCTAACATGACTGTAGGGATGCATTAGGGCCGTTGGAGGGGTCTCTCTCCTCACCTCATTTAAGATTAACGAGATCTTCACTTTGCTCATGTTAGGACGAGGTTCTCCTTCTGTTTCTAACATGGTTGTAGGAGCATATTAGGACCACTGGAAGGACCTCTCCTCTTATCTCATCTTAGATTAACGAGGTCTTCACTTTGCCAATTTTAGGATGAGGTTCTTCTTCTATTCCTAATGTGACTGTAGGGACACATTAGGACCACTGAAAGAGCCTCTTCCCTCATCTCGTCTTAAATTAATGAGGTCTTTAACTCTACTCATGTAAGGATGAGGTTCTCTTTCTGTTTCTAACGTGGCTATAGAGGTACATTAGGACTGCTGGAAGGATCTCTCTCCTCATCTTGTCTTAGATTAATGAGGCCTTTGACTTTGCTCATGTTAGGACGAGGTTCTCCTCTTGTTCCTAACATGGCTATAGGGGCACATTAGGGTCGCTGAAAGGGCCTCTCCCCTCATCTCGTCTTAGATTAATGAGGCCTTCGATTTTGCTCGCGTTAGGATGCGGTTCTCCTCCTACTCCTAACATGATTGTCTTCGTTGTATGGTTAAGTTTGGAAAGTCATTTTTCACCATTACAGATTTGTAATAAGGATCGAAATGTTTGAGTAGAGGGATTTTATTGTGACTAAGTCATTGATAATACATCCATAGATTTTTCAAGTTCCACGGTTGGAAAAGATCGGCTCCTTCGAGCTCCTTTAGGTAATATATCCCGGGCCAGACAACCTCCTTGATCTCATAGGGTCCTTCCTAATTTGGGATAAGCTTCTCCTAATTTTGAGGCTGAGAAATGGCTGCTCATCGAAGCACTAAGTCTTCCACTCTGAATACTTTATCTTTGACTCTGGAGTTATAGTATCGGACCATCCTTTGTCTGTAAGCAGCTATCCAAACTTAGGCCTTCTCTCATTTTTCCTTCAGTAGGTCGAGGTTAGCTTGAGGGCTTATGAATTGCACTGCTCATTGAAGGCCATGACCCATGCCAATGGAAGTTTGAGCTTGATTGGGATGACCGCCTCCATTTCGAAAGCCAAGACGAATGATGTTTCTCTAATTGGCAGTCTTTGGATAGTTCGGTATGCCTAGAGTACATGGTAGAGTTCATCCATCCAAGTTTCCCTTGCTTTTTCAAGCCTTGCCTTAATACCCTGCAATATGGTCCTGTTGGTCACCTCTGCTTCACCATTTGCTTGCGAATGGGCCATCGATGTGAAATTATGGAAGATGTTCAAATTCTCACAAAACTCAGCAAACTTCGTTCCGACAAACTGTCAACCATTATCTATTACAAGGGTTCGGGGCAGGCCCAACCTATAAACAATCAACTTTCAGACAAAGTCTTATATTTTGACTTTAGTAATTTTTGCTAGGACTTCGACCTCGATCCATTTGGTGAAGTAGTCAATCGCAACTAAGAGAAACTTTCATTATCCGGACGCCATCGAAAAGGGGCCTAGTATATCTATCCCCCATTGCGCAAATGGCCAAGGGGCACTCAATGGTGTAAGCTCGACGGTTGGTTGCCTCTGTATATTTATGTTTCTCTGATAGTGGTCACACCTTTTAATATATTCGACACAATCATGATGCATAGTTGGCCAATAATATCCTTGTGGAAATAGCTTATGAGATAGGAATCTGGCACCTAGATGACTCCCACAGATTTTTTCATGCACTTTCCACAATGCAAAGTCGACTTCAGAAGGTCAGAGATATTTCAAAAGTGGCAAGGAGTATGATCTCTTGTACAGCTTACCTTCATATAGAATATACCAAAAGACTTAGTTTCTTAGCTTTCGAGCTTCCTTCGGATCATAGGGGAGTGTTCCATCTTTGAGATAAGCGATCAATGGATCGATCCAACAAGGCTCATGGTCGATCTACATTGTAGACTGCGATTCTTCTGTACTCAGGCATTTCAACACTTTAAAGTATACTTCTTTGGAAAGTTCATTGGGGGCGAGTGTGGCCAGCTTGGATAGGAGGTCGGCTCTAGTATTTTTTGCTCTTGGAATTTGTTGGATGCTGAAACTCTTGAAGGCTAGAATCAAATTTTTTACTTTCTTGAGATACTTTATAATACTTTCCTACCGAGCTTCATAACTATCACTGACTTATTCGACTACCAGTTGAAAATCGCTATACACTTGGAGAAGATCTGCTTCCAACTCTTTGGCTATCCTTAGTTCTGCTATCAAAGCTTTATATTCGGCTCCATTGTTCGTTACAGAAAACTCAAAGCATTGTGCATACTCGGTGATGACCCCTTCGAGATTGATCGGGATCAGTCCAGCACCTGCATCGAAAGCATTGGAAGAGCCATCCATATACAAGGCCCAAAAATCTTCGAAAAGATCCACTTTTTCTTCGGAGGAGCTCTACTGCAACCATGAAATGCTGGTCTCATTCCGCTCAGGTTCAGCAACATCCAAGATCGTGCATTCGACTATAAAATCGATCAGTATCTGAGCTTTGATTGACGGTCGAGGTTGATAGTTGATGTCGAACTCTGTCAGATCAATAGCCCACTTCGCTATTCTTCTAGAGACATCTATTCGATGAAGAACTGCTTTGATTGATTGATCAGTGAGAAGTGTTATGTATGTCCCTGAAAGTAGGGCCGAAGTCTCTTGACTGCAATCAAAAGAGCATAAGTTAATTTTTTTAATTTAGTGTACCTGATCTCTACATCTCTCAAGACTCGACTCATGTAGTAGATCGGCCATTGCACTTTTGCCTCTTCCTTGATCAGGACCGCTGCTAAGGCTGTAAGAGAGACCGTCAGGTATAGGAATAATTCTTTTTCAGGCTCAGGTTTTGCCAACAGTGGGGGTGAACCGAGGTACCTCTTGAGTTCTTCAAATGCCTATTGGCACTCTACCATCCAGTAGAAGTTCTTTGATTGCTTGAGGACCTAGAAGAAGGACATACACCACTCGATCAACTTTGAGATAAAGCGGTTTAAGGATGCCACTTTTTCGATTAGGTGTTGGACTTTCTTTATTGACTTCGGGACAGTCATCTCCTGGATGGTTCGGATCTTCTTTAGATTAGCTTCAATCCCCCACCTTGAGATCATGAACCCCAAGAATTCTTCTAAGATCACTCCGAAGGCGTATTTAGTTGGGTTCAGCTTCATCTTGTATCTTCAAAGGATGTTGAAGGTCTTTTCAAGGTCGGCAATATGATTAGACAAGGTCTGGCTCTTGACAAGTATATCATCCACGTAAACTTTCATGTTGCGATCGATCTGCTTCTTGAAGATCTTATTGATCAGGCATTGATAGGTTGTGTTTGCATTTTTAAGCTTGAAGGGCATGATCCTGTAACAATAAAGATCACGATCAGTAATAAAAGTAGTTTTCTCCTCGTTCTTTGGTGCCATTCGGATTTGATTGTAGCCGAAGAAGGCATCCATGAAGGTGAGGAGCTCATGGCCCGAGGTTGCATCCATCAGCTGATCAATTCTAGAGAGGGGATAGCTGTCCTTTAGGCAGGCCCTATTCAGCTTCTTAAAGTCGATACACATTCTTCACTTGCCATTGGTCTTCTTGACTAGGACCACATTAGAGACCTAACTCGGGTAGTGGACTTCTCGGATGAACCCAACTTTGAAGAGCTTATCCACTTTCTCTGCTATTGCCTTCTGCCTTTCTGGTGTATGGCCCCAAATTTTCTCTTTTACTGGCCTGTACTCAGGATCGACGACCAACCGATGTTCCATGACTTCGGCATCAATTCTTAGTATGTCTGCTGGGACCCAGGCGAAGACGTCAGCATTCTTCTGTAAGAAGGCAATGAGCTATTCTCGAACTTCATCTTCTAAGTTGGAGTCAATCTGCACCATATGCTCTATGCTTCCATCATTCAGAGGGATGGTTATAAGATCTTCCATGGGCTCACCCCACTTCTTAGTAAGATCGTCGCGGACATCCAACCCATCAACTGGGTAAGGGTCGAGATGGCCTCCCTTTTACAAAAAAATGGAATAACAGTGCCTTGCCAAGGCCTGATCTCCCCTAATCTTTTCGATTTTGTAGCTTATCGAGAACTTCACTTTCAAGTAGTAGGTCGACACCATAGCCCGGAGTGCATTTAGGTCTGATCGGTCGAGAATTGCACTGTAGACTGATGGAGCCTTCACTACCAGAAAGTTGACCTATGCTTTGGCTTGCTTTGGGTATTGCCCTGCAGCCATAGTTAGTATTATTATTTCTTCAACTGGCATAGCATCGCTAGTAAAGCCCACCAACGAAAAGTTCATAGGTCCCAGATGGTTATTGGGTACAAATATTTTAGTAAAAGCATCATAAAATAAGATATCAACAGAGCTTCCATTATCTACTAAAATACGACGTACATCATAGTCAGCAATATTTAAAGAGATTACAACTATGTCGTTGTGCAGGAACTAAACTCCTTGCGCATCTTCATCAGTGAAAGCTATGGGCTTCTCAGTTCTCCACCTCTTCATAGGCTCTGCTGATCCACTGGCCTTCCCTCATCGAAGTTCTCTAAAGATGGTGTTGATGATGCCAAGAGGGGATCGATCTTCTTGCTGCTCCTCTCTCCTTGGTGGTTCTAGCAATGGGAGGGCCCTCGATCGATCCTTCCATCCTTCAGACCGATGTTGCAGAAATCGGCCGAGCCTGCCCCATCTGATGAGCTTCTTGATCTCATCTTGGAGCTGAATGCATTCTTCAGTATCATGATCATAGTCACGATGGTAGAGACAGTACTAGTTGGAATTATACTTGTCGGGATGAGTGCGCATTCTCTCTGACCTTGATAGCTGCTCCTTGATCTCCATCAAAACCTGGGTTTTTGGAGCATTGAGGGAGGTGTAATTATGGAATCTTCTAGGAGGGAGCCCCGTCGTGCCCTTCTGTCAGAGCTTCTTTGACAACGAGCTCAAGGGAGAGTTCGGGCTCGCTTATGCTCAAGAGGAGTCCGCGAGTATGATCGAACTTCATTCGACTTTTCTTTAACTGTGGGCTTACTAGATTCACCCGCTTGCCACTCTCTCATGGCTTCCTCATCCTTTAATTTGAAGGCCTCCTCAACTCGGGCATAACCTTTAGCCCGAGCTAGTAAATTAGCAAAATTTCTGGAGTACTTCTTCTCCAAAAAGAATAATAAATTATTCTTCTGAAGGTCGTCCTTAAGTACGGTCATGGCAATCCACTGATCCAAATTTTGGACCTTCAATGCAGTGACATTAAAACAGTTGACATAAGCTCGAATGGTCTACCCTTCCTACTACATGATGTTGATGAGGGAGTCCGAGCCTCGTCTGGGACATCGACTGCTGACAAGATGAGCCGCAAACTGATGACTCATTTAGTCGAAGGAGAAGATCATACCTAACTTCAGCATTGAGTACCAATTTTTCGCTGCTCCCTTCAAAGTAGAAAGGAAAGCTCGATACAAAATGGCATTCGACGTACCGTGGAGCAGCATCATAGTCTGGAAGACCTCCAGATAGTCAACCGGATCAGTGATCTCATCGTAACTCTCGAACTGAGAAAGCTTGAAGTTTGGTGGGATGGGTTCCTTCATGATTCTCTAGAAGAAAGGAGGGTCAGTATAGATGTTATCGTGGTTACCTGGGGCAGCATGGTGGAGCTCCTCAATCCATCGATCCATTTCTTGGAGTTTTCGATCGAGGGCTTGATCTCGATCGTGGGTCTCGAAGAATTTTTGACTATAGATGGGGAAGGTCTCTTCTAGAAAAGAGTCATGATCGAAACAAGAGCTCTCCGCTCTCTATTTTCTCTTTCCAGAGGCAATGGGTCTATTAACTCAGGTTTGCCTCCTTAGGATCGATTCTTAACATCCTGATGGGAGGTTCTCTGGTCGGACTGTCGCTGGAGGCTATTGCATGGCCTACACCATCTCAATGAGGCCTCGGACCTGCTGGATCAATAGGTTGAACTATTCTGGATCCACCATTATTGCTGGTGAAGGAGGTTGCAGTGTCGGTGAGGCAGGTGGATTTAGCTTAGATCTGATGGTAGAGATGGTGGATCTTTGAGTGGTCATCTTCTTCGAAGGCATTTTAAAGTTGAGGGAGAGAATAGAGATGACCCTTGAAGGAGAAAGCTCACAGGATCGACTGAGCACTCCTTTCGAAACAAGGGCTCAGGAGATCCTTCCTCTAGCGTTAATTCTATTGGTGCAAAATCTGGTTGACATTGAAATCGATGCTAGAGTCAGAGAGAATGAGATCATCGCTGGTGATCTACAAAATAAGTCTTGCCCAGAGTCGGAGGTGGTGGCTCCGGCAAGATCCTCCGATGATCAAGTCAGCTCTTTCGGTCAATAGAAATGGAGTGCTCAGAAAAGAAAATGGTAGAATGTCGAGAAGGAGAAGAGAGCTTCCGAAAAGAAAGCATATATGGAGGGTCTCTTAAATAGATGGAGCCTGTAATAAATTGATAATGACAACCGCAACCACCTGATAATGGGCCATTTGGGGCCACGTGTAGTTTGTTATAGAGGGTAGTATCTGTTGTCATGATGTGCTAGCCTGTTGCAACTTGACGGCTGAAGTTCGGATAGGATAGCTATAGGCGATGAAGAGTTTCTAGTTATTGTTATTCCAAAGGAGCTCGAAGGTTATCGAGGTTGACTGCATAGACTGTTGCTTGCTATTTGCTATATCAAGAGCGTGCGTCGAGGTCCTTTTGGACTGCTGAAAGGGGTCCAAATGGAATTTAGCTGGGAGAGAAGCTTGATCGAGCGAAGCCCTTCGGCAACTAAAAAGAGAAGTCCGGAAGGAGTTCAATTATAGGAGAAGTCCAACTGAAGGAGAAGTCTGAAAGAAGTTCGACTATAGAAGAAGTTCGAAAGGAGTTTGACTATAGGAGAAGTCCGAGATTAGTTCGACTATAGGAGAAGTCCAAAAAGAGTTCGACTGATAGAGAAGTTCGATTGGAGGAGAAGTCCGGAAGAAGTTCGACTATAGAAGAAGTCCGACTGGAGAAGAAGTTTGGGAGAAGTTCAATTAGCGGAGAGGTTCGGTTGGAGGAGAAGTCCGATTGGAGAAGAAGTTCGAAAGAAGTTCGACTGGTGGAGAAGTCCGATTGGAGAAGTCTGAAAGGAGTTTGACTATAGGAGAAGTCCGAAAGAAGTTCGATCGGCCCCCAAGCTGGCTAGGCTAGACTATCTAGGGGGCCACTCTCACTGTTCAAGTTCATCTGAAGGGGATCCAATGATAGAAGGATAGCCGAGATCGCTCTAAGACTAGATATTTAGTCGAACTTCGATGGAAGCAGGTCTATCTCTAATAATAGAAATTCTATTGGTGTGAAATCTGGTTGACACTGGAATTGATGCTAGAGTTGGAGAGGATGAGGTCGTCGCTGGTGACATGCAAAATAAGTCTTGCCCGGAGTCGGGGGTGGTGGCTCCGGCAAGACCCTCCGACGATCAAGTGAACTCTTTCGGCCAATAGAAATAGAGTGCTCAAGAAAGAAAATGGTAGAGTATCGAGAAGGAGAAGAGAGCTTCCGAAAAGAAAGCGTATCTGAAGGATCTCTTAAATAGATGAAGCCTGTAACAAACTGATAATGATAGCCGCAACTGCTTGATAGTGGGCCATTTGGGGCCATGTGCAGTTTGTTATGGAGGGTAGTATCTGTTGTCACGACATGCCAGCCTATTGGGATCTGATAGTTGAAGTTCGAATAAGGTAGCTGCAGGCGATGAAGAGTTTCTAGTTATTATTATTTCAGAGGAGCTCGAAGGTTATCGAGGTTGACTGTGCGTAGGCTGTTGCTTGCTATTTGCTATGTCGAGGGTGTGCGCCGAGGTCCTTTTGGGCCACTGAAAGGGGTCCGGATGGAATTTTACTGGGAGAGAAGCTTGATCGAGTAGAGTCCTTTAGGCAACTGAAAGGAGAAGTCCGAGAGGAGTTCAACTGTAGGAGAAGTTCGGCTGGAGGAGAAGTCCGAAAGAAGTTTGACTATAGAAGAAGTTCGGGAGGAGTTCGACTGATGGAGAAGTCCGGCTCGAGAAGAAGTGCAGAAGAAATTCAACTATAAAAAAATTTTAGCTGGAGGAAAAATCTAGGAGGAGTTCGACCGACCCCCAAGCTGGTCAGGCTAGACTGCCCAAGGGGCCGCTTTCACTGTTCAAGTTAATCTAAAGGGGATCCAATGATAAAAGAGTGGCCGAGATCGCTTTGAGACTAGACATTTAGCCAAACTTTGGCGAAAACAGGTCAATCCCCAACAATTATTATAGAATTAATATTTATATTTATATTTATAATATATTATTTATTAATATGAATTTTTATTTTGATTAAAAATAAGCTAAATATAACTAACATATTAAATACTTTTATTATATTAATATAAAGTATAATAAAATATTTCTAATTAAAATTATTATTGAATTATAATATGATAATAATATAATTAATAATACATTACAATATAATATATATCAAAATATAATATCAATATAATAAATATCAAATATATAATATTGGTATAATATATTAATGGTATATTGATATATTCATTTTTTTCTAAACTGAAGGATATTTTTGTCCTTAAATTTTAACCCAAGATCACTGCTTGGGATGATCTCGGATTTTCAATCTCAAGGATGAGTATCCTATCACTAGATTAGGCAATGATTTAAAGAGTAGGATGATTTGAAATCATCGCTATGTAAGATCATCATCATGTAACTAAATATGGTGATCTCATCATATTTACCCATATCATCCTTGATCTTGAATGGATCATCTTATACCAAATACTCCTATAGAAGTATCCGATGCCCTCCCACTTCCTTTTAGGGCTTGACTTGGGAAAAGTTTTCAATTTTTTTTGAGCCAATTAAATATTAACATGCTTAAAATGAACTTGTTTCAAACAACACTATTTGTTTTGTAGCTCGATTTAGGATTAATTTAATATTGATTAATTAGGCTCATATTTGGGTGAGCTTGAAATTAAGCTCGAAATAATAGTAAATACATTAAAATTGATCTAAGAGTTCCAACTCAAAACTAATTTCAAACCAAACTTGATTGGACCTAAGATTGAACTAGCTCAGCTCAACTATGCCTTTAGTTATTTTGAACCCAAGATGGCTTGCTTGCTCAAGCTTGTCAAATTGGTAAACCAAGAGAATCATGTTTGGATGTTTGTTTTAAGTTTCACGTAGTTTAGTGGAAGTATTTTCACTTCTATCTTTTAGAATTGCGATCACAGGTCCAATTGATGAAATCCTAATTTGTAAAAAGCCATGTATCTATGACCCAATGATAGTGAATTATAGAAGTTTGTTAGATATTGCAATCCAACTGAACCCCATATCAGACTTATTTCAAGCTGATTGGGGTTAATACCGGGTTGGATTTGGTTAGTTGGAAAATTGGAATTGGTTAGGTTGAAAAACAATTTTAAGATATGAGACTTGTGTGCAACAATCTGTAATGTTAATGTTAGGTTGAATTGGGGTTTAATTAAAAAGAAAAGCGTGAGATATCTCAACTATCCATCAATTATGATGAACAAATGACATATATGACAATATTTATATAAATTAATTGGTAGATCACTTTTATCTACATTTTAATAGCACTATAATTACATGATGATAGGACTAAATGATATAGCAACTTGATGCATGAAAGCATCTTATATGAAACATATAATATTTGTTTATCTATTCTATTTGTTGAGTTGGGTTAAATGGGCTACTTGGTTTTGGATTGAGTCCAATCCAAGTTGCATGCCTACATGGATTAACAAGTTCAATTGTCTCTTCTTTTTGGAGATGCATTGGTGATATGAAAGTGGGACTATGAGATCTAATGTTGTCTATAAGAATTAAAAGCAAAAGGGTTTGTTAAACCAAATATGTGGACTATAAGAGAGCTCTCTTATTTGAGTGGCTTTGTAGGATGATTAGTCCTAATAAATTTGTAGGACAAATTTTAACATGCTGACATACTAAACCAAATCCCTCAGACCATAAGCTTCAGACCTTCAGCATCTTCTAATCCTAATTTTGGAAGGTGGTTCTTTTGAAATAGAGGGCCTTCAAATGGGGCCTTGATTGTTGTCAAGAAGTGAGATTTTAATGCCATGGCTTATTAGAATCTGTGACATAATATTTTTATCAACCATTCCAAGCAACTAGAAAACCATTAAACTTATCACCAACCCTTTTGACACCGACAACAATGGCAAAATTTAAGGGTCCAAAGTTTTATTCAAAAATAGAGTTGGCTAGATTCAATCATATCTAAATCAAATAATAGAAATGCTATATCAATAATTCAAGCTATTGAATATGATCTATCATTTCTAAATTGTTTACAAAAAATTATATGATTTGAAGAATCGTGGCTTATGCATTGCATAGCTTTCTGATTTTTTCGAGCATATAATGCATAAGTTATTATCTCTAAATTATATAATTTTTAGCGTGTTACTAGCCTAGAGATAGTCGATCACATTTATCGGCTTTGGTCATTGATATACGATCCCTATCATTTGACCTTGATTGGATATAAGTGAAGATTCATTTGAGCAAAGTCAAGTCTATTTCATTTCGTTCATCTGTTGTTTGCTATAGAATGTACTACAATCTTCTTGTGCTCTTTAACCAATAATAATATTGATCCCATGATTGATTTTGATGATCATCAAACTTTAAGTATTTAAGTATTTAATCATGTATTTCAAAAGTGGATGTAGGTCTTTATAGGTGTTCAAATTAGAAAAGATCTACACAAAAATCATCAAGTCAAGGGCTTCAAAAAAATTAATTTTGAGTTTTAGACTTGGAAGTGTCGACCCTAAAGCTAAATATGTCGATCCCTATCCTAAAATGAAGCAAAAATATCAAGATTTTAAAGTTCTGAATGACCAGGTGTTGACTCTAGGAGCAAAGGTGTCAACTCCAGTCCTTTGGCATGCACTGGCATGCAGAAGGAACGACCTTCAGGTCAACCCCTATATCAGAGGATGATCCTAGGGTCGACCTCTGTTACACAAAATAGAAGATAGAAAGCAGAATTTTTTCGATCCTAGGGTCGACCTCTAGGAGGTGTCGATCCTAGAGCAAGAGATGTCGACACTTGAAGAAAAAGTATCGACCCCAAGTATAGGACAGAGTATAATGGCTAATTTTCTACACTTCTCCATCGAGCTTTTCTTCATTCTTTGTCCAGACCCGAGACCCATGGGTATTTATCCGACGGATTTGGGTCTGGTACTTGTATTGGACCCATTTATCCGAACTTGGATCCGGATTCGATAAACCATGATATAAATGGATAAGGTCTGGATATTTAGTACCCAGATCCAACAGACCTAGGACTCGAATTATATATACAATATAATATAATAGTATTATATATAAATATTAAAATCATTCAAAACCCCTAATCTAGATCCTTCTCTCCCTCTCTATCTCTCGACCGATGTCGATGGTGCCTCTCCCTCCCATCCTCCCTACCTCTCCCTCTCAACCATGAGATCCCCTCGCCAGCAGACCACGACCAGACCTCAATCTCACCTACACCCTCTTTAATCTCTCGATGGACCACGATCTTGCCCACACCCCCTCGGATAATCTGATGGACCCCGATCTCTCCCGGTGGACCTCGATCTTGCCTGCACCTCCTCGGATCTTTCGACGACCACGATCGGACCTCGATCTTGTCCGTGCCCCCTCCCCTCTCTCCCTCTCTTAGTTCCTCCCCACCTCTTCCTCTCCATCGTGAGATCCTCTCGTCGACGGGCTGTGGTCGGACGTTGATCTCGTCCACGCCCCCTCTGGCTCCTCTCTCCCTCTCCGATCTCGCCTGTGCTCCCTCGCCTCTCTCCCTCTCTCAGCCCTCCCTACCTCTCCCTCTCCACCATGAGATTCTCTCACCAACGAGTTGCAGTTGGATCCCGATCTTGCCTGTGCCTCCTCCCCTCTCTCCCTCTCTCAATCTCTCGACCAACGGCGGCATCTCGCCTGCGCCCCCTCTCTTTGTGGGTCCATCGAGACTTGCCTGCATTTTTTTTTACAAATAAGCATCGGGTCCCAGAACTGGATCTGGCTATCTGAGATCCGTTAGGATTCGGATCTGATACTTCAAGATCAGACTTGTCAGGTATTCAGATTTAGATGCGGTATCAATAATTAAAATCAGATCTAAATCTGAATATTCAGATTTCGATCCAAATTCGATCTATTGACAGCTCTACGTTCCAACGACTAGTCCAAACTTTCTAATGGCCAAAACTCACTCAAAAGCCACTCCTAAGTATAAAAAGAGTTAGAAAAATAATTAGGATAAGACATTGAAGATTTAGAAAAAAAATTATTCAAATAAAGTGAGCCTCATTAAATATCTAAAAATAAGAGAAAAGAAAATTTTGAGCTTTAAATTCAGAGGACTTTCCAGTAATAGCTTTCACAACATCTCAAGCAATTTCTCAGCATCATTTGAAGAGAAGTGAAGCTTCAAAAGAGCACACTTTTAGCTACTTCTTCAAGCTTCAAAAAATTTTTTTTTTTGGTGTGTGTTTTGTGCTAATTTTTTATATCTTATGTTTTTCTTTTCTTTACAAGTTTCTTCAAAAAAAAAACTTAGGATGTAGGCTTGTCCAAGCTGATAATTGGATGGTGTAAAGATTATGGTTGGTACTCCTAGATTAAAATCAACTGGATAGATAGTGAATCCAAAAAACTATCAGTGTAGGATTATGGTTGGTGAGCCCGGTAAAATCAATTAGATTTATTTATGATCTCGGATCAAAATATATGCACTGTAATCTAGGGATTATAGTAAAATTTTCAAAGAGATAGCTTAGAGAGTGGACATAGGAGCGAGTTGCTCCAAATCACTATAAATTTTTTTGTCTTTGTAGTGTACTTGTTCTATTTATTTTTTATATTTTCGTTACATCATTTCAATTTCAGCTTTGCATATTTATATCTAAATTTCGCTATTGCTTACATCATATACACCTCTAACATACAACACAATTACTTAAATTAATCTTTTTTGAGACACATACTTGCTTAAAGCCAAATTTGATCAAAAAATTTATAAACCTAATTCACCTTTTCTTTTAGATTGCTACTTCTAAGCTACAAGTGGTATCAGAGCAGGTGCTCTATTATTAATTATTGACCTAACTGTCAAGAACAAAAGATCAAATGACAATTCTAAGTGGTATTTTTTATTGAGGGCCAATCCATTTCTAGACCACCACTATTTGATGGCACCAATTATACTTTTTGAAAGATTAAAATAAAAATTTTCATACAAGCTCTAGATTATGATTTATGAAAAATCATAACTAGAGGACCACATGCACCCACAAAAATTATAAATGGTATGACTCTTCCCAAATTAAAAAAGAAATGGGATCAATTTGATAAAAAGATGACTCAATTAAATACAAAAGCTATATACTTTATTATTCCTTAGATGTACATAAGTTTAATAGAATATCATTTTGCACATTGGCTAAAGAAATTTGGAATATGTTAGAAATAATTTACGAAGAAACAAGCCAAGTCAAAGAATCTAAAATTAACTTGCTTGTTCATATATATGAAATATTCAAAATAAAAAAATATGAATTTATTTTCAATATGTTCACCAAATTTATTGAAATCATAAATGCTTTTAATGGCCTAGGCAAAATTTATTCTAACTATGATCTTGTTTGCAAAATGCTTAGATGTTTACCTAAAGAATAGGAAGCTAAGGTGACGGCAATATAAGAAACAAAGGATCTTAGCAAGCTATCCCTAGAAGAACTCATAGGTTCTCTTATGACCCATGAGATGCATATGGCTCAAAAGAAAAAAGAAAGAGAAGCTAAGAAAATAAAGACCATCATCTTCAAGTCTACTTCAAATTATTAAGAAAGCAATAAGTCAGAGGAAGATGAAGAAGAAGATGATGAGGACATGGTACTTCTTTTAAGAAAGTTCAAGAAGTTCCTCATGAAAAAAGACGTAAAGAAGAAGGAGAAAGAAGAGAAGAAAATCATCACCAACAATCAAATACACTCTAAAAAGATGAAGAAGATTGCTTTACTAGGACTTTAGAAAAGTGATGACTAGCCAAGCTTGGATGAGAAAGAGAAAAACGAAAATCTATCTCATGGGCTTGGAGAATGAGATAAATTTTGAAAACTCATCTAATTTTACTTTTGATGAACTACTTGATACCTTCAATGAATCAATGCATGAATTTAAAAAGTTAAGGCAGAAAAATAGGAAGCTTAAAAGGAATAATTCTAATTTAATGAAAGAAAAAAATTTAGCTAAAGAAAAAAGATTTGATTAAATCTAAAAAAATTTTAGTTAAAAAAAATATTGAGCTTAAAAAAATAATATTTTAAAATCATTACTAAAAAAAATAAAAATCTTTTAATTTAAAAGAAAGAGCTCTTAAAAGAAAATTAAAAATTAAGAAGAGAAGTTGAGATTTTGAAATCTATAGTTGAAAATTTTATAATTAATTTTCAAAATATTCAATCTATGATAAAAATCAATGGAACTATTTTTAGTAAAATAGAAATCAGTTTTAATACTTTAAGAAAACAACAAAATATCAAAAATACTTTTGCAAGAGCTTCAACTAAAGATCATACTATTAAATACTTTAAATGTAATCAAATTAGCCACAAAATTTTGGAATATAATTTTAAAAAAATTAGCTAAATCTTGATAAAATAAATTTAGATTTCAAAAGAAATCTTGAATACTAACTCCTATGAACCCAAGATGGCTTGGGTATCAAAAGCTATGAAGTAATTTTGCAGGTATGCTAAGGATCTAATGAGCTTAAAAGAGAAAAAAAAATTGCTTGGATGTCTTGAAAGTGATAGATGATGGATGGTGATTGTTGGTATGATCTAAACTTTTCTCATATTATATCATTAATAATTATTTATTAAATATATTGACTTTAATGATTTATTAATATGTATGCATATGATGATTTTTTTCATATTTTCATAAGTATAATTGATTTTGATGCTTGCAATGATTGAATATTTTAATTTTAAATTAATATACTCTCCTCTATGTATCATGCTATGGTTGAAATGATTTTAATTTGAAATTCAGCATGATATCTTAAGTCTACCCACATCAATTCTATATCTGATGAATTTAAACTAAAAGATGCTTAATTGGTTTAAATATTTTAATTACTAAATTCACAAGAGAAAGTAAGTTTGACATTCCTCTCATAAGATGCTAAATTATCAAATTTACTCAAAATTTTTTGCATGAAATAATTTTTTTAAAGATAAAGCATCTTTTCATAAAATTCAAATACTTGATATTGCATTGCATTTTAGGTTTCTAAGATTTCAAAAACTCTCTTAGTTGAAACTAAACATATAGAACTATATATTTAGATTTTTTCATCTCAATACTTCTAAATTGATTGATTATCACATCTTATTTGATCAAATTATTGAATTTCAAATTTAGTTTGAATGTCATCCTTAACCTCCAAATTAATTGAATATCTTCTTGATCTAAATTTGATTAAATTCTCTTGATTTGGATCGTCTCTGGACTTTGGGCTGAGCACAGATCGGGTTAGGTCAAGTTGAGAAAAAAATTTGATCCGACTGAATCCAATCGGATTGAAAAAAATCTGATCCACTGCCGACCATTTATCATATATAAATCATTTGAAACCGAAGTTAACAGTTGGTAGGGGGTTCGGATGGGTTATGTCGGTTTGGGCTTCAATGCTGATCTAATATTGATTTTAAGTATTACAAACCAATACATCATTGAATTTATATAAAAACTATGATATAATAATTTCATAATATCTATAAGTCAACACATAATATATCATAATTGCTAATTTTCAATCTCCAAATATCTAAATATTGAAAATACTATATTGATCGATCGAATTCAGTTTCATATGGGTTAAAATTATAGAAACCAAATTCAAACATAATTAACCATATTTTTTATATGTCACAACCTGATTCAACCCGATTTAAGTTTTTCAACTGACCAAAATCGATGTTTATTGGGTCAGATTAGGTGGGTTTCTTTGGGTTTTAGTTTTTTGCTCAGCTCTATCTGGACTGATTCAGTATCAAGGTGTCGATCCTAAATCCTATTGGTGTCGACACTTGAACTAAAACATTCTTTCGAAACTATTCTAGAAAGGTGTCGATACTTTTTAAGCAAGATGTCAACCCCTTTTTCTGGACTGAGTCTTTTAAAATCCGAACTATCCCTTTCTTGTTTTCATTTTCTATTCGTTTCTTTGAATAGGGATATCTCCAAACTCCTTGTACTACCAAATCCAAACCTCCAAACTCTTCCCATTCCCTACTTCCCTTGTTTTGGTGCAAAATGCCTCGTGTGAAGTGGATTGCTTGATGGGAAAGAAGACCTTGGACGGGTTCTCTGAGCCCTAGTTCATCTTCTTCTCCATCTCCAATCCGTGAATAGCACTTCAAGCACCATGCCAAGTAAAAAACATCTCCTCCCTCTCCGGTAGCTCCATCTCCACCGCTTGTAGTGACGTCTCCTCCTCCGACTACTCCCTCATCTTCACGAGCCACCCCTTCTCGATTAACCATAGTCTCCCGTGTAGTTTCTACTAGTAGAAAGGTAGATTTTGGCTTTCTTGAGAAAACTGGATTTGATTTTGGGAGAAAAATAAAAAATCTAGGTTGGGAGTTCTTATGTTCCTTAAATGTATTCACCTACCCCAATCTTGTTAGAGAATTTTACCTGAACTTGAAAAGTGAAAGTGGGGTCATTGAATATGAGGTGAAAAGAGTTCTAATTATTTTTGACTATGAAAAGTTAGGAAGAATTCTGAGGATGAGAGCTGAAGGGAGTCGAATTGATAAACTTGAAAAGAGATCAGAAGGACTTAAATATATTTTGGGGAGAGAAGATATTAGTAATTTAGAGAAAGTACGTGTCAACTGGTTGTCTACTGATATGCGCCTCCTACATCATATTACCAGTAGAATTTTAATTCTTTTTCAAAATTGGTAGATTTGACTTTATGGCTGTGAGAGACATATCATTCATATATCATGTGATTCGAGAGACCTCTTTGAACCTTCCGACACTTATGATCAGATTTATGGAGGATATAATAAGAAAATCCAGGACTTCTCCATCCTATGAGATGGCTTTGACATTGATTTTTCAGGAGCATGGGATAAATCTTGCTGGAGAAACCACTAGAGCTCTGATGCATATATATACTTACAACGACACTCCCTATGCTGTATGGAATTTGAGAGATAGGATGTTCGTTAGATTTGTCGAGAAGCTCAGATTCAGGTAGAGGATCTAATTGAAGCTCTACCTCTAGTACCAGTGCCAAACATTCGGATAGAGGAGCCAGCAGTACCAGCGACACCGATAGTGCAGACGTGTGAGACCACAGAAACACTGGTGGATTATCCAGAGAGCTCAGATAGACCACACTCCATACTTGATGAGGACTCGTTAGTTGAGAGAGTTTCCTCGAGGATCATTATAGTTGTCAGTTCGAAGATTCAGCGACTCACCTTAGCAGCCATTTCATTGCTTAGAGAGGAGGCTACTCGACTGGTTCAAGAGATCTCTACTGCGAGGATAGATACTTCAGGCTAGCCTTCTATAGATGTTGGACCATCTTCTTCTCCTTTACTTGATCTTAGTTCTTAGAGCCCGATCCCTTCACTTAAGATGTTGAGACCTTCCTCATATAGCCTTAGAACCTTCTAGCAATCCATTTTTTGTCAAAACTTAGGAGTCCTGCATTTTGACCTTTTTGTTGACTATCTTGATTGTAAACAGTTTATGTAAACATCATTGAAAGTAAATAAAAAAGATACTTTCTTTTGAAAAATATGGTATCAAAATGTCTTGATCAATATTAATTTGTTTGATATCTTGTTATCTTTTTATATCTTTGAATTTAGATTTTACTACAAACATAAGAAGGAGCAAATTCTAAAGTATTATAATTTAAATAAATATAAATATTTAATTTTGATAATCTAAAATTTAAAAAAAATGCTCGTTAAAGAGGGAGAACAATTGGAAAGTAAAAATATTTAACACAAAAAGAATAAATTTTGATTCTTGTTTTCTTAAAAAAAGAATAAATTTTAAGACTTCAATGAATGATGTTATTAATTCTAAAAGAAACATTTCATTACTTGTTCCATCATATAATTTTATTTCTTCTTGAATGAATGATTTGATTGATTAATTGATATATAAATTAACTAATGATTGGTCTCACTCAATTAATGCTTAATGCTCTTAAAATTTTGCTTAGTTATGAAAATGGCTATGTTTGTAAAACAAAGAAGAAGAAAATTTTAAAGAAGAAATGATAAATTAATTAAAAATATATTTAAAATTCATGAATCTGAATTTTAATGTTAAATTCATGTTAAATATGCTTAATTTGAAAGAAAAAGGGAGAGAAATACTTCATATACTTCACTTTGATTTGATTGAAAATTCTAAATGCCTTGTGTTAGAAAATGAACATTCATTGCATAACACCATTAAACTTTCATGTGTTTTTAATCTTCTATCTTAACTTGCATAATTTGAATGATTAATTATTTTTAATAATTAGTTATAGTTTAATTAAATTTAAAATATACTCTAAATCTAATTTTTTTAATGACAAATCATGTTTTATCCTAAAAGATTCAAATTGATTTGTGCTAAGAAAATTTAATTTCATCCTGTTCTAAATTCTCATAAAACCTTGATTCATATATGCTTAATCCTTTTGATCTACTTGATTACATTACTAAACTCCTTTGAAAAATTAATAGGAGTCAATTTGAAGTTAAAATATTTTCTATGCTACAAACAAGTTGAATTTGATACACTTTCCAGCTTAAAATTCATTTAAAGATCTACCAAAAATAATTTTAAGTTCTACCATATGGGGGACTTTCAAAATTAAAATTTGATTTGCTAAATTTTTTTTATTCAATACATTCATAATACATACCTTTTCTAAGTTGAATTATTAAATTTCTTTTAAGAAAAGAAAAGAATAAATATCATGTTACACTTATTTTTTAATTAGAAAGCTCTAATTTTGAACTTAATTCGAATATCTACATTGATGGTATCAAACAGAATTCTGGCTTCGGACATACTTTACTTAGTATCAATTATGCTAAAACATCTTGAGAAAGCTCTATCCCTTAAATATCTTGATAAAATTAGGATTTAAAATTTTTAAAAGGGAGAGAGTGACATCAATATAAATTTGATATCAAATATGCTCACTTTTCATATTAAATATCTCATGAAATTCAAAGTTGATGCCCTCTTAAGCTTAATTTTCTAAAATTTTTTAATTTGGTATATTTTTCTAAATTTTGATTGATTTTGATGATATTCCTTGTTTCTTTCCATAAGATTTTTATTTTATTTTATTTTATTTTTTATGTTGTCAGAAAGGGGGAGAAGGATAAGAATGGTTGAGTATATGCTATGCTTGAGTTTATACATTTCATGATGCTTGAGCTTATACATTTTATGAAGCTTATTGAAAGTTTTTTTTTTTAAAACAAAAAAATTTATGAATCTAAATTTAAATTAAATGGGAGCTTTCATGAAGTGTGCATTTATATTTGTGTATAGTATCACTTCATGATTTATATTAGCCAATTTATTGAAGCATATCAAACTTTATTTCTACGCATACAAAGTTTTGCCATCATCAAAAAAAAAAAAATGTTGATCCCATAATTGATTTTGATGATTGTCAAATTTTGAGTATTTAAATATTTAATCATATATTTCAAGAGTGGATGTAGGTCTTTCGAGGTGTTCAAATTGAAGAATTAATCCAAGAAAAGATTTACACAAAAATTATCAAGTCAAGGGCTTCAAAGAAATTAATTTTGAATTTTAGACTTGGAAGTATCGATCCCAAAGCTAATGATATCGATCCCTACCCTGAAATAAAGCAAAAATATCAAGATTTTAAAGTTCAAGAAGGCTAGGTATCGACCTTAGGGGCAAAGATATCGATCACAGCCTTTTGGCACGCACTGACATACAGAAGGTGTTGAAAAATATATCCTAAAGTCAATCATCTAGATTATAAATGGTTGAGCTAAATGTAATTTATACTTAAATTTTAATTAAATAAAATCATTATTCTAGCAATTTCATCATTTTGTACATCTTCCTGTAATGAACTCTATGTGATGAAGTTCTTAAGACTATTTAGACTCGACAAAGAAAAATTTGTCATTTAATCCTTAAACTGATCACGACCAAATAATTCATTGTTACCTAAGATGATAACCTTAATCAAGAGTAGGTCATTGTATGCCATAAGTGTTGGTTGTCCTCTTAACCAAGAAGCATGGTGATGCTGTTATAGCATGCAGGTGAAATGTAGGAATATATTTTACTGATCGTGATCCAATTACGGAGCTCTCTTCTACCAAGATTGCTCGCAAAGAATATGGGTATATGTATTCTTTAGATCTGAGATCACCATGGTGACTTGCAAGCAACTTATTATACTTAGATACCAAACTACCTAAATTTTTAATTCAATGATGGAAGGCTACTAGGTGCAGTCAAGTACTTGACTTATTAGTACATAAGTTAAGATGGGATCGACCCCTCTAAGTATTGGATCGATCCCTCCAAGTGTTGGATCAAGTGTATCGCTGTATTTTAATAAAGCAAACCCTCTACCAGGATAGTCCATATGATAAATGCTGAATTTTGAAATACAATGTGGTAGAATTTTTAGGGTTGGCAATTAACCCTAGATCATCCTATGAGCATCATGATCAAGGGGATGAATTATACGGTAACCATATGCCATAGGTTCATCAATATTGTATTATGATTTTTGACCTATTCGGACGTCGAGTATCATTACTAGATGGTCACATCGATTGGTACAGAAAATTAGTTTCTATGCTATCAACTTAGGATTCAAACCTATGGGGTCACATATAATAGGAGTTCCTACTTGATCTAATGGTTGATCAAAGGATTTCACTGAATTGGGACTCAATTTATTATTAGAGGATTAATTAGCAATTAGATTATTGATTAGCTCAATTTGATTGAGTAGTGAGAAATTGATCAAGTCTAATTAAATTTGATTTAATTAGGTTTGATCAGATGAGATCATGTGATGATCTAATCGCTTAGAAAAATGGACCCTGATTTGATTAATAATTAGACTCGATTAATTTTTAATTTAATTAGAAATTAATTAAATTGGGTTAAAGTCTAATATGATTGGATTTATCCTAGTTTTAATTGGTCAAGAAAAATTGGTTTGGATGAAACCTTGATCGAATTCAAAGCTAGTTTGAATTCCTATCTCCTTACGCCATTGACCTTTGATCCATTCTTTTTCTCCACACATTAGGAATGTGCATGGGATTTCTCCATGCTAGAAGATAGTTGTGCACCTCCTCTTATCTATCTTTGATCTGGTCCAAATGTTGGATCAAATCAGATGAGAGTAAGTTGAATTTTGAATTCAACTTGTGTTGGTTAGTTTGATTGAAACTTCCCAACTCCCTCTCATCCTCATCTTCATGCCTAAAGCTCTCTTTCTCTTGCACATTTTTGTGCATTCTAGGTATGGACGTGCAGAAGGAGAGTCCTTCTGTGCATCAATCTCTTGGGTTTTGTGCTAAAATGGATTAGGAGTCCTCTTGAATTTTGAATTCAAGAGATTGGTTGAAACAAGTTCAACCAAACCTATCCTTATCCTCCCATGCATAGACGCCTATGAAAATGAATTTTTTCTAGATGTGTGAGAGAGGGATCTACATGAGAAATCAGATGAGAGGCCTTGGGTGTACATGAGGTATCGAAGGATTTCTGTGAAATAGAAATTAGAGAAGGGCGCTACCTTCTGGGTGTGAGGTTTTTTCCAAAGAGAGAAAGGGATCATGGTTCTAAAGGGTGAGCACTGAATCCTAGAGTGGAGACTTTAGATTTGGGTGGAGAGTTTGAGTGCCAAATCTCCACTGACTTTCACCACCATCTCGCCTTCCTCCATTATATCTTTTGATTTCTGGAGCGTCTGAAAGATCAGGAGCAGTTCATCGATTGGATTGACGAAGATCAACTATCGAAGGCTTCGAAGAGGAGCTAGCACTTCGAAGGGGCAGATCAGGATCAGGAGCTCCGTATGGACTCACCGTAAAGGCTGGACATGTGTGCGGCTGTAGCATGATGCGGGAGTGATTTTTCGGTGGATCTAGATTGCAGTGATCATCTATCCACGCATAGATACTATACTCTGAACATAGATCGATCAGCAAATGCGAGTTGCTAATCAATTATATTTTATTTTTTTAATACATATTAATATGTCAAAGATACTAAAGTAGGATTTTATGATTATATCATAGCATGCAGTAAATTAATATAGATTAATTTAGCTTCCGCTGTCATTTTTTGAAAAATTGCGAAAAGCATGCTTAGAACCCTGCTAGGTTTCCTTCATATGGCATCAGAGCAATAGGTTGCTTGATATGTTTTTATGTAAATTAGAAAGATTTAATGTATAACACAATGATCGCATGCACTATAGGTTGTTCTGCTGTAAGGTTTATCCCTTACAGTAGAGAGGTTGTCCTAGTATGTTACGATCTATAATATTGATCATAAAAATTTTAGATATAATCTAATAAATTTTTATAATATATTTTTGAATTGATTTTAATCTAACTTTCATCATGAATTAGTGTTTAGATTAGATCTAAATATTTCATAATTTTTATGTAATGTACATAGATTTAGATTAAACCTGAACGGGATCTTGTCAAGGTCTGTTCGTCGGTCGAGCCGATTGTCTCAAGAGTCAAGCCAGCTCGACCATCGTGCTAGCCTGAAATAATCTCTGGACTGCTGCTCCAACTAGTTCGATCAGAAATTGGATCGGCTCAGCTTTTATTCAAGCCGACTAGGATTGGATCCGAGCCAACTCGATTGAAAGTCAGTCTTTTGGACTTTTGCTCGAGCTGTTGTCTCTGAAATCTAGCTGATTCGGCTTATGATCGGGCTGACTCTGATGGGATCTGAGCCAGCTCAATGAAATATTAGGTTTCTGATTTTTTCTACTTGAGCTGGCTATCTCAGGGACCGAGTTAAGCTCAACTTCTACTCGGGCCGGCTCGAATGGGATCCGAGCCAGCCTAATTGAAAAGTTTCCATCCGAGCTGGCCTGATCGAGAAGTTGGCTAAAGCTATTTGATGACTATTTTTGATTGAACAAACCTACAACTAGTGCTTGTTTGTGAAATAAGTCGATCCATTTTTGAAATGAGTCGACCTATTTAGTGAAATAATGCTAGGTTGTAAAAAATTTTTAAAAATTAAAAATTATTTTTGAAATGTCAAACTCCAATCCATCAGTCCAAAACTTAATTAAAAGAATTAAATGTTATCTAGTAAGATCTAGAATTATTAATTAAAGATCCTAAGATAAATTCATAATTTTGTGGGTTAAAGGTTTAAATGAATTAGGTCCATTAATTGGGTTAGACCTAAGTTAGTTAAAGAATAGATTAATCTAGAGTAGTTGATCAAATCTAACCAAGTATTGACTTAGATTAGATCAAGGACACTCTAGACTCAACTTCAATAGTTGTAGTCGAATGAGTTGTAGTGCATGTCTTTAACAAGATCAAGGTGGACTTAATTCATGACTAAGCGATCTAGCCCATAATTACTAGGTTAATCTGATTAAATCTAATAAACCGATTGCTATCTAAGATAAGTCTAACAATTTAAATCAGTGATTTTTAATTAGGAGCTACTCGTACTAATTCAATCTTTGATAAGTTAATGGCATATCCCTTCCACTGATCTCACTTACCTGACCGACATGGTTGATTAGGATTTGATTAGATAACTTAGTGATTCAAGCTGATCCATATCACTAGAAATTAGTTAGACTAATTTTAATTCAATAAGACTAAATTAGGTGCCCATAGACCAAAATTGATCTTAGTCATAATCAATTGACTTGGTGAAGTCAGTGGGAGGATTTGACTTAGTGAAGTCAGTGAAAGAAGTATGATCCATATCCTTTCTATCTTAAATTATAAGTAAATTAAATTTTTTAAATTATTAGATTCTTAAAATGATAGGGTTATGGGGATAATTGAGTCAAAGCCTTTCATTAAGGTGAATAGTAATGAGTCTAATTTTTTAGGTGGATATTGGAGGTGCCTTACACCTAGTATTCATCTGGATATTGAAATTACTATCTATCATTTAATAATTAGGTCATACTCTTTGAACGGCGATTAGGTTAGCTAAAGCTTTTCTCAGGCCTAATTTTCATTCGCTAGATGCACCGAAGTCGATCATGTTAATGGTTGGACCTAACCAGACCATTTCATAGAGGCCAAAGCCTACTAATTTGATTTCTAGGATAAAATCTAAATTACTAAAAATTATTTTAAAAAATAATTAATTATGAACCAATCTATTGATGCACACGGGTTAGCCAGAGCTTTACTTGGGTCCATTTGTATTCTATGTGGATTTCGGTATCCGCTAAGAAATTAGTGTAATTTTTAAATTAAAGGTAGAGGCTATCAATTCATTTAAAAATAGTGAAAGAACCTTTAGACTAAAATTTAAATATTTAAAATTAAATAATTTGAGTACTAATATGATTTCATATTTTTCTTTTAGATAAATAGAATGGCTAGTATAAATCCATTTCATTCACTGTTGGACAGTGACAAGCATTTAGGATCTGAATATGAGGAGTCTAGTATTGATCCTAATCAGGCAGACCCAAAGAAAAATGATCTTCTTGATCTGAATAGACTGATCAGAAAAAATCGATAAGTGATTGCTGATCAAGGCTGTTATATGATAACATCTTATAATTTTTTTGTTTGTGATACATCTACCTAGATAATGGATACCGGAAGTCTATTTTACATATGCAATTTATTGCATGGACTTCAAATTGATAGAAAGTTTAAGAACGGTGATAGATTCCTTAATATTGGAGATGAAAGTAAAGTTTCAATCCTAGCATTGATAACTCTTGAGTTATTTTTTAAAAATAATAATATTATTTTAAGTGACTGTCACTATTGTCCATCTTTTATGATGAACATAATATCTATTGGGCTTTTGGCCCAGGATGGTTATTATTTATCAATAAAAAAAATTATTATGATATCATTATAAATGGTATTACAGTAATGCAAGGATAATTAAAAAATAACATCTACATTTTATCATAGTCTATTAGTGTAATGTATACATCAAATAAACGTCCTAAACTAGATGTTGTCACTAATGCCTATCTTTGGCACTATCAGCTAGGTCATATAAACAAGAATAGGATCAACAAGTTAGCCAATGAGCATATCCTTGATATCGATGATCATGAATCGTTGACTATCTGTGAGTTCTACCTTCTTGATAAGATGACCAAATCATTTTTTACTAAAAAGGATGAATGGGCCACTGAGCTTCTAGGTATAGTACATACTGATGTATGTGGACCTATGAACATATATGATAGAGATAGATTCACTATATTATATTTATTGATAATCTGTCTAGGTATGGGTACATCTATCTTATGAAGAGTAAATTTGATTCGTTTGAAATATTCAAACGATATCGAAATGAGATAGAAAAATAACTTGGAAAGAGTATTAAAGCTCTTCGGTCAGACCAAAGAGGTGAATACCTCTCCAATGAATTCTTGACATATCTAGGAAAGAATAGAATTCTCTCATAATGGACCTCTCCTAGAATATCACAACATAATGGTGTATCCGAAAGAAGGAATCGGATCTTATTGGACATGGTTTGATCCATTATAGGGTTTACAAGTCTACCAATTTTTTTTGGGGATTATGCATTCGAGACTGCTTGTTTTATTTTGAACAACATTCCGAACAAGTCTATTGTAAAGACTCCATATAAGATATGAACTGATCATAAGCCGACACTCGCTCATCTTAGGATTTGGAAATGTCCAACTTATATAAAATATTTATAGCTAGAAAAGCTTGGACCTAGGTCTAAAAAGTATTTGTTTATAGGGTACCCCAAGAAAACTAGAGGATATTACTTCTACCTTATTGAAGAGCAAAAGGTGTTCGTCAGCAATAGGATAGTCTTTTTGAAAAAGAAGTTTCTTATGGAAGGAACAGCTATCTCTAATGTTGAGTTTAGTAAAGTTCGACGGGTAGAAGAATCGACACATTCTAATAAACCTACAAAATTGAATTTGATAAGATCAAACCCAAAGTCCACCGTAGAGACACCCTTGAGGAGATCCGATAGAGTACCGCATCAACCAGATATATACTATGATTTCTTGGTTCGGGATGATGATCCTATTGAACTCGATAAAAATGATGAGGATCCGATTACCTATATGGATGCTATGCAGAGAACCGACTCTGATAAGTGATTAGAAGCCATGAAGTCCGAAATGGAGTCTGTGAAAGTTAATAGTGTATGGACATTGGTTGATCCATCTGAAAGGATAAAATTCATTGGATGTAAGTGGATTTTCAAAAGAAATTGGAGTGTAGATGGAAATATGAAGACATATAAATCCCGTCTGGTTGTCAAGAAATATCGTCAATATTATGGTATTGACTATGACGAGACATTCTCTCCAGTGGCAATGCTCAAGTCTGTTTGGATTATGCTTGCGATAGCAGCATACCTAGACTATGAAATTTGATAAATGAATTTGAAAACAGCTTTCCTAAATGAAGAGCTGGATAAAAAGGTGTATATGATACAGTCTGAGGATTTTACATCCATAGATGAGTCCAAGGTATGCAGGCTTCAGAGATCCATCTATGGATTGAAGCAGACATCTTGGAGTTGGAACATGCATTTTGATAAAGTGATCAAAATGTATGGCTTCATTAAAAATAAAGAGGTGTTAGACATGTGTGCCCTAGAAGCTAGAATTGGTTAACACTTGTACACTTCTAAGGGCAAAATTATAATTTTGACTATAAAAAATAAAATGAATTATTTTTTATCACAATGTGTATTTAGTGTCTGTGATACATTCTTTGAGCTAATGGTAATGATAATTCTTATTTTCAAGAGTTGAAAATTTAAGACATGAATTTTCATTATTAACTCATAAAATGCTCCCGACCGTAGGATCATCATGAGGATGATGATTGATCCAGAAGGTTGGTGTACAGTCGCTTCTTTATAGTAGATAAGTCTTGAGTCTACGATGTAGAGACATCGGAGCAAGAGTATAGATACTCGTTAGAGAATAAGGGCACTGAGTGTGACCACGATAAGTCGAATCTGAAAGTCTATTTGTGTGTAATGATGGTGCTCAGTTGAAAAGTCCAGTAGACAGTGATAGCAGATTCCACATGGAGAAGAATACATCGCTGCTGTCAAACTGCAAAGGAGCATTTGGATAAAAAGTTTGCTGTAGAGATCAAAGTGATGCCATCAATGCCACTCCTCATACTGCGACAATAATGCACCATAAGTCTTTACAAAGGACGATCTCATAAAAAATTCAAGCACATCAAGCGGCGATACCATTTCATCCGCAATTACCTCGAGAAGGATTACGTCGAGGTCAAGAGAGTTAACTCCACAGACAATGCGCGACACCATTTACACAAGCTGTTGGACCAGCAAAGAAGAAGCCTACTTGAGAAGAATAGACTATATTTATAGCCAATGGCTTTAGATTAAGTAGAAGTTTGTTAGATATGTGTGCCCTGAAACCAGAATTGGCTACACTTATTGTACACTTCTAAGGGCAAAATTATAATTTGACTAATAAATAAAAAAATGAGTTATTTTCTATCAAAGTGTATGTGATGTGATATATCACGAGAGCATTAAATGAGATGTAATTTATTTCAAGAGTGAAAATCAAGATTATAAATTTGATTATAACCAAAAGATGGAAACACATCCTCTTCGACTACCATCTAGTTTATACTTAGTATTAAAAGATTGTTATTATATGCCTGCAGCAAGCAGGAATTTGATTTATGTTTTATGCCTAGCACTAGAAGGCTATGTAATTAGTTTTCCTAAGGACCATTGTAACATTCTTTATGAAAAAAATAAAATTGCAAGTGATTTTCTTATTAACGATCTTTATTAGTTACATATTAATATATCTATTTTTAATATCGAGCAAAATATGAATGTCATAAAATGATTTAGAGATAGTCCAAATAATAGGTATCTATGGCACCTAAGACTAGGTCATATAGCATAAGATAGGGTTAACAAATTAGAGAAAATTGGACTATTGAGTTTGTTGACTTTCGAGTTATATTCAATTTGTGAATCTTATCTTCATGGCAAAATAACTAAGCTTCCTTTTGTAGGACATGAGAAAAGGGCCACAGATCTTCTTGTCCTAATACATACTGATGTGTGTGGTCCATTTGATGTGTTGGCTAGAGACAAATTTATCTACTTCATAACCTTTATCGATAATTTATCTAGGTATGGGTATGTGTATCTTATGAGACACAAGTCTGAAGCTTTTGAAAAATTCAAAAAATTCAAACATGAAGTAGAAAAGCAAACTGAAAAATCCATTAAGATTCTTCGATCAGATCGAGAAGGTGAATACCTTAGTCAAAAATTTCTGAACTATCTCAAAAAAAATGGCATAGTCTCTCAATGGACTCCACTTGGAACATCTCAACTCAATAGAATTTCAGAATGGAGGAATCAAATCCTATTAGATATGGTCCGATCCATGATGAGCTTCACAGATCTTTCTAATTTTTTTTGGGGATATAGTTTGTTAACTGCAATATACTTACTGAATAGGGTTTTTTTTAAAATCATTCCTACCATACCGTATGAGATATGGTATGATAAAAAATCAAGTTTGAGTTATCTTAGAATTTAGGATTGTCCGGCTCATGTCAAAAGACAACAAACGGATAAGTTAGACTTTAAATCCTTTAGAGCTCGATTTATAGGATATCCTAAAGAATCATTAGGATATTATTTCTACATTCCAGAAGATCATAATGTGATTGTAAGTCGATAAGCCATCTTTCTTGAAAAATAGTTTATTCAAGATAGCGGCATTAGAAAGCAGATCAAGCTCAAGGAGAAAGTCTCACAAGAGCAACGAGCTAAGGACCAAATGGAACCAAATCAGGTTGAGCCAATACAATCACTACCTCCTCCACCTCGTAGATTGAAAAGAATTTCTCGTCCTCCTGAGAGGTACTTAGATACTATTTCAGAGGAAGTAGAGAAAATGTTCCTCATAGATAATAGGGTTCATGATGATGATCTCAAAACCTATAACGAGGCGATATTGAATATCGACTCTGAGAAATGGTTAGAGACAATAAAGTCAGAAATTGACTCGATGCACTTAAACCAAGTCTGAACCTTGATAGATCCACCAGAAGGTATAGTACCTATTGGGTATAAATAGATCTATAAGAGAAAGATTGGTGCAGATGAAAATGTGGAGACATTCAAAGCTAGATTAGTGGCAAAAGATTATAGTCAATGCGAAGGCATTGACTATCAGGATACCTTTTTATCAGTAGCTATGCTTAAATCCATCCACACATTGCTTGCTATTGCAGCCTATTTCGGTTATAAAATATGGCAAATGGACGTAAAAATGGCATTCTTAAATAGATATCTTGAGAAAGATATCTATATGGAGCAGTTGTTGAGTTTCACATCCAGTGATACTGATCATAAAATATGCAAGCTATAAAGGTTCATATATGGACTTAAGCAAGCATCTCGGAGCTGGAATACTCATTTCAATGATATAATCAAATTATTTGATTTTATTAAGAATGAGGAGGAACCATGTGTCTTCAAAAAGATCAGTGGGAGCGCTGTTGTCTTCCTCGTATTGTACGTGAATGATATCCTCCTTATTGGAAATAATATTTCTATGTTGACCATAGTTAAAATGTGGTTATCCAAAGAATTCTCCATGAAAGATCTAGGAGAAGCATCCTATATTCTAGGAATTAAGGTCTATAGAGATAAACCAAATAGGATGCTAGGACTTTCATAGAAGATGTACATAGAGGAAGTGCTAAAGAGATTTAGCATGGAAAACTCTAAGAGATGTTTGGTATCTTTCAGATATGGCATTCATCTTTCCAAAAAGATGTGCCCTAGCACACCTGAGAAAATAGAATGCATGAGCAAGATCCCTTATACTTCAGTAATAGGGAGTCTCATGTATGCCATGTTATGTACACGATCTGATATAGCCCATGTTGTGAGTGTCATGAGCAGATATCAGTCGAATCCAAGTGAAGAA
Source organism: Cocos nucifera (assembly GCA_006176705.1). Taxonomy (NCBI): domain Eukaryota; kingdom Viridiplantae; phylum Streptophyta; class Magnoliopsida; order Arecales; family Arecaceae; genus Cocos; species Cocos nucifera. The sequence continues at coordinate 989,878 of QRFJ01000099.1, forward strand.
CACTAAACTTTTGTAAAATGTATCCTTAAGTACTTGAGAAGAACTAAGGATATGTTGTTGATTTTTGGTAATGAAGAACTCCAAGTCCAGAGATATATAGACTCGGATTTTATGTCCAATATAGATGATCGAAAGTCGACATCTGAAAGTCTATTTGTGTGTAATGATGGTGCTGTCAGTTGAAAAAGTTTCAAGTAGACAGTGATAGCAGATTCCACCATGGAAGTAGAATACATCGCTGCTTCAGAAACTGCAAAGGAGGCATTCTGGTATAAAAAGTTTGCTGTAGAGATCAAAGTGATGCCATCAGATGCCACTCCTCTATACTGCGACAATAATGGCACCATAGTCTTTACTAAGGAGCTGAGGTCTCATAAAAAATTCAAGCACATCAAGCGGCGATACCATTTCATCCGCAATTACCTCGAGAAGGATTACGTCGAGGTCAAGAGAGTTAACTCCACAGACAATGCGGCGGACCCATTTACAAAGCTGTTGGACCAGCAGAAGATTGAAGCCTATCTTGAGAAGATGGAACTTATATTTATAGCCAATTGGCTTTAGATCAAGTAGAAGTTTGTTAGATATGTGTGCCCTGGAAGCCAGAATTGGCTGACACTTATTGTACACTTCTAAGGGCAAAATTATAATTTTGACTATAAATAATAAAATGAGTTATTTTCTATCATAATGTGTATTTAGTGTCTGTGATATATCACTTGAGTTAATGATGATGATAATTTTTATTTTCAAGAGTTGAAAATTCAAGATATAAATTTTTATTATTAACTCATAAAATGCTCCCGACCGTAGGATCATCATGAGGATGGTGATTGATCCAGAAGGTTGGTGTACAATTGCTTCTTTATAGTAGATGAGTCTTGATTCTATGGTGTAGAGACACCAGAGCGAGAGTACAGATACTCATTAGAGAACGAAAGCACTGGGCATGACCATCTCAAGCAATCATAAGAAAGTCTACCTTCTCATCGATAACTGGCTCGAAGCTACAGTGGTGTATCTGGTTCTTTGATCTGAGGTACATCGACAGTTCACCTTGAGAGTGTTATAGTTTGACAATACCATAACTCGATCTTCTAGCCATTCGAAATCCTAAGGTGTATGTTGGCTATAGCATGTTCATTATAGAAATTGGATTGCACCAAGAGAAAATCTATCTACCTCGGTACATGAGGAACAATCCTATGATGATCATGAGAATCAAGTCCATAAGCCCATGGCCATGGTAGAGTGAAATAATAAAAAGAGTTTTTATTAAGGTTTTTACATCGGACTTGAATCAAATGATTAAATCATATGACAGAAATTAGAGTTTGACGAGTTCACCTTAATCCTAATTTGATCGGAGCTCAAGATAAAAGAATTTAATCACACAGGTAACTACACCGAGATGTTCATTTTCAGTTTTGATGGATTGTCACTATATACTGCTAGGTGTCACTGATAGATTTTAGGAGCAATTAGAATGATTTGGATGATCGATCATTCTAGTTGTCTGAATCAGAAAAATTTTGATCCATCGAAAGGTATTTCGATGACGTCGATGATAGAGATCATGACATATCTCATTACCATATGGAATTGAACCTAATTGGATCATACAAATAAGGATTTAGATCTAGATATCATTAATTGGACTAACTCAGTTCAATTGATTTGAATAAGATTCAATTAGGTTCAAAAAAATCGAGCTAGCACACGATTGAGCCTAATGTTCTCCTTCAATTATCATTTTAAGTTATCTCGAATGAGCCAAATGTGTTTATGCTCACTCAGGTACCTTTACTTGATTTGACTAAAATTTGTCCAAGTCAGAAAAGGATTATCTTAATTTATGAGATAAATTTAAGATAACATCTATCATTTTTCGTTACCTGCTAATTCTTGTCTTTTAACTTTGGTCAAATGTTGACCTTTGATACTTAGGCATCTGTCCATGTATTATGCACCCATAGGAGATTAATTTTGGACCAGTCAACCTACTAAAAAGTAGGTGGATCAGGGGCGCATGCCTAGGGAGGCGTGCGCCCATGGATAGAGGTGCCTAGAGTCCCATACAGATGGGACTCCAGTTACTTCGAGGTTTCTACCTAGGTGGCGCCAAAGATTAGATTTTGATCAGTCTTAGGCACCATCCAAGGATAATTTAGAGGGGCTCTTATCTGATTGGATCAGGTGATGTCATCTCATCAATCAGATTTAGATCTAATTGTACGAAGCGATGTGATTGACCGGGATGATGTGGCACTGCATGGCGCAACAGGGTCTATATAAATCCTATCTACGCCTAGTTTTAGAGAGCTTAGATCATTGCCCATGCCACAAGGTTGCCCCTCTCCCTCCTCCATGCCATCTTCAGGTCCCCTCTCTCCTCTCTACGCCCAAGAGAATTTGCGCTCCAGTTTGGTGCGATCCAGGCAAGAGAAAGGTGACGAGAAAGGAAGAAGGCAGCACTGCTGCAAGAGACGATACCCGATCTTCAAAAGAAGTTTTGAAGATCCTCCAAATTAGATCCAGATCTGATATTTGGAGAAGTGATACAAAAGAGGAAGATCTCCAGATCTAGTCCGAGTGGATACCGGTAGAGGTCAGATACTTGTGTGGCTAGATCCAAAACCTTAGGCAATTAGCAAGATCATCAAAGGATAATCTGATTACCCAACAACAAGATATAAAATTAAATCTATTTTAATTTATTTTTATTTTATTAGATCTATAAAATCAGATCTAAAATATCTTAGATCTGATCTGGATTTAAAAGAAAAATTTTTTGAAATATCTCTCTTGATCCAATCAGATCTGAATGAACCTGATCCAAAAAATTAGAATTTTTCCTTCAAGAGGAACCTTACGTATACAAATGGACTAATGGTTCTATAGTTATATTTCTTGTACTATATATGGATGATATTCTTTTAATCAAGAATGATAGGAGCATTATAGAAAATAAAAGTTTGGCTATCGTCTCAATTCTTCATGAAGGACTTGGGAGAAGCTTTCTACATTCTAGGGATGAAGATCTATAAGGATAGATATAAAAGATTGCTTAGGTTATCCCAGTCTATGTACATCGATACCATGCTGAAGAGGTTCGGCATGGTAAATTCCAAGAAAAGCTATCTCTCGATAAGTCATGAAATTTCTCTCTCGAAGAGGGATTATCCAATAACTCCTCAAGAGAGAGAGCGTATGAGTAGAATATCATATACATCAGCAGTAGATTTTATTATGTATGCCATGACATGTACGAGATCAGACATGGCATACTCACTAGGGATAGTGAGTAGATACCAGTTTGATCCAGATGAGAATCACTAGAAGGTTCTAAAGATAATCCTGAAGTATTTAAGAAATACTAAGGATCAGTGGCTCGTCTATGGAGATACTAACTTAAAACTTATGAGATATACTGATTTTAGTTTTCAATCAGATCATGATGATAGCAAGAGTATGTCAAGTTATGTATTTATCCTGAATGGAGAAGCGATCTGTTGGAAGAGTTCGAAGCAGCACACTATGGTTGATTCTAAATGCAAGGTAGAGTATGTCGTGGCATCTGATGCTGCGAAGAAAGCTATGTGGCTGTGAAAGTTTATCGATGAGCTGAAAGTGGCATCCTCCTAGGATGCTCCGATTTTACTTTACTGTGACAGCACTGGAGGCATAGCTCAAGCGAAGGAGCCGAAAGCACATCAGTGCACCAAACATATTTTGTATCGCTACCATCTTGTACAAGAAATCGTAGAGCAAGGTGACGTCGAGCTTCAAAAGATCTATAGAAAGAAGAACGTGACCGACCCATTTACTAAAACTCTTAGAATTAAATAGTTTGATGATCACAAATGAAAGATGGGTATTCAATACTATTCTGAGTTGCTTTAGTCTAAGTGAGAGTTGTTAGAAAATATATCCTAGAGCCAATCATCTAAGTTATAGATAGTTGAGCTAAATATAATTTGTACTTAAATTTTAATTGAATAAAATTATTATTCTAGCAATTTTATTACTTTGTGCATCTTTCTATAATGAACTCTTTGTGATGAAGTTCTTAGGACTATTTAGACTCGACAAAGAAGGATTTATCATTTAGTCCTTAAATTGATCGCGACCAAATGATTCGTTGTTATCTAGCATGACAATGTTAATCAAGAGTAGGTCATTATATACCATAAGTGTTGGTTGTCCTCTTAACCAAGAAACATGGTGATGCTATTATGGCATGCAGATGAAATATATAGATATATTTCACTGATTGTGATCCAACTGTGGAGCTCTCTTCTACCAAGATTGCTTATGAAGGATATGGATATATATGTTCCTTAGATCTGAGATCACCATGGTGACTTGCAAGCAACTTACTATACTTAAGCATCGGACTATCTAAATTTCTAATTCAATGATGGAATGCTACTGGATACAGTTAAGTACTTAGCTTATCGATGCGAGTTAAGATAGGATTGACCTCTCCAAGTGTTAGAGCAAGTGCATTGCTATATTTTAATTTAGTAAATTCTTAATCGGGGTAGTCCATATGATGGATGCTGAATTTTAAAATATAATGTAGATAAATTTTTGGATTTGGCAGTTAACCCTAGATCATCCTATGAGCATCGTAGTCAAGGAGATGAATTATACGATAACCATATGCCATAGGTTCGTCGATGTTGCATTATGATTTTTAACCTATTCGAACATCGGGTACCATTGCTAGATGGTCACATTGATTGGTACAGAAAATTAGTTTCTGTGCTACTGGCTTAGGATTCGAACCTATGGGATCATATATAATAGGAGTTCCTACCTGATTTGATGGTTGATCAAATGGTTCCACTAGATTAGGACTCAGTTATTATTAAAGTATTAATTAGTAATTGATTACTAATTAGCTCAATTTGATTAAGCGATGAGAAATTGATCAAATCTAATTAAATTTGATTCAATTAGGTTTGTCAGATCAGATCATGTGATGATCTAATCGCTTAGGGAGATGGACCCTGATTTGATCGGAGGTTAGACTCGATTAATTTCTAATTTGATTAGAAATCAATTAAGTTGGGTTAAAGTCTAATATGATTGGGTTTATCCTAGTTTTAATTGATCAAAATAAATTGGTTTGGATGAAACCAATTTGATTGAATTCAAAGCTAGTTTGAATTCCTATCTCCCTACACTATTGACCTTTGACCCACTCTTTTTCTCCACGCACATTGAGAATATGCATGGGATTTCTCTATGCTAGAAGGAAGTTGTGCGCCTCCTCTTATCTACGTTTGATCTAGTCCAAGCATTGGATCAGATCAGATTGAGAGCAAGTTGAATTTTGAATTCAACTTGTGTTGGTTAGTTTGATTGAAACTTTCTAACTCCCTCTCATGCTCATCTCTATGCCTAAAGCTCTCTCTCTCACATATTTTTGTACGTTCTAGGTATGGACGCGTAGAAGGAGAGTCCTTCTATACGTCAACTTTTTGGGATTTGCACTGGAATGGATTAGGAGTCCTCTTGAATTTTGAATTCAAGAGATTGGTTGAAACAAGTCCAACCAAACCTATCCTTATCCTCCCACGCATAGACGCCTATGAAAATGAATTTTTTCTAGGCATGTGAGAGAGGGATCTACGTGAGAAATCAAATGAGAGGCCTTGGGTGTGTGTGAGGTATCGAAGAATTTTTGTGAGACAGAAATCAAAGAAGGGCGCTACCTTCTGGGCATGAGGTTTTTTTCAAAGAGAGAAAGGGACCATGGTTCTAAAGGGTGAGCGCTGAATTTTAGAGTGAGGACTCTAGATTTAGGTGGAGAGTTTGAATATCAGATCTCCTTCGACTTTCACCACCATCTTGTCTTCCTTCATTGTGTCTTCTAATTTCTGGAGTGTCCGAAAGATCGGGAGTAGTTAGTTGATTGGATCAATGAAAGTCGGCTATCGAAGGCCCCGGAGAGGAGCTAGCACTCTGGAGGAGCTGATCAGGATCAGGGGCTCTTTGTGAACTTATCGTAGAGGCTGAACATGTGTGCGGCTGCAGTATGATATGGGAGTAATTTTTTGGTAGATTCAGATTGTGGTGATCATCTATCCGCACACAGGTACTATGCTCTGAACATAGATCGGTTAGCAAATATGATTTGCTGATCGATTATATTTTATTTTTCTAATGCATATTAACATGTCAAAAATCCTAAAGTAGAATTTTATGATTAAGTCATAGGATGCAGTAAATTAATATAGATTAATTTAGCTTTCGCTGTCATTTTTCGAAAAAATTTTGAAAAGCATACTTAGAACCCTATTAGGTTCCCTTCAGAAGGGATGACCTCTAGGTTGACCCCTATGTCTGAGGATGACTCCAGAGTCGATCTCTATTGCACAGAATAGAAGATAGAAAATAGAATTTTTCTGAATCTCAAGAGGTGTCAGTCCCATAGCAAGAGGTGTCAACATCTGAGGAAAAATTGTCGATACTTGAAGAAAAGTATCGATCCCAAGCACAAAACAGAGCATAATAGTTAGTTTTCTATACTTTTCCAACAGGCTTTTCTCCACTCCAACGGCTAGTCCAAGCTTTCTAATAGCCAAAACTCACTCAAAAGTCACTTTTAAGTATACAAAGAGTTAGAAAAACAATTGGACAAGACATTGAGGATTTAGAAAAAGAAAATCATTCAAATAGAGTGAGCCTCATTGAATATCCAAAAATAAGAGAAAAGAGAGAGAGAGAGAGAGATTTGAGCTTTAAATTCAGAGAGCTTTCTAGCAATAGCTTTCACAATATCTTAAGCAATCTCTCAGCATCATTTAAAGAGAAGTGAAGCTTCAAAAGAGCATATTTTCAGCCACTTCTTCGAGCTTCAAAAGATTTTTTTTATTTTATATTTTGTGCTGAATTTTTATATCTTGTATTTTTTTTCTTTACAAGTTTCTTCAGGAAAAGAAACTTAGGATGTAGGCTTGTCCAAGCCGATAATTGAATGGTATAAAGATTGTGGTTGGTACTTCTAGGTCAAAATTAACTAGATTGATAGTGAATCCGAAAAACTATTGGTATATGATTATGGTTGGTGAGCCGGACAAAATCAATTGAATTTATTTATGATCCTAGATCAAAATAAATGCACTGTAATCTAGGAATTATAATAGAATTTTCAAAAAATAGCTTGGAGAGTGGACGTAGGAGCGAGTTGCTCTGAACCACTATAAATTTTTTTTCTTTATGGTATGCTTGTTCTATTTACTTTTCATATTTCTTTTTGTATCATTTTAATTTCAGCTTTGCTTGCTTATATCTAAATCCTGCTATTGCTTACATCATATACATCTCTAACACACAATACAATCACTTAAATTAATCTCTTTTGAGGCACATACTTGCTTAAAGTCAAATTTGGCTAAAAATTTTATAAATCCAATTCATTCCCTCTTCTTTCTTGGGTTGCTACCTCTGAGCAATAAATAACTAATAAAGAAACTAAAGATATCTTTTTATTGATTTGTTTATTGAATAATAATAGAGCTTCCTCCATTAAAACTTGATGTTTCTCAATGGCAATAGGCTACTCTGCCCTTTTGCTTAGTACCTTTAGTCTATGGTGGCTCCAACCATGAACAAGGTTGTTATTTGGTTATTATGGAGAAACAGATTGCTTGGAGAATATGCAGAAGGCAAGATGGAATATAGGGCAGGATTACGTGTTTTATAATTATGCATGGAAGATAACTAGTCATTTATTCTTAGGTAATATATCCAACTACTATTAATTATCATCAAACCCTTGATCAAAATTAAAGGCCTCCGTAGTTCAATCAAGTCATTATAGATGCATTAGCAAGACAAGGTAAATAAGAATATCCAAAAAGAAACAAATTCAAGCCCTACTATCATCAGTTTGGAGGAAATGTGATGCCTAACACTATAACAAAACAGTGAATTTGAGACCAATTTTTTTTTGTTCATTTTCACAATAGATTTTACGATTGATTTATGATAAAATAAAATATTTGCAACCAATTTCTAATCAGTTGCAAATTTTCCCACCTTGACCCACCAAAATATTTTTTGATCAAATTTGTGACTGATTTCTAAATTTTAAATTTTTTTATAAAAAAATTTAATAACTTTGCAACCAATAAATTGGTTGGAAATTTTTTATAATTATTTTTTTTATTTTTTTATCTTTACAACTAAATAATCAATCATAAATAAATCTAATTTATTATAAAAATATTTTTATTTTTTTGCCACTCCTTTTTTGATCATAAATCTGAAAAAAAAATTGAATTTGTGACCGAAGTATTGATTGCAAAATTATTTTTTTTAAAAAAATATATTTTAAATTAGTGATCGATATATCAATCTCCCCCGCCCCACAACAAGCCCTCTCTTTTTTCTTTTCCTCTTCCCCTCTTCTCTTCGACATCTCCCCTATGCCGCACCACCACCGTCCAGCTCCAACGAGGTCTTCTAGCCACCTCTAGCCAGTCCCCAACATTAAAAATATCGTTCGCAATCTAAAAAATTTTGATCATAAAATTCAATTTCTTTTCTAGCCCCTCCTTCACGATAGGCCTTCTCCTTTTTCTCTTTCTCTTCTCTCCGACGTCTCCCCTATGTCGTGTCGCCACCATCCAGCTCCGACGAGGTCGTCTAGCCACCGCTAGCCAGTCCCCAACATCGGAATTGATGTCGCCATTATGAGCCACCGCTAGTTGGTATGTTTTCTCACTCTATTCTCATTTTCTCTCTTTTCTCAATTTCTCAAATTTTATTATGTTTGTAAGCAAAACTCAAGTATTAAAAGAAAATATCATGCTTTTTAATTATGATTTGTTAGTTTTTATGCATGCATTTTTCATTTTAGAAATTTAGGTTAATTTTCTATATATTTATGTTAAATCCAAAAATAATAACAATAATTAGTTAAAATATAATGTATGTTCATGGCACTTGAGTTGCAGTTATTATTTGTACTATAAAATTCTATTTGTTTGTGAACATTTTATTATTTTTAGAGTTTTTATTTAATTTTTAAAGGTTTATCCTTAAATCCAAAAATAATAATACTAATTAGTTAAAATCTAAGCTATATTCATGTCAATTGAAGTGGGTTTATTGTTTATAATATGAAATTCTATTTGTTTGTGGACCACTTTGTAATTTTTTAAAGATCTTTAATTATTTATTTTATTTTATCTTTAAATCCAAAAATAATAACACTAATTAGTTAAAATCTAAGCTATATTCATGTCAAATGGTATGGGGTTATTGTTTGTATGATGATATTCTATTTGTTTGTGGATCATTTTGTAATAAATAGAGTTTTAGTTATTTATTTTAATTTTTATCTTTAAATCCAAAAATAATATAATAAATTGGCTAAAATTTAAAATTTGTTTATGCCAATTGACTTGGGTTTATTGTGTATTATATATCATCTATTTGTTTGTGATCTAAATTATAATATATTAGGCTTTAATTTGATTAAATTTTCTAATTTTTATCTGGAAATATGAAAATAATGTGATAATTAAGCTAAAATCTATAATTTATTTATGTGGATTGAATTGGGACTAATGTATTGAATATAAACTTCTGTTATTTGAAATTATTTGACGTGCAACTTAATTAGTAAGGGCGTTTCTTGGAGTTGATCTCATCTATGAGATAGCTGATATAAGGAACCAACACGCATCCCTTTTATGTTTTCATTATGTACTAAAGAAGGGGGAACATTATTTGGGATTATAGAATAGTAGCTTCCTATTGTTTGTTGAATTATGGCCTATTGCGATATTAACTAATTGCATGATATATAAACTTTAATATATGTGAAGTTTAATATAAATCTTCTTGTAAATTATGATTGATTTAACATAGTTATAATTGTTTGATTGTATATTGTTATTTGGATAGAATATGGATATCTGTCATTATCATTGTTTGATGTATAATAGACTGGGTTGAAAGGATATATTAATGATTTTTTAAGGAGTTTGATGAGTTTGTTTCTTTTGCATGCCAACAACCGATATTTTTAAGTGATGAAAAAATTAGATGTCCTGGTTCCAAGTATAAAAATCAAAAGTACTTAACCCCTCATGAAGTAAAGGTTGATCTTTATAAAAAAAAGTTTGTACCTGATTTTTAGTATTAGACATCATATGGAGAGAGCGACCCTCGTTTGGATGGGGGGTTTGATATGCATTCAAGTACTTCAAATAATATGTAGTCGGATAACAATGAACAATTGAATAGATATTAAGTCATGATTTTCGATGCCGCTAGCCTAGAGTTTGGGTTTTATTATGAATAAAATGTGGAAGAGCCTTCAAATAATATTTACAGGCCCTCCCACACAGCTACACATGCTGTTGTTGACATCGTGAAGAGTCACTTTAATGAGCCTTGGCCAACTTGGAAGAGAATATCTGATCAAAATGTTAGAGATATGCGGTTTGCTGAGTTAATGACATTGACATATTGATTATATTATCCATATCTTTTCTTAAAGATTTAACTTGTTTGTCCATATTTATTGTAGAAGAAGTATAGATTTATACCATCTGATGATCGATGGGCAAAAAAAATTTTGAGATGCATGGTGCAACTCAATTGAAAAACATTTTTGCCAATACTTGCAAGTATATGGAGAGACCACCTTGGCTTAGAGATTCTATATGGGACAAATTATATCAGCATTGAAGTACTGCCAAATACAAGGAGAAATGCACACAACATCATGCTTCCAATTGTGGAGGGTTTGGGGCTTCACTTTACACTGGTGGCTCCATTATCTCATCTCAGCATAGGTAGCTCATGCTTAAGTGTAGCATTTGTTTTTATAATTCATATTTCATACATTGTTATAATAGTCAATAGATATTAGCTTTTATAAGTGTTAATATTTTATATCTTCTAAAATATTGCAGACCATGCCTTCAGGTGTTGCAGCAATTCCATCTCAACTATTTGTGCACACCCATCAGAAGAAAGATAAGAGTTACATAAGAAATTAGAACATATAAGCATAAGTAATAAATTATCATAGTTATGATTGTTTCAGTTTCATTAAATAACATAATAGAGATTAATATCAATATTTAATCGATGCAAACTTTGACACAAATATGAGGTTCCTTCCAAGGGTAATTCCTATTGGTTTGGTTTCTGATTTGGAGAATCATGTCATTTTGATATATTGATTTCTAAGATGATTATCATGTTAATTGTTATCTTACTGATTTGAGATATTTCCTATGATAGGATGAATGTACACGTAACATGAAAGATGCGCAATCTTAGAGAGCATCTGAACAGCAACCTCCTCTATCATAATTGGATGTGTGGATTCGGACTATTAATGGAAAGAAGAAAGGATGAATTTATGGCCTAAGATTGGAGTCCACTATATTGGCAGGCCCATCATATTATCATAGCTAATGTTCATTATAATCATCAGAATAGATACAAAGCCAAAAATTTAAGTGATACGTAGCTGACTGGAATGCTGGGATAGAAGTTGGAAAAAATGAAAGAGATGAACTTAGAAGAAGGATGAAATAGAATGAAAAGCAATTGAAAATCAACAAGTTATTACATGATGAGATGATGAAGAAGATGAACTTTCAGCCATCTATAGGTTTCTAGCCATATCCAACTTTTTAGGACCATAGTATCAACCTACAGACATAGCTAGGGAGGATGATGATGATAATTATCAAGAGGAGGAGGATTATTACTAAATTTATGTTTGTTGTGGTTCGTTTTGAACATGGATATTATGTTTAATTATATTGATCATTTGAGTTATGAAATATATTTTGTATTTATGAGATTATTTATATTTGATATATTAAATATTTACTAATATCATGTTCTTTCATAGGTGAAAATTAAACAAAAATAAATAATCTTTTTAATATCAAAAGAACTTTGCGATCGATTTATTAAAATAAAAAATATTAAAATTAATTTACGACTGTGACCAACTATTAAATTAAAAAATTTAAAATAATTTATGACCAATTTTATGATCAATTTATTAAAAATAAAAATAATATTTTTTTAAAAAAATAATTATTTTTTTATAAAAATAATTTGCAACCAAGTTTTTGGTTGCAAATTTATAATTAAAAAATTTATATTAATTTTATGACCAAAAAATTAATGAAAAAATATTTATTTAGATAAAATATTATAAAAAAAATTAGTCACAAAATTGATCACTAAATGACCAATTTAAAATATCTTTTTTTAAAATTTAGCAAATGATTATTTTTATTTAATCAGTTGTAAATTCAGTCACAATATTTTATGATTGAAATAATTAGTTGCAAAATATTTGCAACTAAGGATTATGCGACTAATAAAAATTGGTCGCAAATTGATTGCAAAAATTGATTTTTGATTAATTTTGAATATTTTATGATTGATTTTTTAGTCATAAATTCACTATTTTCTTATAGTGTAAGTTTTTAAATGCAAAAGAGTCTCATTCATTGCAATTATCGTTATGGACCATCTACTTTTAAGGTGACTCTTGGTTGCTGGTATGTGTTACTTTTACCTAGGCCTCCAAATTCTAAAAGGTTTCAACTCAAATATTAGCTAACCTATTTTTAATATTAGGTTGGTGATGCTGAGTGGGTGGAGTTGTTCTTTTGCAAGATTAAAGCCAAATTTTGGACCCCTAGTTTACCTTATGTTCTTTTGATAAGCTAAAGTTATTTAAATACTGTTAGACTTAATATCACCCTTGTAAGAACCGGCCTAGGCCAGCCCAGTTGGGCTCATTCTGAACCATAGTCGACAACCTCAGCCGATGTTAAATAAAAAAAAAACATAAAAAAGGTGGGGATCGAAGCAGAGGACCTCGATCCCCTGCTCGATCCCCATCTCCTATTGATAAGGCCACCTAATGGTGGTCGATGTAGCTTTTTCGAGCTGATGCGAGATGCCGATGGCGATTGGAGGCCGGTGCAACCGACAAATGGCTGGCATTAAGCCGCCTTATCTTCTCCATGGCCGAGCCTTATAAACCCCTCCTTTTGCAATCGAGCCCTCACCAAACCCCTATCACCCTTCTTCCTCATCTTTGACAATCCTTGAAGTACCGTAGCCATCACCACCACCCCCCATAGACCCCTTCTTCCTTCAATTTCCTATATTTTTTTTTCCTATTTTGAGCATGAAACTTAGCTCTTTTGCCATCGAAAATCTCGATCAACAACTACGACCCCTTACCACTACCACCATCAGTAAGCCCCTCCCCCCTTCCCTTATTTTGTTTTGATTTTTGGTGCCACCGCCATGGCAGCAAGGGGTAGAGCCTCTTTTTCCTTTCTTAGCTTTCTTGTGCATGGTTGGACCCACGCCTCTAGCCACCATCGGCCATGCCACCGCTCCTCCTTCCCTCTGGCAACTCGGGTTGCACCACCACCCCCCTTCCTTGATTTTCCAAAGCCATAGGTGGGCTTTATTTTGACAAGAGAGAAAGCAAAAAGAAAGAGAAGAGAGAGGAAAGAGAAGAGTTGGAAAGAGAAAGGAAAGAGAACAAAAAGAAAAAGAAAAGAGAGAGAAAATAGTGAAAAAATAAGAGAGAGAAAGAGAGAAAAAAGAGAAGAGAGATAGAGAGAGGAAAGAAAAGGGAGAGAAAGAAAGAGAAAAGAGAAGAGAGAGAAAGAGAGGGAAATGGATTCGATCCTTCAAACCTATCTTGTGAATCTAACCCTAATCTGATCATGTTGAGATTGATCTAAAAGATCTGACCTATGAACTGATCCAAATTCAGATACTAAAAGAAAATAAAGTATTAGCGATGGTATTTTTACCATCCCTAATAATGGATATTAGTGATGGAATTAGCGATGGCAATATTGCCATCGCTAATAATTTTTTTTATCGATAGCTTTAGCGATGAAAGTTTGCCGTCGCTAATAGTTATTAGCGACGATAGTGGAGATGGCTATGCCATCGCTATAGATATTAGCGACAATATTAAGAACAGTAATTAGTCATCATTAATACTAAGTAATTTTATTTTTTTAAATTATATTTTATTATTAGCCATGGTAGATAATTATTAGCGACAGTGTTTTGCTGTCGCTAATAAAAAGTATTTTTTTAATTTGATTATAGGATTATTAGTGATGAAATTATGTTATTAATAATAAAAAAATTATTACTAATATTAATAATTTTTAAAAATATATTTTTAAAAATTTTTTAAAATATTTTTTCAAAATTATTAGCGACAACAAATTAAACTGTTGTTGATAGCTATCGGTAATTAATTAATTTAATTATAATTATAATCAATTTTTTTAAAAAAAATTAAATTTATTAGAGATAACTTTTTCGTCGCTAATAGTTAGAAATTCATCGCCAATATGTATTAGTGATGGCAAAAATGTTATTACTAATTTTAATTTTTTTATTTTGCTCTAAACATGATATAATTTTGAAATTTAAAGTTCATCTTCATCATTCATTATCTAAATAATTATTATTAAAGTATCATCACAAGAGATCATCTCGATCTGATAGTCCTAGCTATATCGATCAATAAAATTTAATTTTGACGGTCACGAATGATCGCATGATGATCTGATAGATAGAGATAACTGATGGATTCAAAAACTTACAATAATGATCTCAGTGATATTTATAGTATACTATCAAAATTTTATTTCAATCAGATATTATTATCATGGTTAATTTAGCACTGAATGATTTGGACTATTAAATAAAATATGAGTGATCAAAAGGTCAAATGACGTATGATTATAAGATAATTTTTTAGATAAATGATCTTTGCTACTACTTTGATCGTCCGTATGATGGTGATCGTAAAATTCAAACCATACATATATGAACGATAAAAAACTATGTCTTTTGACATTCATTCTTAAAGTCTTTAAGTAATTATACTTGTGCTTTTATAAGATCTGCTTAACGTGTATGATTTATATACGTACAGTTTAAATTTTATGATCACCACTATATCAATGATTAAAGTACTAGCAAAGATTATTTATCTAAAAAATTATTTTAATTAGATGTCGTTTGGCCTTTTGATCACTTATTTTTTATTTAACAGCCAAAATCATCCCATACTAAGTTGACCATGATAATAATATCCAATTAGAGTAAAATTTTGATAGTATTCTATAAATATCATCAAGATTATCATTATAAGTTTTTGGATTCATCAATTATCTTTATCTATTAGATCATCATACGGTCATTCATGGCCATTAAAATTAAATTTTATTAATTGATATAGCTAGAGCTATCGAATTGAGTTAGTTTTTTGTGATGATACTCTAACAATAATTATTTAGATAATGAATGATGAAGATGGACTTTAAATTTTTAAATTATATCATATTCAAAGAAAAATTAAAAAATATTGTCGCTAATATGGTATTAGCGATGCATTGCTAACTATTAACGACGGCTAAAGCCATCGCTAATAAATTTAAATTTTTTTTAAAAATTTGATTATAATTATAATTAAATTAGTTAATTAGCAATGACTCTATTTGTCATTGCTAATAATTTTGAAAAAAATTATTAGAAAATTTTGAAAAATATTTTTTAAAATTTATTAGTATTCACGATGACTCTCTATTTTTAGCGATGGAGTCACCATGGCGAATACTTCTACCGATGGTATTAGCGATGGCCAATTTGCCGTCACTAATACTCCACCAAATTTTTGCTCTTCTCACGGTTCTCCTCTCGTCGATGCCCAAACCCCCTCGACCCCCCTTTTCTTCCTCTCACTCCATCCCTCCCCTTCCCATCCCTCTGGTATGCTGCAACCTTGAGCCCGCATCCCTCCGCACTTGTGGCCACTCTCTCACCATGCCCAAACCCCCTAACCCCCTTCCTCTCTCCCCACCCTATCCCTTCGACGTCCCGCGACCCTGAGCCTGCGTCCCTCCACGCCCATGACCACCCTCTCGTCGGAGCCTAAACCCCACTCAACCCCACTTTCCTCCCACCCGCCCCATCCCTCCCTGCCCCGTTCCTCCAGCACCACGCGGCCTCGAGCCCACCGCACCAGCCCCTCCTCACCCAAGCCCGTCGGTGCCTTCTATGCGGCCGCCTTAAGCCTACCATCCCGGTCTCATCTTGCCTACGGCCGGCCCAACCCTACTATCCGACCCCGCCTCACCCACGACCGCTGCGACCCCACCAATGCCTTCTATGCCGCGGCCCTAAGCCAGCCTCCCCGGTCCCACCTCTCTCACGGCCGCCCCGACCATGAGCTTCCATCGTGAGCCCCCAACCGCTTCCCACCTCCCTGAGCTTTTGGCCATGAGCCTCCGGTCGCCTCTCCAAGCCCTCGGTTCACCTCCCCCTAGTCTCCCGCAAGTGCTTTCCTTTTCACATATCTTCATTTTTTTCTTTGTTTTTTTTTTTTTGCTTGGAATCCTTCTGGAGTCCTTCTTGTAGGTGCTTCCACCTTAAGTACAATTCTTCCCACATATATCCAAAAAAGAGAAAGAAATAAAAAGAAAAAGAAGGGAAAAGGCAGAAAAGAAAAAGGCAAAAAAGTTAAACAATCTATGTGGGAAAATGTCTTCCTTTTTTATTTTTCAACATTCTCTTTATTTTCATTGATTTTTTCTATGTTTTCCTCTACATTTTCCTCTATTATATCCATTCTCAGAGTCTCAATTGGGTGGGAAGTGAGATCCTCATCGAGGTGATGGGATAGATGTGGTTACCAAGGCCTCGGATTATAGTGAACTTTCTTCACCACTCCATCCAGGTGATCTTGATCATGTTTAATATTATATTTTTTATTTTATTTTTAATTTTTATTTATATATTAAATTATTTATTTTTAGAATATGTTGTCTCTAGACATGTATTTATGTAGTATGTATGCATGTATGTCAAGTGTGTTATGTATGTGTATAGTTTTATGTAATTATATTTCTAAAATATTGATAAAGGTAAAATATAGGAACTAGTTGGAGGATAGAAGGAATTGACAAAAAAAAAGATTAAACTACAATGCTTAGAACATGTTGATTATTCTTGTCTCTCCTATATTAATTTTTATTTGAATACATAAAAAAAAAATTTAATAGCTTTATGTTATCTAAACTTTTGGTAAATTATCCTGAAAGAGATTCTAAATACTTTGGAATAATTCTATACACTCCGATTTAAGATTCAGATTAATCTTTCCAAATTTTAGAATCCTCCAAAACTTAAACTCAAAACAGCAAGCAAGAAAAAGATGGTTTACAGTGACAAACAAAAATTAGCTCTTCAATGAGCATAATAGATCATTAAATACATTTTACTTAGAATGGAAGAAGCTTTTGAGAACACCCTTAGATAAAATGAAGAGTTGAATCTGCTTTTGAGATATGGTGAAGGTTCAAATGAAGGTTTCTTTGATTTGGAGCTAAAAAATCTTTTCAATTCTTTTTATCTTAATTTCTTGAGTTATTTTTCTTTTAAATACTTTTATACCTTCAATCAATGTTCGAAAATGAGTAGTAGCCATTTAGAGGTATTAGAGAGTATTTATTGGACATTTAATGTGCTAAAAATGAGTCAAAAAATTAGTCATTATGAAAATTTTTGTCGCAGGAGTCGATCCATGGGTCGTTCCCTACAGTAGAATATAAACATTCTATTTCTATTTTTGGATGGCAGGACAACAAGGGTCGATCCATGGGTCATCCCTTATGGTAAAATATAAATATTCCATTTCTATTTTTGGATGGCAAGGCTAATAGTTTTTTAAATTTAAATTTAAAAAATAAAATAAAAAAATATTAGCAATGACATTAGAGATAAGAAATGCCATCGCTAATAGCTTTTAAAATTTAAATTAAGAAAAAAAATAAAATAAAAAAATATTAGAGTCAAAATTAGCGATAGGATATGCCGTCGCTCATAGTATTTTAAAATTTTAATTATAAAAATAAAATAAAAAAATATTAGCAAAGGTATCCTTCATCGCTATTACCATTGCTAATTAATTTATTAGCAACGAAAGTTTTGCCGTCGCTAATAATACTAATTAGTGATAAGAATTTATGCGACAGACTTTTACCGATGACTGATCATGGCTAATAGTATTACCAACGGTAAACTTCTTAAATGCCATAGCTAATAATCAGTTTTTTATAGTTAGACTATAGATAGAGTTTCTTTTTCTCTTTTCATTCAATTTTCTTAATTGAAGACTAATAGCTTTCTTAATTTGTTTGATTAGAACCTTTATTGTCAAAGGAGTACTTGATTTAGGGATGAGTCATGTACCATTTTTGGATTTGATATTTGTAAGTTCAAGATACCTCTGAGATTCTTTTATAAATTTCCAAGTTGTATGAAAATTATTGAAATATTTAGAAAATTGAAGTTTGAAAAGTATGTATTTTATGCATAAATTGAATTTTAAAATTTAGGATCAATCATAAAGTTATCCTGATATATTTGTAATTTTAAATGATAGTTCCTCTATGCTACCTTATTTTATGAATTTTTTTTATAAAAAATATTAGCTTATTTTCAAAAATTAAATATAAAATTTTAATGAAAAATATTATGCAAACGAGTATGTTAGTTATGTAAAAAAAATTTTACTTAGATTATAATCTGGGTCTAGCCAATGGGACTAATCATTGACCATACATTAGAAATATGTTTCTCTTAGGCCTAGCCAGTCAGGGCCGATTGCTGGTAGAGTTAGTCTTTCTGAGCCTAACTTATCGGGGCTGATTGCTGGCATACACTGATGCATCGCATGTTTATTTTTAAGACTAATCTCTTTATCCTATCATGGAGTTAATCATGATCGTGTGAATCAAAGCTAGTTTTCTTTTGTAACTAACTAGTGGGGCTGATCATTGATATACGCTAATAGATCGACTATTCCATATTTAGGGGCTAGTCTCTTTTGGACATTGTCACGGGGCTAATCATAGCCATAGTCACTGATAATTGAGAAAGAATTTAATATTACTATATATGATTTATTAAAATTATGTTAGTAACTATTTTTTATTTTAAAAAAATTAAATATGCTTAATCTCTCAGACATATCGATACTTACTAAGCTTATAAAGCTCACTTCCTCTTTTTCCTTTTTTTTAGATCTAGAAGAGTTTCTGGGATTTGGGGTGAAGCAGTGAGGAGCCTATGATCTTAGACGATATCTATTTTTATGATTAAATATTGATTATGATCTATGTTAATGAATCTCATAAATTGTCATTGAACTATTTTTATTCTTTTGAATCAATAAAATTAGAAGTTTATTTTCAATACCAATATTTTGTATGGAAATAAAATTTCGATAGTACAGGTAGGCCTTGCATATTCTTTAGGACCTCACTTTGAGTATGCAGCCATCACATACCTAATTTAGATGTTGAATTCGGGGCATGATAATCCCTTGAGTTGGCCTTTTCTTATAAAATAATATAAAAATACTTATCATCTTAGGATTATTTATTTACTTGCAATTTCAATTGCTGCAACAGAAACTGCATAGCTAGAATAGCTAAAATAGAATGGCAAGTAAATTTATTATCTTTATTTAGTTGCCTATTATCGGTAATTATATATGTATATGCAACTTTTTGATTATATGGTATAAAGGTGTAGAAATTCTACAGATAACTCGGTAAGGTCACCCCTGTGGAAGTAGTGAATAATTTATTTTCTATTACTTTTGACTAGTAGATAGCCAATTATTATCCTATTTTATATGTTATATAATACATAATAACATCATATATATATTATATTAATATAATTATGTTATAATATAGCCATTATTATAGTATAATAAGTAGTAATTATTATAGTATTATTATCATACTAAATTTTACACTATCGCATCCCTATTATACTATTATACTACATTACATTATATGTAATAGAATTTATACTGCTACTATATAATATTATACATTTCATAATTATCATTATATTATAATATGGCCTAGTATATTTTAATATTATTAATGATTATATTAAATGATTAACATAATATTACAACAATATACATCGTAGTACTTATTCTATTAAAGAATATTTGATGTTATAATAATTATGTATATCATTATACAGATTATAATAAGAATCATTATGATATAATACTTCATAATTATAATATAATGAAAAATAATATTTTTGTTATTAAATAAGTATGATAATACTATAAGAAAATTATTAAAGTAATATATTAATATATAAAATATTATTTGAAATAAAATAATTGTATACATTATTATAGTAAATTTATACTTTATAGTATATAATTAAAGGGATAAGTTACATGTCAAATGTTAATAATATACAATATTTAATTGTAATTAAATTAAGCTAATGAAAGGTTGAGAGAATACAAGATGCAAGGCTGCATGGTTTTTTCCGCAAACTAGTGGTCGATGGGTGTCGGAGGTAGTCGTGTAATTTAATTGGCATCATAAAAACAAATTTGTCACCGGTGGTTCGATGGATGATGACATATTATGCGGAAATTAAAAAAAACATAGATGTCAAATAAGCCTGTGACTAAAAGTTAATCCAGCCAAATTACAGCATCATGTAACCACGTAAACTATAGTCTGAAGTAACCCTACATAGCACGATGGTGGATCCAATCCAACCATAAACCAACACACGTATGCAGCGGTCCATTTTCCATCCTTTTTCTTTTTTTTTTTTTTCTTTGCGTTCGTGTTGGTTTGTGGTTGGATTGTTTACCGCTGGTCCAACCATCAATTTCTCAAGTAGAATATAGATGGATATAATTAATTTCTTGCATTCTTATCTTAGGTAAATTATTGGTCAGAAGATGATGACATATTCCAATCTTTTCAAATGCAATCCTAATGGTGATGTTTATATCCTCATCCACCATTCAAAGTTTCATCGGTTAAAAAGCTAGCTTACAAATCAATGAAATTTATGTTGGCGAACATCAGTCTCCGTTGCCAACTCCCAGATAACGGCGTTGTTTGTTTATATTTTTCTTCGAATCGTCGAAGTCAAGGATAAAAAGCATAGGAACGGGTAAAGGCAAAGAAGCCACGAATATCCGTTTGTTCGAGGAATAGAACCATGCCGTTCAATTGGAGATGGAGTGGCGAGAGAGACTTATCCATTCTCTTCGATGCGATAAATGGGAGATGGAAACCTTCGTTAACCATGTCCTCAACAACAAATACCTAATCCTTGGCCATTATGAAATGACTTGGACCATTTTTTTATTTTTTTATTTTTGGCAAAAAGGGGCAGCTGCTAAATTAATAATAATAATAAAAAAAAAAACTAGAATCTCCATGGATGCATACATCACCGGGAATAACCGTAGCCAAATTTAGCATGGAACTCAGCATATTTAACAAGTCCTTCACTCCAAGGTAAGATGAAGTTCGGTATTGCTTTGGAGGCATTGAAGCTAGACTGCAGGGAAGAGTAGGCTATTATGCTGGAGAGAATAAGGTGTATGGCAAGAACAACGGGATAGATCTTCTGAAACCAAATCCTAAGACAGAAGCAGAAGAGAGTCATAGGATCCAAGATGTTGCTTTGCTTGAAATGGTAATAGGTGGCTGTAAAATATTTTAGTAAGGAACAGTAAAGAAATCCTCGATCACTGCAGGTCAAAGCCAACAGGGATGCTGAAAGTTTCTGAGAAAATATAGCATAAAGTTGACAGGTCATGGTATGCTCGTCTTTTCCTGCAACTGTAAAGAGAGTATACATCGAAGACTGAAACATAACTCGAAAAATCGTTGATGTAAAGGGCAGCTGCAAGTGGTACAAGAATTGCAAGAATATTGAAATTAATGCAGAGACAACAACAGCATAGGACAAGGAATTTACTGATTTTTGATTGTTGAAATAAGATAATATCAATAAAATAAAGTTGAACAGAATGCTGCATGGGAGGTGTATAATATAATAGTAAGGAATGTTCGTCCATCCAACCATCCATTGTACTATAACAAGCCTTGATAAAATGTGAGTGTGAGCAAAAGACCATCTTTTCAATTAAAATAAAGCTATGAAGTAACCTGTAACTTTCAGATGAATAACCATGACATAAATTTGTAATGCTCCATCATGAATGAAATGTTATTGCTCATCCCTATATCTATATAATCATAGGCATAATACACTTGCTTAGATAACCTATAGAAAAAAGAACCCATGACATAGAATTTGAAGAAGCAATCTATCATAAAAGATATACACCCATTGGCCATTAAAACCTGCAATAAAATCCAAAAAAAAGTTAGTGAAAAATACCTACTCGTATGCTTCTCTTTTCCTTTTTTATTTTCTTGGACTTGGATGTAAGCCTCATCCTCGATTCTCAGTTCTCACCCTCTTTTATCCTCCATACGTCTTATCCTTCTCTTCATTTTGCTCTTGGCTATATCTCAATGGGAGTGTTGGTTCTTCTAAACATGTATTAAAATAGTCTAATTTCCAAAAATTAGGCTAGCTAATTAAATAATAATAATATCATCATCATTATTGCTCCTACTATTATAAATATGATGATGATAATTAGTAAACCTTATGTTTATGGAAACTTCCACGAGCATAGAGCTCAAATTTGATGTGTTAAAGTAGATGTCTGATATGGCTGAAAATTGAAGAAGTTAACTTGAATTAGGGATGGTAATTTACTCTGTCTTATCATGTATCCAATACGACATGATTTTAGTGAGATAGATTTTATCTAACTCGAAACATATTCAAGGTATATATGGTTAATGGTAAAACTCAACTCAAATTTAACCTGGATGTATATAATTCTTCACGAACCTTCTTTTCGAGAAAAAAAGAATTTATACATAAAAAATTTAATTTTTGTAGTTTTATTACACCTATATTATCTAATTATGTCCTAACATTTTATTCATCTTCTTTCTACCCCAAGATAAATACAGAGCTAGTATAAATAATGACCTATCCAACCTAATTGGTTACCATCCCTAAATTGAGTTGTTTAGGTAGAGATGACAATGGGTTGGATATGAGTTAAATTAGCGAATATCTATATCTATCTCGTAATTAAAAATCTTATATCCATATCTATCCTCTATCCATCTTGAGTTGTGCAAATTGGATTGGATTGGATAGATAAGAAGGATTCGATAAAAAAACTTATCATATAAATATTATAAAATAATTATATTTTTTTTTAAAAATAAATTAAGATTATATTGGATTGCGTTCAGAACGGTGCATATTATTATCTATATCCGACCAAAATTAGCTTTAGATATTTTTTCTAGAACCCATATCAATTCTGAAATTTTAATTAGTTTGGATAAAATTGATTTCATTCAAAGTCGAATGAAAAATATTTTGTGCATCATGTGGGGTGCAATAAAATTGACGTAAAGTGCACCATCTAACTATATTAGACCATGAAGCCACCATTTTTCAACGTATATTTAATATCTACAGTTTCATTTCTTCATTTAAAATTTTGAATGACGAAAATATTTTTTTTTTCTAAAATAATTTTGATATTTTATTATAATTTTTTTTTAAATTATAATTTTTTTTTATTATTAAAAAATATAAAATTTTTAAATAATAAAAATATTTCTTTCTTTTTATCCGTACAAAATTATAATTTGTGTGAGATGTCGTGATGCTATGAAAATCATAATTTAAAAAATAATATTTTTTTATTTAAAAATTTAAGTAAAAAATAAAATTATAGATATTAAATATATATTAAAAATAATAATTATGTGGTTTAATAAGATAAAGTGATGTATTTTTTTTTTTTTTTTTACATCAGGTGCGTACAAAGAATTATTCATCTGCTGGAATTGCCTGAATCTACTTTTCGGCTCCCTTTCGTTGCACGTGACTCGAGATGAAAGCGGAACAACAGTCACCTACTCCCACTCGCGGTGCTCATACCCCCACGCGTTAGAATTAAGAAAACGAAGTGAGATCGATCTATTTTTATATTATATATTTAAGATAAGTAAACCCTCATATTCCCATGCGGAATTTCTAGACGAAATCTTTTTCTTCGTTCTGTTCGAAGCCCTCAACCCCTTCGGTCTCTCCCTTCCTTCCTTCCCCTATCGACGCGTTGCGGGAGCGGGAAAAAAAAGGGAAAAAGTCAACGAAATCAATTCCTGAGAAGCGTCTCGAATCCCCGAGACTAAAAGAATCGGAAGAAGAAATTATCTTGGATTCCAAACGCCGATAGCGGAAGGGTTTCTATCTGGATTTCTTGAATCGGAGGCGAGATTTCGGCGATTACTTGAAATTATTTTGCTCCCCCATCGTTGGATTCTTGGGTTTCACCTTTCTTCCCAGGCTTGATTAGAGGTAATCCGATTTTTCTTTTGGGGATTCTTCGTTGGATTGTGAACAAAATCGCTTCTTTTGATTCTGGATTTGTCGTAAAATTCTTTTGTGTGATGTACATGAAAAAATTTGGGAATTTTGTACGGTGATATGGTATAATCGAGAAACTTACTTTTTTTAACAAAAATGATAATTTTATTAATTTTTTGTTTATCAAGGTTTGTCTATCTCCCACACCTTGATATCATTTCTTTGTTTAATTAATCGCATTAGAGATGGCAAGCGTGCTGACAACTGCGCGATGGAGTTACTGTACTATTCATTTGGATTTAGACAAGCTACTACGGTTTAAGGATTTTTTTAAATTGCTTTCAGATGGATGGTTTTGGCTTTGTTATCCATGAAGATTTCTTGCTTCTCCTTGCCAACACGTATTGATTTGCGCTCAAACTTCAGAATCCTTGCTTTCTTGGTGTTTTATTTGAGGATTGCAATCCATCATACATTGCTGCACACATTTGTTGAAACCCGTTTGTTTATTGTATCCTATGAACACTTATCTTTGCTTCTTTTTGGAATACGTTGTAGCAGAGTTCTGTAAGATTCTATGATCTTCTTCGTAGTAAGGTCCTATAGATATCTCTGAACTTATAAAGGGGTTTGTTTTAGAAGATAGCGATTTTCTTGTGGATGCTTTTTTTTGTGTTTGGGGGGGGGTGGGGGACATTGTACTTTCAGTTGTTGCATGGACAAGAATGTCATGCATGCATGCATATTAACTGTATGCTGATTCAGGGATTGTTTGCCGTCTGGTTATGTTTGATGTATATACACTTTTCAGTTGTTGCATGGACAAATTATGTAGCATTGTTCCTCTATTGAGATAGCATGGAAATTAATTTGTGTTGTCAAGGTGCTGAAT
The DNA here is from genome assembly GCA_006176705.1 of Cocos nucifera. Taxonomy (NCBI): domain Eukaryota; kingdom Viridiplantae; phylum Streptophyta; class Magnoliopsida; order Arecales; family Arecaceae; genus Cocos; species Cocos nucifera. The sequence continues at coordinate 1,015,154 of QRFJ01000099.1, forward strand.
TTTTGTTAGTCAGCTGTATTTGATCACATTAATCGTTGAATCACTGGCAAGTCAGGTATGCAGAGCCAACTTGTGTGCAACGGCTGCAGAAGTGTGCTCCTTTACCCTAGGGGAGCTACTAACATATGTTGTGCAATATGCAACACTATAACTTCTGTGCCCCCTCCAGGTACTTTTTTGTTTTGCTCTCTGCTTGTCCCAGTTAATTGTTTTATGAAAAAGTATTACTAATAATTATTTTTATTAATTTTATCATAAATATGAAATTCTATCTTATTGGGTCAGTCTGGTGGGGCCAAAAAAAAGGGCTTGATAAATGAAAGCAGGATAATCATGTTATAATTGGCTCAGTCACACTTGATACCATAAAAGAATCATTTTTTGATAAGCATATTTTTACTTCTTAAAAATCAATAAACTAAATAGCAAGGTTTGTTATGTCCGTACTGGGGCTGGACTAGTCGGCTGGTGGCACGATTTGGTATGCCCCTGTGCTATTTTGTGCCGAGCCCTTATCGATACAGTAGAGAGGGCAGTGAAGAGGGAGAATGGGAGAGGAAAAGAGAGAGAGGGAGAGGGATGGCTGCGGAGGCCGTCGGAGGGCGTGGAGGGCTAGAGAGAGGCTTCACCCCCCCCCCCCCCCCCCCCCCCTTTTTTAATTTTAGCATATTGCCAATTTTACTTAAGAATTGTAAAATAAAAATAGGGCCATTGGGCCTTTGCTTTGATCAGCTGCAGGGTGGAGCCCCTCCTCTAGCCCTTCGCAGCCTCCAGCGCCCCTCCTTCCCTTCCTCCCCCCCCCACTGTCTCTTCCTTTCTTTCATTTTCCCTCTCCCCCATCTTGCTAGTTTTTCATTTCAAACATTGAAACTGTCATGGTCTGCTGTTGGCATGGCTTGGAATGCCCTAAACCGGGTGGTTTGGGACAGTTCTGCATTCCTTGGTAAATAGATTCCAGTTTGATATTTTCTTTATTAATTGATTCTAGTGCTTATCTTGTGCTGCATAACATTACTTTGTTCTAGATACTGGTCATTATGGTCTCATAGGCAGTCTAGATGCCCTTGAATCCTGCTGAGGCCCTAGATCAAGATGAGCCATTAGGTGTTCTGAAAACTCACCTAGGCCCCCTCCCTACCTACTCTATAAAACTGCACATCCTTCAGATTTGCAACTGAGTCATTCGAAAGGGGAATTAGGGAAGAAAGTGGTGTTTTGTTGTATGGCAGATAGTGCCATGCCATTGCAGTGATTATTAGAAGTTTTTCTTCCCTTTCGTTTTAGCCTTTTCTCCTTCCTTTTCCTTTCTTTAGTCATTTTCTATTTTCTTTTGTTTTTTCTCTCGTTTATTTCATTATCATCATTTTCTCATTAATCCTTTTCTTTCTTTCATTCTTGTCATCTTTTGACTATTTACTCTAATTTCTTATAAGTTTTTTGGGGGGTTTGGATGCTTGAAAATTTTTAGTTACCTGCTTAAAATCTCCTCACTTAGCATTCCCAAGATGCTTATGGATGACTCATAGAGACACTGATACTGATTTATTTTGAAATGCTCATTTGTGGCAAAAGCCAGACTTGTTGACTATTGTGAGTAGTGTGTACTCAATTTCATGAACTTCCATTACAAGATAGAGCCAGCCAACTTGGGAACATGCAATTAAATCTTCTCACTTGCTGTTTGTTTCTGATTCAAACAGTAATCGGCAAGGCAGACTTATTTTTTGATGCATTAAAGAGATCAAGTGGACATGTATGTGTTACAAGACCACCTAAGAATCAACCCCAAATTAAATTGGATCAGTGAATGGGGATATACTTATGCAGCACTAACTATATCATCTTTGCTACCAAATTACCATTATATTTAAAGTAAAACATTTGCTGGTAACAACCAGTCTTGATAAACTAGTGGCCTGTTCTGTATCCCACCTCCTGCTTACCAAAGATATATTATTCCCATAAAGTTTTTATTGCTGAAGTGATGTCATATTGTGGATTCTTTGCTCCATCCTCTTGTTAGGAAAGAATATAAAAGTTAAAGCATAAAATGAAATGTATATTAGATATAGTTCCAACATATATTTCTGCCATTTGACTATGATGAAGGCTTGTTTTATGCAAAATACGTTTGAAATATATCAACAATATATGGAGGCATGTATAATTGATATAGGAACTGTTGACCTCAAAAATCTGAAGGTTTTTAATCTTTTGATATCTTATATCATCTGAGGCATTGCAGCCCATATTCTTTGGATCTGACTACAGTGTATCGTGATGATATCAACATCTCCATTGTTGTTCACTGTATTTTTTGGATATGAGGATGTCCAGATTAAAGGTTTGGACGTCAATCTGTAGGTTCTTGTATCGTTAGTGTATTCAGAAATGTAGGTTTTATGGATTAGTTTTGTATTAATTTTCTGTTACAAAATTAATAAAGTCTAACAACTACACAAGAGGTGTTGTCGAAGAATTTCTTCCTCTGAAGAAACAAAAATGTTCTTCATAAAATAGATGTGCAATGGGTAGTATTGGACTGGACTGCTTTCTTGCTGAAGCAAATATCAGATAATGACTTAGGGGAAGCTAGACAACATTGTTTTTTTGTGCTTGCTTTCACCTTTATTTTTATTTGCTTTCTCTCCATCCTCTCACCCCCAACCTCTCTCTCTCTCTCTCTCTAAGTTTTGTTTTTTGTTTTGCTTTCGATCTCGATCATATGGTACAACTTGGTTGGTTAGATAATGGTATTACTTGGAACCTACCTTACTACTGGGATGGGAAAATAGGGCCTTGACCCAAATCTTGGGGTGGATTATCCAGTTAGGTTTAGCATTGAGAAAATGGGTCCTGACTGAAATATACTTGCCTTGTTGGACTTGATCTAAAATGGTATAGCTGTTATGTCTGGCCAGCATATTCGTCAGAGTTCTATCCAAACCAATCACTGAATGAGCCTGTTTTTGTTCACATTCTCGACCCAAATTCAGTTTGCATCCTGGAAGGTTCATGGTGGACTTGGATGCAAATAGACCCAACCATATATGTATCCAGATTCTTGCTCTGTGCTCACCCATCAAAAAGTGCTTTAGCGACATATACATATGAACTGCCAAAAGTATGGAAAGGTTCTTCAATGAAAGTCAAGATATGCTGAACACACCATAGACATTTGCATTCCAAGCAATATGCCTTTGGAGTGGACATCAAGCATACTATTCTGTCCTGCCTTAAGCAATCATTCGTTCTAGTCTAAGTAATGCAAACTATTTTAAAACATATGTAAATTACATAATTATGATGAAGATAGAGTCAAATTGAACTAATATTTTAGCAGTACTATTGATTGATATATGTAACTTTGAGAAAGAAACGGTATTTCAGATGTTACATATGGAGTATTCTTTCTCCCTATAGTGTTTGTTTTCTTAAGGCAAGAGCTCTCTCTTTTTTCCTATATAGGCATCATTAAGTAGAAAAATTGTTTAGGTGTGCTTGATTGCTGCTTATCTGCTGGTTAAGGGCAGCTTTTTAGTTTAACTAGCCAAAGTGAAAGTTATGTGCTCGATGCCCCCAAAAACCACTTAACTTGGTTAACTTTAGTATAAGGTGAAATAAAGTTAACCACCAGAGCTTTCTTCTTCTCCTTTCTCTCTCTCTCTCTCTCTCTCTCTCTCTCTCTCTCTCTCTCTCTCTACTTTTTCACTTTTTTCATAACTTATCCCACGAATCATGGGAATGTTAAGTAAACAACAGATAACTTCATCCAGTTGTTAACTGATTTTGGGGTTGTTACCAATGGTTAAATCTATATACATCCTAGTTAGCTATTTGGCATCCAAATGTAGCTTTAGAGCATGGAAATATTTAAGCAGTTAGTGAGGACTATATCTGGACATTCATAAGCTGGTTTCATTGGTATATATGTATACATACAATGCTCAAGTTGCATATGCTTACATCAATGCAACTTAATTTTGAAGTTTGTTTCATAAATTCTGCAGGAATGGAGATGTCTCAACTTGTATGTGGAGGTTGCCGAACTTTGTTAATGTATAACCGTGGTGCAACTAGCGTGAGATGTTCCTGCTGTAACACAATTAATCTTGCAAGATCAGGCATGTACTGTTTATTTATGCTGTTAATTATTGCTTGCGGAGATTGTGAAGTTGAAAATCGATATGGATTGACAAATTTAAGGATTACAAAGTGCTTGGATCAAGTTGTTTGTCATGACTGCAGCCACCACATGAGCTGTTAATTTTTTTTTTTGTGAATTTTGCTGTTTGAAATATACTAGATTCAAGAAATGCAATGAAAAACAATGTCATGGGCAGGGAAACATTTTTGTATTCTGATACCATATAACACCTTTAGACATTTGTGGCTTTCCATGATTTAGCCTTTTGGGTTAACTAAGTCATTCTAGTCTTCAGCAACCTTGCTGTTGAAATCTTTTTTTCTCATCCTTCAGGGGAAAGGGTGTTTACTTTTGGTCCTTAGTTTTTGCAGCATATTGTTTAGAAAAGAACTTACAAATTCTTTCTTTTTATGTTTATATAATCAAACATCACTTCAGAAGTTTGCAACGTTAATTGAAGATGGTCCATTAGCGCACCTCGTTACTGTTTCTAAACTGGAGATCAAGCATGGATGGCGAGAAAGAAGAAATTTGGCAGCAGGAGAGTCTAACTTATGGATTTGGCTTGCAGGAAATTTATTGTATTTTTGCTTATTTTAATTACTGCTGGTCTTAGGCCTTCTATTAGGGTGTTTAGATGGGTTATTTTGACTATTTTAAGTGTCTGTTTGATGGAAGGCTGAATTTAGATCTAAACATTGTTTTTAGAATCTAGTTTTCTGCTTTGATTTTGAGATCGGCTTAAGCATGGAGCCATAAGAGGAGCCGGCCACTTGATTGGGCCCCACATCAACTTAAGAGAGAGTAAGCTGTAGGATTCCTCTTGAATCTGTACAGACTAGGGAGGCTTGTGCACCTTTTCTCCCAATCCAATTGTCAACAACAATGCTTTTATATATTTTAGTGTCTGCTGTTGGACATAATGTGGGTCCTAGTGTCTGTAGGATGTTTCTTTGTATTACAAAGATGAATAAGGGTGTACAAGAATCAGTTTTTGCAGAGATTGAATAATTATTCATAATTATTCTTTTCTTCTTCTTCTTTCTTTTGGCTGATTTTCTTTGGGAGTTCTTCCTTTTTATGCTTATAGTATAAAACATCACTTCAGAAAAGGTTGATTGAAGATGATCCATCAATACACCTCTTTGTTGTTTCTTAACTGAATATCAAGCATTGATGGTGAGGAAGAAGAAAGTTTGGAGCAAAAAGAGTCCAAGGCATTGAGTCGGTTTGCAGTAATTTCAGTATAATTTTGATTATTTTAATTACTGCTGGTCTCAAGCCTACTTTTAGGATGTTTAGATGGATCATTTTGATAATGTTAAGTGTCTAGTTGATATAAGGCTTAGTTTAGATCTAACCATGGTATTTAGAGTCTAGATATATGCTTTGATTTTGCCAAGTTGACAGCCAACTTAAGCATGGAGCCATAAGAGGAGCAACTTGATTGGATCCCACATCAACTTAAGAGAGAAAAAGTGAAGCCATATGCTTCCTCTTAGAATCCGTATGGACTAGAGGGCCTTCCACACTTTTTCTCCCAATCCGGTTGTCAACAACAATGGATTTATATTTTATTCATTGTCCATTGCATGACTTATTATGGGTCCTAGTATCTGTAGGATGATCTTTGTCTTATTATAAAGATGAACTAGTCGAAGACCTGCGTGTTGCGCAGGGCAGATAATTATGGCCTGTAATTATTAAAATTTTTTAATAATAAATGTTAATAATAAATATTCTTTAGCTTTTTCATATTTTATTTTATTCTATTTATTTATTATATATTATATTCTTTTATTTTTTTATAAAATAGTATTTTATTATTTTTTTCTTCTTCCTGTTCTCATACTTTCTTCGTGCCCGTGGGTGTCGCCCCGCCACGGCTCCGCTTCTCTCTCAGCAAATGTCGATCCCGATCGCCCTCCCGCCCCAACTTCTCTTCTTCTCATACCTTCTTTGTGCCCGTTGGTGCCGTCCCACTACCACTCTCCTCTCTCGGCAAACACCGATCCCGATCACACCCCTCCGGTGCCCCTGTTGGTATCACTGCCCCTGGCACCACCACTGCCCCTCCTTTCTCCTCCCTTGCCTCCTGCCCGACCCCCTTCCTACTGCCGCCAACATCTCCTTTCTCAGCCATCCCCCTTTCACTCGGCCCCCTTCGCGTGCTTTTTGCATTTTGAATTCCGCTCATGCCGCTCCATGGCCCAGTAGAAGGGCCAGTCTTCGACAGTGGAAGCCATGGCGCGGGCCTCATAGTTGTGGACTCATTGCATTGGTTATGGTTCTAGAAGTAGGTGTTATTCCAGCAATAGTTCTCAACCCACATCCACCGTTGCTCTACGGAGCAGGGGGCGACGCCATCAGATGAGGAACTGCCGTTGCCGGCATGGCACTCGCTGTCGAGGTGCTTGGCAGTCATTAGAATGAGGGTCTCGTGGAGGGTATTAGAATGAGGGTCACGACGCTCGATGCTTCCCTCCCCATCTGCTACCCAGAGAGGATATTCGAGGTGGTGTGCTACTCTATCCTCACCGGCGGCGGCAAGCGCACCCCTCTCGTGCGTGTGCATCGCCGCTTACGAGCTCGTCGATAGAGATTGCTCTGCTGCCTTCCCCATTGCTTGTGCTCTTGAGATGGTCGACGCCGCCTCCCTCATCTCCATGATGACATCCCTGCTTTGACACCGCCCCACTCTATCGCAGCTGCCCCTCCACCCATGCGTCGACGATGCCCTCTTCCCCATTGCCTTCAGTCACGTCATTGCCAGCACCTTGTGGGACTTCGTCCCCCCAGCCATTGTCCTCTGCGCCCTTGTTGATCGGAAAAAAAAGCCGCCATGCTTGATGGCGAAGGCGAGGGTCTCAATGACGTAGAGCTGGAAGACGTCTCTTTTCGATTAGCGCTGCCCATGAGAAAGAGAGTAAGAAGAGGGAGAGCACAGTATGATAAATGTTAATAATATATGTTAATTAATAATAAATGTTCTTTCCAGATGACATAACAAAACTCATCTGAGAAGTTGAGTTGGCAACACTACAATACTCTGCCATAGAGTATTATTTTATAAATCTAAATAAATCTTGCACAAAGATACTCTAAGCTCCTCAACTCCTACGAACAAATCTTACCACAGCCTCAATAATCCGCTCGCATAAAGATAATGGAAGAAGTAACAATGATCAAATGTATATTGGGGGGAGGGGGAGAGAGAGAGAAGGGGGGTGGAGGTGTGGAAGGCCGCAAGGTGAAGCTTGGAGCCCAAGGGAGAGAGGTGGTGTTTGAACAGGGAGGGAGTCTTATAGGACGATATCGAAGCGGCGAGGTGGATGAGGATTGAGGGGGTTATCATAAAATTACTCTTATGCCCCTTTCCTTTTTTCCATCCTTCCAATCCTCAGCATTGCAGGGAAAGTAGATAAAGGGTAGTTTCATGCTTTAGTTTTGTGATCCGTGCCATTCAGTTGTGGAGAAATTAAAACATCCACCACATGCCCTTCCATTAACCCATCTAAGAAGCTGAGTTGGCGACACTACAATACTCCTCCATAGAGTATTGTTTTATATATATATATATATATATAAAGAGAGAGAGGTAAACTGGGCTTCGATCGACTGGAGTCTAGCCTATATCCGATCGGATTTTCGACCGTTCGATTAGTGCGCATCTTAGCGCGTGCCTGAAAAGGCGCGTCGGTTGAAAAAAGCATACACTTGAAAAAAAACAGATGAAAAAAAATTCAGAAAAAGATTTGAATATGAAAAAACTGAAAAAAATTAAAAAAAAAACTAAAAATTTTCAGAAAAAAGTCTGAAAAAAAATTCAGAAAAAAGAATCTGAAAAAAAAACTCTTTTTTTAATTTTTTTAAATTAAAAAAATAAAAAAAGAAATAAAAAAATTAAAAAAAGAAGGCACCTTCTTCTTTGAAGAAGACTTGCCTTTTCTTTTTTTTAAGAATTTTTATTTTATTTATTTTTTTAAGAATTTTTTTTAAAATTTTTTGGGTGAAGGTGCTTGAAAAAATTAATTTTTTTTTCAACTTTCATTTTTTTTTTCCAGCACGGAAGGCGCTTGAAGGTGTCTTTCGAGCTAAAAAAATCTAAAAAAATAATAAAAATATAATAATAATAATAATAATAATAATAATAATAATAATAGTAATTTTTTGATTTTTTTTCAGGCAGCAGGATTTTGTTTTTGAATTTTTTTTGGGCACGGTTGTTTTTTTTTTCAGCAGGTTCATCTGATATATATATATATGATAAGGGTGTACGAGAATCAGCTTTTGTAGAGGTTGAATAATATTCCACAATTACTGTTTTCTTCTTCCTCTTTCTTTTGGCTGATTTTCTTGGCCTGAGGCTCAATCTACATCATTGGACCGCAAACGCTGCTCCCATTGTGCAAGTTTCTACATTTTATTTTGTTGATTTCAGATCTGATGTGAAATCAGACCTTAAAAAGTATCATTGATTTGCCTTTAAAGGGTTAGTGTACATCAAACCGGTGTCAGAGTGTCAGAAGATCCTAAACCAGTAGTTTCTTGAAAAGCTACAGAGGTGGTGAATAATGCAGCATGGGACAAGTGCTTCTAACAGCATGAGGATGCACTTGAAAGAGTGGGGGCAAAACAGTAGGTGATGTGTTGTGGCAATTCGAAGCAACTATATTGCAAACTGATAACATGGACAAATAGATGGACAACAATGATTTGATAAAGTAAGGGCAATCCTAAATTGGTTGGACAAAGGTAATTCAGATCTGCCCCCTTTTTCCAATTTGGTAGATGAAGCCCTCCATGGTGCTTGTGGAAAAAACCCCTTTTAATATCCTCAAAAACTCCGATCTCAAGTTTAGATTCTTGGGGAAATGATATGCTGACTTCTTTTCTAAAATCAATTGTATATAAACAAAGAAGCAAGAACATTTGAAACTTGAGGAAAGCAGAAGTATGGGCTTGAAGTGCATCATCAGCCAGCTACATTTCATAGAAATTTGGAGCAGCAAGCTGGTAATATGAGGAACAAGTTGTGGAGGATTATCATCATAATTTTAGAGAGACATATGAGTTCTCGGTCTCTTCAGCAAGCAATTGATATCTTTTAGCATGATGGAGAAAGGAGTAAAGTTGGAGATTCCAAAATTTCATGGAAGGATGAATCCTGAGGTGTTCTTAGATTGGCTTTCAAGTGCCGATAATACCTGGCAGCAATTAACTGATGAGCAGAAAGGTGCAATATGCAAAAACAAGAAGGGGCTGCTAATATATGGTGGAACCAGGTTCAAGAAGCGAATAAAATAAGTGGTAGAAGAGTATGAAGACCATTGAAAAGAAGATTGTCCTCCTGATGGATTACTTGCAAAGCTTGCTCATTAAATTTAATTGACTTGAAGAGGGTGATGACACAGTAGATAAGTACATGGAGAAATTCTTCGAACCATTTATGCCTGCTGGGATGTATAAAAATTGAAGATATGTTAGTAGCAAAGTGCAGTGTGGGGGTTTGATTGGCAATACAAGATGATATGGCTGGATGTAGGCTTCCAAGAAACATTAGTTACTTTGCAAATAGACGAAAAGTTGAAGAGGAGATCCATTATGCGCTTGCCGACTTTGGGAGCTTCAATCATAGCAGCTAAACCCTAAGGACAGCCATCTAAAGCTATAGAAGACAAGCCCAAGGTGTCCAAATTTACATACTTCAAATATGTGGGGAAATTGTGCATATAGGCAGCATGTGTCCTGCCTGACAGGTGAAGACCACAAACGAAGAAAAACAAGAGGATGATGTCAAATGTGACATTTCTCATGAGGATGGAGAAATACCCTTGAGTACCGTTCAAGGGAATGAATGGAGGGGAACACTTGTATGTTTTTCATGGAGACCAAATTCACAGCAACAATTTTTGCATGAGGATTGGCAACAAATATAGTCTTCAGCACCAAAGGCTATTTGTTGTTTTGTTGTTCACACCATTGCACACTTGTTATCAATGATAGGAGTACTAAGAATTTTGTTTCCTAAGATTTTGTTTGAAGATCGGATCTTCAGAAGACTAAGATTGTCTAGAATACCACATGATATTGCAAATGCGATGCTTGTTGCAATTAACTGTTGTAGACATGCTAGGAGAAGCGGGTATGGTGTGATGTGGTACCAATGACAACCGCTCAGGGTTTACTTTGATGGCCATTTTCAACAGAGGTGTCCACTCAGGAAGAAAATAATTACACATTTTTATGTTGAGAACATTAAATCATGTTGATACCAAAGCAGAGAAGAATTTCAAGCAAAAATGGCTCTCTCAGATAGTTTGGTCTAATTCATCAGATCCGAATTCCTCTAATCCTCTTAGCTGAGGGGAATTGATGCATCCAGGCTAAAGATCAAGTATTGATGGCACAGGAGAAGAAATTTGGAGCAAAAGAGAGAATAAGTTTTGAGTCAATTTGCTGTAATTTTAATTTAGTTTTCGTTAGTTCTGTTATTGATGGTCTTTAGTTTAGTTTTAGGGTGCTTAGATGGGTTATTTTGATTATTTTAAGTGTCTTCTAGTTGATGGATGGCTAAGTATAGATCTAGCCATGATCTTTATGTTTAGTTTTCTACTTTGATTTTGCCAAGTCTGCAACCAACTTGAGCATGGAGTCATAAGAGGAGCTAACCACTTGATTAGGTCCCACATCAACTTAAGAGAGACAGGGTGAAGCTGTACGCTCTCTTAGAATCTATATGGACCAGAGAGGCCGTTGCTCTTTTTCTCTTCATTGCTGAAATAAGTCGCTTTCTTGTCTTTTCATTTTTTTCTTTTTTCTTTTTGAATCAACCCTTGTGTCTGCTGCAAGCCATCTTGCGCAACCCATGCACCCAACCCTCTCATCTCTCTCCTTCCCCACCTTTTCTCTTACTTCTGGTCTTCTATAAGTGGCATGGATAGTGAAGTAAATGGATTATCTTATCCTTAAGAAGTGCTAGTTAATCATGATCTTGGTTTTCACGGTTGATAAATGCAAGGATTCAACTACTTCTGGAAAATGACATGCCAAGCAGAGTGGCCAGTGCAGCGCAGCCATGTCATGCTGAACCGAAACAAGAAAAGGATTTGAGAGCCCATGGTGGTAAAGTTTGGTACTAACTTGACATGGGTCAAAATGGGCCAGCACTACTCAGTACCAAGTGGCCCACCTAGTACTCCATACCAACCTAATGCCAGATGCCAGTACTTGCTTGGCATAGACCAGCATGGACTGGTACTTTAAACCATGAATGGATGTGCCTATTGTGTTGCAGACAGCATTATAGTCATTTTTGTACGTTAGAGGGTCATCTTATGTGAATATGGATGTGTTTATGTGTGACTACTAAGTCGGAGGTAGAGAAGGGGGGGAGGTGGATCTTGTTGCTATTATTTCTTGTGGTTCTGATGGGAAACCATCTATTCATTCAGCAATGAAGTTTCTTGACTTTCCATTTTGAAGATGTAGAGAATCTAAATTAATGAGCTTAATTTGTGAAATATCCTCTTGATGCTTAGGTCAAAATTCCATGGAGTGGCTCTTCTGAATTAGCATGATATCAAAACTATTTTTTAGGCCTAATCTGTTAGATTCTTACCATTTATTTTTACAAAGATCCAGTCAACAGGGGAATGCACGTACACCATTATTTTGCACCATTGCCATGCTTGTTTACTCTTTCTATATACCTACATGGCAGTCTAATTTCTTTTCCCCAGTTGCCTCTATTAAGCATGACAATGTAATCTTTGTGATACTTGATTTTGTCCAGGCGAATGCAACCCCCTCACATCTTTTCCCCCACTCCCAAAAAAAGCCCCACCCACACACAGATGCGAAAAATATAAAAGGGGAGGGTGGAGGAGGGGAGTTGCTTCTTGAAATGGATCATGACCTACGTACAAGTTGTTAAAAGAGCAAAATTCATAAAGGAAAGAAAAATGAGGGTGATCTAGTAACCAAAAATTTGGTGTCAGGAGATTTGATCTAGTTTACTCTTCCTGAAGGGACTACTTGCAGGAGAGTTGCTACTCATTTTTGGAGTTTCATTTGTATAATGTTGCAAGTTTCATTCCTTCACCAACTTGCTGCATTAAATTTTAGTGCTGACTTTTCATTCTAAGTGTTTGCCAAGTACTTCAGAAATACCTTGTACTTACATCTGAATGGAATCTCTGGGATCATTTCAGTTAGTCAGAAATTTAGTTGCTGATGTTTTCACCTGAGAAAAAAAGGAGCCTACCTGTAATATTGTGTTCTAAATATGGTTTGCTCATGCATAATATGCAGCAAATCAGGTTGCTCATGTGAACTGTGGCCGGTGTCGTACAACTCTGATGTATCCTTATGGAGCACCGTCGGTCAAATGTGCAATATGTCATTATGTTACAAACATCGAGGTCTGTTGATATCTTCATATGGTTTACCTTTTTTTCCCCCAAATATCTCATCACATCTTTTGTCAATTTTATGAAAGAATCTTACAGGTTATTGTTCCCGTCTCTCTTTCCCTCTTTGTTACAGGCAAGTAATATGAGAGTTCCAATCCCAGCGGCACACAGACCTAATGAATTTACAGCCATGCCACCATCGAATTCAGCTGTATGTTCACTCGTCTTTGTTTCTTGTTGTTTCCCGCTTAACCAATTTGGTAGGTGATAGCAATTGTTAAACTCTTTGTAGCTTTGTGCTAAATTTCTGTTTTTGTTGTTATTAGCCTGCTTCTCAAGCCCAGACTGTTGTTGTTGAGAACCCTATGACAGTGGATGAAAGCGGCAAACTGGTAAAGCCTATATATCCTTCCGGCAGCATCTATATGCTCCATTAAGTTTATTAAAGAAATATAAAGTGCTGAACAAGGTGCTACTTTATATTTTATGACACAGGTGAGCAATGTTGTAGTGGGAGTCACCACTGGGAAAAAATGATGTCTTGCCGAGGTCCAGCATGTTGGTGGCTGGTATTTATTGTTGTAAAGTTGGATGACATTAAGCTCTCCATTTTGGAGCTTGGCTGCCCGATAGAACAGTTAAGGATGCAAGACATTATGAGTGTTTACAAAACAATTGGTGCTACTCTAGCCTAAATACCTGTATTCTTTTCATTTGTGTATGAGCTGTGTTACACTGCTAGTGTGCAGGTTCCCATGACAATAACACTATAGCAAAGTAGCAAGTGGTGCCATTGTTTTGCCGAGTTGATATGGAATCAGTGTCATGAATAATATCCTTGTAGATTTATCTGTAAGCTAATATGGTGGTAGTTGTGTTTGTGATTGTGCTAGCCTGATAATAGATTGGTTTGCAGCAAGGTTTTAAATCGCGTGGGATGGTCCTATCCCAACATGGATGGTACTCCATCCTGATGAGATGTACTGTTGGGATTTGAATCCTTAATTCGTAGTAGCTTGTTGTTCCTGATGGTCATTAACTTGTTTAGAAACTTGACCATCTATTTTATGTTTTCTTGTGCTCTCAGGTGTATCAACCAATTGGAATAATATTTTAAACTAGCAATAAATGAGAAATGCAGCATGTAGCACGGTAATAGAGATGGTGATCATAGCATTCATTCATACTGATGTGGTGATACGTTTATCCGTCCTAATATGCTTCCTCTCGAGGAATGACCAAACGTGGTCGAGAACTATAGATTAAACATTTGGGTAATCGGTATTGTTGTTGATATATTAACGGAGAATTACTTTCGAGACTGTTTTAAACAAGTTAAATGCCAATTTTGTTGTTTGCCTTCCTGTTTCCCCCACTGTTGTGGATTGCGCTTGGTCGTTATCATATTAAGCGTGTATTTAGCAGTTGCATTGGTCGAAAGCTATGGAATGATTGTATTAATAAGTACCTAACCAGAAGGTAATTTTAAAATGGGCTGTCATGCGTCTATTAGGTATTAAAAAAGTAATGATTAGTTAAGGCAGGGATGTGCAATGATCTGTTAGACCGGTTTGGAGCTAAATCCAAAATTGAATTGCTTTTATTTGATTTTTTAAAATCAAAATTGAAATCAAAGTGACCATCTATCGAAATCATTTGAAATCTATTCCAAAAATTTAGTTCAGTGTGATTCACCAGGCTGATATTCTATCATGGATATAACAAATAAATAAATAAATACCATTAGATCCCGTGGAAACAAGAACCATTCGTGTCATGCTCTTAGAAACAAAAAAAATACCATTAGATCCCGTGGAAACAAGAACCATTCGTGTCATGCTCTTAGAAACAAAAAAAATATTATAATTATTAAAAACAGGGCAAAAATGGAAGAGCTCAGAAGCGCTGGTTTCGTCAGACGATCAGATGGTTATGATGCCCCAGCATCACAGGTTGCGCTGTCATCCTCATCGCTCTTTTCTTCCCTAATTTTTTTTTTGGGGCAAGAGAGAATCGAACTCTCGACGTCGTTGAGAGAGCAGCTGCGCGCTAACCAGCTGCCCCACCACCCCAGGGTGACAAGCATTTTCAGAAAATGCTTATAAAGATCCATATTCTGCGGGAAAAAAAAAAATCTTAAAAGAGCCGCTTTCTACGGGAAAAAACAAAGAAAATTAAAAGAGCTCAGAAGCGCTGATGTCATCCGATGATCAAACGGTTGCGATGCGCCCTGCATCACAGCTGCGCTGAAATCCTCATCGCTCTTTCTCAGAAATTTTGTCGGTGGCAGAGGCTCGAACTCTCGACCTCAAATTAACCCAACAAGCCCCCCCGCGCTAACCAACCGCGCCACCACCGCACGTTTGGGGTTCTGGTAAAACTTTATATCTCGAATGAAATCCAACAGCCCAACCTTATTGCACAACGCCCCTAGTTTCCAGCCAAACATGGAAACTTCTGTTAGTGACATAACCATTTAGCCACTTTCTTGTCAAACCCGAATTCACACCTAGACAATTAAGAACGTTCCTAGATAATTCTTGTTGGTTGCATCAAACCCAGAATTTGCTTTCATAGAGATCAAAATTTTTTCAATTAAATCCAAATGATGAGCACAGAATATGGCTTAGTTGTCTCTATGATTAAGCCATCTCATAAGGTTCTTAACATTTCCTTTATACAAGGGGGTTGGCAAGACAAGAAGGAAACCTAGCAGCACTAATGTTTGAGGCTTGGAAGCAACCATGCATGGGGATCAAAACTACAACCCATGCATAACTTGCTTGACCCAAGGGTTCATGCATTCGATATAACCTTCATCTTGTCACTGCCATTTCCATGCCCATCTGCTCTCTCTAAACATGGCTATTGACAATGGCACCGAAACAAAAGTGGGATACATGCATAAAACTAGGGTGCTTGGCCTGCTACTGGTTTTGCTAAGGTTGGCAGCTCTGTTGGCCACAGTTACAGCCACTGTGGTTATGGCACTCAACAAACAAACCAAAAGCATCACTGCTGCCTTTGTGGGTACTAAACCCATCATCCAAACCTTCACTGCCAAGTTCCAGCATACACCTGCTTTTGTGTAAGCTTTCTCATATACATGTGGGGATGTATTTTTTATTTCCCATTACTCCCTTGAGTCTAATTAACTGAATCAAGAAAAAAAAAGAGAGAGAGAGAGGTGATTTTCTTATAAAATCTCATCTAATTTTGCTCTGATTTTTCTGGGAAATTCAAGTAATTCTTCATATTTAGAAATACTTACCATGTTATCATCTCTTCTCAGGTATTTTGTGATAGCCAATGCTGTAGCCAGCTTATATAATCTGTTGGTGCTGTTGCTCAGGCCCTTCATGAAACGCAAGGCTCATGAGATTTTCGAGCACCTTGGAGGGATGGTAACAAGCTTCCCCACTCACATTTCATGACTAAAAATCTCTTGTATCAATTCATTGAATTAATTAAGTTTTTTATTAGATGGTCCTATGCTACCATTGCATCATGGTCCAGCACCAAACAGGCCAGGTTTAGCTCAAGCCATGGATAGTTGGGCCATAACTTCATCTTTCTTTTGAAAGAGAGGCTATAATTAATCAAGTGTCAGAAAGCAGTGACATGTAGAACTTGGATGGTTTGGGCAGGTAATGGTGAGTGTAGTGGCAAGCGGCGCCGCCGCGGCAGCTGCAATGGCTGAGTTGGGAAAGAATGGAAACTTGCATGCAAGATGGAACCCGATATGCGACAGATTCGATGCCTTTTGCTGCCGTGGAGGCGTGGCGCTCATCACATCCTTCATTGGAGCAGCTCTTCTTATGATCCTCAACACAGTGTCCACCATCACTCTCTATAAGTATGTAGCGAGCCAGGATTGATCCCTTATCTCACAGTTCACATTCACATGCAATTCTGTGATGAATTGTGTGTTCCCCTGTACCAGTGTGGCCTTTCAGTAAGCTGAGTGGTGCAATGGCCCTCTTTAAGGCCTAGTGGAAGGAAGTTTCATGTTAAACATTGCCTTGTCAAGTCTTGCAGTGTTTGTCATTAATTTTATGGTCTTGCTTGTGAGTTGAGGGAAAAAATGTTATAGACCAAAGGGTGAGTCTAAAGCAAGACACAGATTATCACTGTACTTCCTTTGTCACCTTGTGTTAATTGGCTACGTTCGATATCAAAGCCTAAAGTTATATTTCATAGTTTGTTGGAAGTTTCTTTCTTCAAGTTGGAAGCTCTGCAGTGAATGATTTCTACTAGCCTAGTCTGAATGGATACATTTACTAGGTGTGAAGGTATGTCTGAGCTATGTAGTCATTTCTTAAGTACTGAAACTTCTTCTCTGATTGCTATCTTCATCTTATTGGAGAGAATAATTTGGATTAGAGTTTAATGAGTCCCATCAGTAGCCCTACGATATTGCTATATAAATTAATATTCTTTATGTTGGGGTAGGTTAGGTTAGGATTTTCCTGTAAGAATTGTTCAATACTCTGAAAGATTCCACAGCTTGGAGGTTGGCAGAGTGTTCCTTTCAAGCATCGCGGTGAATTAATTATGAGGCAAGTAGGATTTGAGTGCCATCTGGTGCAACATATCAACCTAACTGTGCGAGGCTTGTGGCTGATTTGGAGTATAGTCACATAAACATCCAAAGTAATAGAAGTGAACAGCTGCTGGATTGTTTAGGGTGATGTTGCTATATAACTAAATGAAGCGGACCATGTAATCTGTCCCTTTTATATGTCATCAAATCTAGTCTCAGATCATATAATATTTAATAGCGTAGATTGAAAAAAGATAATTTTACTATAAACTATAAAAAAAGACAAACAAATGAGAGCCCAATGGTGAGGTGAGCCTAAATATTTTGCAGTCTCCGTTGTGATGTGCTGACTGCAAAAGATTGCAGTATCTTTGTTATTTACTGTTTGTCCGTTGAAAAATAATTTAGCTAGTTGTAGTGGTGCAGAAAATAATAGAAATCGGTCAAGTAGCTAACAAAGCTGCAGCATGGCAATCATTGGTACCCTTCAGAGAACCAAAAAGGAGCTCCAAAGGCATAAGTGATGAGAAGATCCAATTAAGTTTTGCAATTTTATTGAGCAAAGAATAACTTAATGACCAATAGCAAGTATAGGATATTAGTTCCACTTTATTAAACTACTAAATCAATCACATTTCAATTTCATTCCCTCTGTTCATGAATTGATGGGTGCAATAAGTTGGTGCCCTACTAAAGCCCAAGTATCTTGGGCATGCCATGTGAAATTACTCAATTAAACAAATACTAAATGAAAGATATTTCATGCTTTATAAAGTAGAATCAGTTGTATTGCTAATTCTATGGAGAAATTTTGTCATAAACTTGTCCCAGTTAAAACTAGATCAATATAATTAGAGATGGAAAGCTTCGAGTCAGAGAAATTTAAATGGATTTGTCGAGGTTACTTCCTTGTATTCATAAGAAGATTCCTGGTTATTCACTTGATTAAAGAAGACAACCAAAACCTGTGAAAAATCCTGGAAATATATAATTGTCTCCATTGCGTGTCATATTCTTTTTAAAGAATCTTATTAACCGATTCTTGGGACATAGTGTGGTATTATGATGATGATTGCTTCAAACATTTATTCATTATACTATCATGAGAATCTATTAAAAAAAAAAAACTGAGCAACCTAATTCATTAGTCATTGTTGCTTTACTTACTTTTGAGATGGTTGTTAGAAACAATAAACAACTTTAGAATTATAATTCTTTTAGTGCTAAACCTTTCTCATATTTATTCTTACCCATAGAATGGGTAAGGTTACAACCACCTAAGTTGCTAATTGAAATACTTCAGAATCTTGTAAAACTCAAAACATGGTCTCATTCAAGGGGCATTTTTTTTCCTCTTATAATTTTCTTATAAAGCATCCATGAAATGTAAAAGGATGAGAAGTTTGTCAAACTTATGTTAAAATGCATACAAAAGAAACAGGATTACGAAGATACAGCATATCGCAAACTAATGATCGGTGATGGAAGAAATTATGACAAACAGAATCCATTGTTTCAAGTACCATTAAACCCATCATTCTAATAAGATTGTCCATGTCACACTAATACTATGGAAGAGACTTGGTATTACCAAATCTCATAAAATTGGCTTCATATGCAAGAGAACCGACCTGCATGATTCGATGTACTTAACTCACAACCTGCAACAAAAGGCATGACTGGTGCCCCCAAAATCAAAAGCAAGCATTCTTCACATGGAGTGGAGCATTTCACCACTAGACCAGCCAGCTTGCCAGATACTTTGGTCATCAATAATTATCAACCCTACCCCTTCTTTTTGTCGCATTAGTAGAATTTGTCAATGTGCCCATAAAGCTCATTCATTTGGGAAATTCCAAGGAAAAACACCAACAATCTCACACCTTATAAGTATGAATATATGTACAAATTTGATAGGTGACTCCCTATAAATAGGAGATACCTTCACCTCACAAACCTCACCAATCTTCATTAAAATTCAGAAAGGATTCCAAACTGAAGGCAGAGCCGTTTCAGAGAAGTAACCTCCCAAACTCCCTTCGGCCAAAGTTGGCGGTACCTCCCCCATTGGATTGCCCTCCAGCTTGGTGAGCTGGTTTAGGACTGCTTTTATGACCTTTCTGTCAGTGGAGAGTGGGTTCACACAAGAACCCAAGTCAGGCAAGTCCCCCAACTGGGCTAAGCCTTTGGTTAAGGGCAGGCTTCTTTCCACTGGGTGCAGGTGTGGGGCCAATAAGGGGTTTGGGGTCTGGGATGAGTGACTTGGAGGAAAGCTGGAGAAGCAGGGCACCTGCTCAAACCCCTCAAAGTTTTGTGGGGTTTGGTCAACGGTGATGTAGGTGTCCATGAGAGGTGGGAGGGAGAAGCAGCCTGTGTCATCATAGCTTGTTTCCATGCTTGGTTTGGTGGAGATCCCCCTGTGCTTGTAGAACACTTTGCATAGGACCCAATCTTCCTGTTTAAAAGAGAGAGAGAGAGAGAGAGAGAGAGAGAGAGAGAGAGAGGTTATATGATATTATGCATGATTAGAGCGCTAGTTGATCTTCGCAAGTTTGGAAAATCTATGACAAGGAGCATGTGGAATATTGGATCATGCAGGTAACTAAGCACTTGCAATGGCTTCCAAGCATGGAGATTTAGATATTACTTGTTTAGGAGTTTTGTCTCAACCTGATTTAAACTTGGTTAAGTTTACTAGATGATTAGTTAGCAATATGGTGTGTTTGCAACATATGTATAATTATGTGCTCAAGTGGGACTCAAATTTGGTTGTATCTTTAGGTTATGATCAGAGAGATTTCAGCAGATCGAGCAACAAAACATAATTCTTGCTGTGTCTTTTCTATCTTTTTTAGCATTTTGTACTTGGCCTGCTGGATAAAGTGATGTTAGTTTCAAGTGAAAAAGATGCAGGTTTACCAAGAAATCAAGTGAACATGAGATTAGTCTAGAGTACAATGATACTAAATTGTTTTGTCATGGAGAACTATATCAATACAAGCATGGTGGGAAATCTTATGTTGTGTTGCATAAGGCGACAAAAGTTAGGGATGACAGCGAATGAGACAGACTAGGAGGATAAATAAATAATACACAGATAAGTGTCATAGGGTGTAACGTAGGAGTTCCATATGACGAAGATAGTTAGGAGAACACAATGTCTGAAATAAATATGGACAGGACTTATGAAAGCAACTGATAACCCCTCCAAAGTTGGTACTCGGAGAACATCTAGCAGTAGTAAATTTCATGGCAAGAAGGAAACAACATCTAGACAGATGAAGGGTTCTTTTTCTAATATATTACAGAAGAAAAGCTTACCATATATTAGGATTTAGTAAAATAACTCCCCTAATATTCACTAATATCATCACCTATTTAACAACATTAGCAGCTCTTGGATTCATAAATCACATGTTGCACTGTGATATATAATACTATCTTGATAGTTTGCAGGGTCTAGAACTTGTGAAACTAGTTTCACCACAGAGTGAAACTGGCCCTTCTCCTCAACATCAATTGCTATATTGATTTTTCTAAACTAATTCTGATATCTACCAGAGTCTTGTTTCCGGTTGGAAATTTTTAATTTGCACCTTCCCTATGCCAAACATGATCTCTTAGTTTTTGCATTATGGATGTTTTTGCGCTTATAAATAGAATTTTCAGGCAATGACTACCGTAATATTGCCCAATATGAGCACTCAAAACTTGGATTACTTCAACCCGGTTGTTTAAATCTTCTACCTACTAATTTATGAAACACTGCTAGAGAATTCATTTTTGTAATTGCTCATGACAATAATCTACCACCTGTTCTTCTCTAAACAATATGAAGAATAATAGAATAATTGGTGCAACTATACCAAAGTGAAGGACTTATTTGTAGGTAGAAAATTTGACATTATAAATTCACCTTGAAGGCTAACTCTGGCAGATCACTGGATCCTTCCATGCGGTACTCATGCATGACCCAATCAGTCTTCCTTCCCTTTGGAGCTCTCCCTTGATAGAAAACCAGGGTCTTCCTCATCCCAACAAGCGCCCCCTTCCGAGCTATCGGCCTATCCTTTCCGGTGGCCTTCCAGTAGCCCGTCAAGGTTGCCCGGTTTGTTCGCTGCCCGGTCGCATACTTGCGATCCCGGAGACTGAAGAAGTACCACTCCTTCCCCCCAACGCAAGCCATATCTAACTCAATCATTTGCATCAGTACCCACAAGTTTAGCATTCAATAATAATCCACTAGGAGGCAGAAAATGTTAAAAAGAAAAGATGTACATCAACATAGGACTGCATGCAAAAGTAGAAAATATAAGGATTATTATTAACTTCATCGATGCAAGGAAATTTATATGTCATTAATAGGGATTTACAGGATAAAATTTGCTGGTGTGTTGATGTGTGAAATATCTAAAACAAATTTTGATCGTTAGGGCTGTAGTTAATTTGATACTCTGGTGCAACTAAGTAATAATCATGAGATCACCTCTAGTTAGAGATGACAACGGATTGGATATAGTTTGGATTGGTCCATATCTATATCCATCCCATAAGTAAAAATTTCATGCCTATACTTGTTCCATACCCATCTTGAATCGGATCAAATAGATATACGGATTATATTGGATATATAAGAAGGGTTGGTCAAATCGGATCGGATCGAATAAATAATATAAAATTATCATAATTTTGAATGAGAAAATATATATTAAGATTATATTGGATCGAATTTGAATCGAAATATACCATTATCCATATTCGACCCAAATTCTCTTTGGGTTTTTTTTTTTTTAGAACCTATATCCAACCTATGTTCTAATCGGATCAGGTAAAATCTGCTCTATTGAAGTTGCATCCGATCGTACCTGATGGTCGCGGCTAAAATTGCTACCCTTACCTCCAATATTTTGGTTTGCTAATTAGAATTTCAAATACTTAGGTTAAGTTGCATGCCTCATGTGTAACCTTGGGTAGAGCAATGAATGCAATCTTGTAAAATACCAACTATAAAAGTGATGCTAACGTGCAACAATGGAACAGACATGTTTCCTTTGGAAGTTGACTCATGGGTGAAAGGTTTTGTGGAGTAGGTGGCATGCAATGAATCCTCCATGGCTTGGTTAGAATCATCATCCCACCTAACGCCATGATAGAGATTGCTTCTTGTTGTGTCAATGGTCGATGCAATAGCACGTCGGCATCAGAGGCCCATCGATGATTCCAGCATCAACATCAAATATCTCAATCCACATTTTGTTAAAAGGTTAGTTATCTTAGCCAGCACCGAGGTCCTGGGATTAAGGTGCTTCGTAGCTGCACAAATACGTGTGTAGTCCATTTGAGATTGAAAACTTAGGTGATCAATCGAGATCTTCAAATTAATAAATATTAATGTGGGAGGCATCATCCACGTTGGTGTCGTGGTGTAGTTGGTTATCACGTCAGTCTAACACACTGAAGGTCTCCGGTTCGAGTCCGGGCGACGCCAATTTCTATTTTTTTATATTTTTATAATAATAATAATTATTATTATTTTTTCCAAAAAGATATTTCTCAATGAGCAGAACGAATAAACTGTGGAAAGTCGGCAAACCATCGTGGAAGGAATAAGACATCATGAAGAGGTTAAAAAGTGGCCAAATTCTGGCGCAAGAATATTTTCTGTTACGGAAGGAATGCCCAAATGAACGGCACCAGTTTGAAGATTGGGATGTGGTCGTTTCAGAAAATAATTATTCATTTGCACTAAAATATAATAGAAAGAAATTTTAATTGAATCTTAGGAGGTGTTTTGTTAGAAGGGTTGGGGCATAGAATCGGATAAAAATTAGTGACTCCTATTCCAACCAAGAGTTTCATTCCAATTTTAATTTTAGGGTGGGATGAGAATTATAATCCCATCCTTTTAAAATTCAATCCTTATTCTTTCCTAAAGATTTAAATCTCTATTTTGATTGATTTCGATCATGAACCAAACACTTCAAGAAATATAACTATTCGGATTTTTATTTCAATTCATTCTGAGTTTGATTTCGATTCCAGTCGCGAACCAAACAATCCTTAATCATAATACAAAGATGTCTTCATGTGCTAAAAAAATTATAAGTTAGGACTAGGATATTTAAAAAACAATGTCTTCTCAGCATAAGAAATGAGTAAAATTGACAAAATAGAACTTAAAAGAAGGATATAAGAGGCTGGTTAGAGGGATTTAAAGTAATTTTTAACACATATTCTAGATGGCAGCACATGGTGTTCCCAGCCATTACAGCTGAATAAAGCGGAGCCATTACCTTCCATAGAATAAAAAAGATCCAATGATGGCTCTTCAACAAGGGAAATGTTCTTTCATTAAGGAGGGATAAGAAACGATTCTCAAATCCAACACCGAATCCTTCGATTTAAATCAAGCCCACAATTATTTGCTCGGCGGCTTAGAATTTTCACACCGGGTTTCCATGTCGGAATAATCAGAATAGGATACACTTGCCATGGCAATCCCATGATAAGAAATGACTCACAGGAGTGCATATAGATACATACACCACACGTTTAAGAGAGGAGAGAGAAATAATTCCAAACGCATGACGCCAAGAAACAAAGCCATGTCATGAAAATATAGAACTACGTTGTGTGTCATGTTGGATATCAGTTCTACAAAGCAATCAATCTAGAATTGGTGGTAGAAATGGTAATTAATTAGGGAAGTGGCAATTGTTGGTCTTACCAGGGAGGTCCCATGGTTCACACTTGTTGAGATCGACATCGACGATCATTGGGCTGCCCCAAGAGCTCCCGTTGCGATCTCCATCGACCTTCATCGCCAGGTAGTCGCAAATTAGCTCGTCGTCCCTCGGGTGGAACCGGAACCCCGGAGGCAAATTAGCCTCCACCATGCTCAAGCAGCTCATGGAGCTATTGTCAAGAAAGAATTAGAAAGGGAGAGAGGAAGGAAGAGACTGAGAGGAGAAAGGGGATGATGGAATGGGGATAAGAAGGTGTATAAATAGAGGCTACAAGTCAACATTTAAGGAGAAGGAAAGAAAGAATGTAATGGAACAGTGATCACGTCTTCTTTTCTCTCCTCTTTTTTTTTTTTTTTTTTCTCCTTTTGTTTTCTGTAGATTGTGATAGCACTCGTCCTCGTTGCGTTCCCACGTGGCATCATGACGTGGACCTACAGGTGATAGCCCGCCAACCCCTACCACAATCACCCCGGGAGGTTTTCAGATAGAGTTGGCGAGTTCTCACCTTCTCCTGTGTTATGGAAAAGAGTTGCACCCACCCTTTCTGATGTTGGCTCTTTTGGCCCTGACCAAAATTATTGTCCCCTTGGGACCATTTTATGGAGCTAGGTCACTAGGGCTGCAAATTGGCTTTTAAGTCTAAGTTTCAAATCCAGATCGAATTATGATTTCGTGATGCATAAAGATCTAGATCCATCCGTTTGCAACAAAAAAAAAAAAAAAAAAAGGGCCCAAATCCAAATCGGATTATCAGTTTGTGATGTCTAAATATAGTTTTTGTGGCAGTGGACTACATGAGAAATGGTACCTCTCAATTCCAAATTTTGGACAAGACAAGATTTGAATCCATATTTATTTGATATAAATAACCATTACAAGCTTAAAATTTTTAAAATTAAAGAAAATTTTTAAATTAATTTTTGCAGGTGAAATGAGATCCGTTAGGAGTTGATCAAGTTGGTTCCAATTTTATAAAAGAATAATGCTTTGTGCTTACTCTACCGGTGGGAGTTGGGATCCGAGTTGGGTTGAATTCGGTTCAGATCCGTGGATTTTCCTTTCAGAATGTTGATATAATAACAAACAGTTACAACGGAAGATAATTTGTTGGTTGGGGCTGTTTGTGTTTGTCGCATTGCTGCTAATCCCTCATCCAAAGCTGATCTTAGAACTGCGACTTTTCCGCATAAGGTTTTCGAAGTCGAAGTGACTTTTATTTTGATCCTTTATTTAAACAATGAAACCTGCCCTATTTGCAAGGGTGTTTTCATTCAATCGAAATTAGGAACGGACCACTGCACATAGACAGCTACAATTTTAGGTTGGGTTGGTTCAGTCAATTGCGTATTCAAGTTTGGCTCGATTTTAATCATAATTATATAGTATAGCATGCAAGTGAGACTGTTGCATGAGCCAACTTTTGAGCCAAGCTCAAAACTTACGCAGCTTAAACTTGGTAGACCCTTTGAACCCAAAAGATAGCAACCCAAGCCCAAGTTACTTATGAAGAGATAGTATGCGTGAAGATCCACACAGGCATGTATTTAATCTAATATTGATTATATATTAGATAGAGCTTGAATGTTTATACAAGATAAAGAACTAAAATAACATTTTCTGACTAGTATTTTTAAATGAGATCGTAGATTATTGTAAATATATTAGTGTGGACTCGGCTCATGGCCCATGTAAATCAGGAGATATCGTAGCACACGTCCATTGGAACTGATCACAAGCCAAGCATAGTACTTATGATTATATTTGAATGAATCTAGATCCTTAGTTCGAAAAGAATGTCGGGACTTAAATACGTAAATACTATTTTCTGGCTAGTTTTTTTTAGGTTGGATCTCGGATTGTTTACGTTTCCATGACCAAATAAGAACTGCTTCCTTGATTTCCACCCTTGCTTAGGATTGGAGGTGTGAGTCAAAGCTCCATGGTTGCTGCGAGAATTGATGGTTGTAGTTTTAGCCTGGGCTTAGGTGGAATGCTCCAATCACATGAAATGGACAGGCAGCATGGACATACAAAGTTGCGGCGCAAACCCGTCATCTCTCTCGCTGCTCCACGTAGCCTGCAATTGCGCGCCGCCATCCATCCCAATTATGGATATCCAAATCAAGGTCAGCAGGAAACAAAGAATCCATCAAGGTTACAAAGACTATATAATCCATGGCTGCCATGAGAACACCTGAAAGATCGAACAGTATCTCCATCAGCAGTTGGCTCCATCATTCAAAAGCGAAGATAAGATTAAACTCTTCAGAATGTCTCCCCTTGAACGAGTGGTGGTGTAAATATCTCGAGCACAGAAACTCTTATCTATCAGGTAGACCGTCCTTCGCTTTGAAAAAGTCTACAACCACAGCCTCCATCCTTTTCGCCCTTCCCCTAATTAAGTCAGTTCTTGTCATGTTGCTGAGAAGCTGATGAGACCAACCTGAGGGGCCCGATGCCTCACGAGGCACCAATGGAGGGGGATAAAGATCAGCTAATGGCATCTTTTAATTGTAGGAAAATGCATGGATCACTGGCAAGCAACCACGTGCCACATGGCGACAAACAGGTGCCGGATTAGATGTTTCCACCTATGATTTGAGGTCATGATGTTACTCATTAGGCCGTCTAGGCCACTATTGCACCTGTCATTGGCCAGAGTTTGATTTTTTGAGCTTCCATGACATATGCCATCAGATGGATGGGAGCCTTGCTTAGCCTTATTCCCATGGCTAGATCTGTTCATATCCACCGGCCCGTCTGGTCCATCCGAGCTTGGCTCCTTTAAAATGGACTTCAGCCATATTTTTCTGTCCTGTCCGATGGATCAAACTGGATCTAAAGATCAAGAACACATTTTAAATAACTCAATATCGACCCGGCCTAAATTCGGCCCAAAACCCGTATTTCAATTCCCAAAATCCAGAATTACGATCTCTAATTCCCTGCTTCGTCTAATCCACTGTTTCATCTCCATTCTCCATCACAAATTAGAAGGATCAAGGAAGGCCTAGGGCTGCATCTCCCCACCACCATGCACTTTCTCACTAGTTCGATGCGCTCACCTCCTTCCCAACGATAGTGATCCACCTCCTCCCTCATCATGCCATCCTCCCTGCCTTCTCCTCGCATCATCCCATCCTCGCCATCTCCTCATGTCATGCTGGCCTCCCCATCGCCATCTTTGTTGAGATCATGCGCATCGGATTGGATCGATTTAGGCTTGAAATTTAATGTTGTACTCTTTGAGGCAATTCATCGAACATATTATAGACATGAATAAACAAACACAAACAGAATAAGATTTACGTGATTCGGCAATAGGTGCCTACATCCACGTGGAGGAGGAGCAATCCACTAAATAATCTATCCCGAATTAGGCATAATATAGGATACAAAATACCTAAAATAAGAATCACAAGGAAGCAACAATATATATCAAATAGAAGGCAACAGAGGTCCAATCGGATAAATCTTTCTCGGTCTCGATAATAGATTAAGGTAAGAAAATACCTGAGATAAAGATTCTCCTTCTCAATCTTGGCAAAAAATTAATAAATAATACTAGAATAGCGATGAAGAACACCAATAGAAGAAACATGGGCATTCGACGATAACATAGGGCACCCATAAAATCGAGAAACGAAGAAGACTGAAGATCCTTGGCATCGAAAAAAAGAAGACAAGAAGAGATCACCCAATGTATCAAAAGGATCAAGAGAGGCCTTTGGTGTGCAAAGCTCCAAGCAATTAGAACCAAGAAATAAGGGCAACCATAACCAAGAACCAGGAAAAAAACATAATAAAGGAGCTTTCTTAGCTTCTTGTGGAGAGGAGAGGTTTCTTTCCCTTTTAAAGGAAAGCAAAGCCAACAAAAAGCCAAACTCTTTCCATACTCTTTGGAAACAAATTTCCATCGAAGAAGGATTCCTATTCATCTCAAAAGTTTATCGAAAAGAAGATATACTCTTTTTTGTAGAAAAGTCTATCAAGAATTAAATTTTTGGAGCAACACTTTGTTTTATAACAATCCTCCTCCTTGCGATAAATATTATATCTTTATATGAGATGTGGATTAATAATACTACTTTCTCCTTACCACAAGCCCCAAAGGGCATTACCATGTGCTTATACCAATCAAGTTCAGAAAATTTCTGAACTTAATTACAGGGATGGTTTAGTGAGTATATTAGCCAGATTATAAGTAGTGTAGATTTTCTGAAGTCGGACATCACCTTTCTCTACCAAATCTCTAGTGAAGTGATACTTGACATCTACATGCTTAGTGCATTCGTAATACATTTGGTCTCTGACAAGATGCAAAACTCTCTGACTGTCACAATGAATATTCAAATAATTTTGCTCGAGACCTAAATTATGTACCAATCCTCTTAATCGAATAGCTTCTTTTATTGACTATGTCAATGCCATATACTTTGCCTCTGTGGTAAATAAAGCAATTATAGATTGTAAAGTAGCCTTTCAACTGACTGCACATCCCGAAAGAGTAAATACATATTCAGTCAAAGATCGTCTCCTATCCAAGTCACAAGCAAAATCTGAATCATAAAATCTTATAATTGTACAATTACTATGTACAATTAATATCTTTTAGATATCTAGGTATCCATTTTATAGCTGACTAGTGAGTATTTTCAAGCTTATCCATATATCTGCTCACTACACTTACTACTTATGAAATATTAGGTTGAGTGCAGATCATCGCATACATGATGTTGCCTACTATACTCGCATATGATACTACGAACATATATCTCTTCTTATCCTCAGTCTGAGGACAATCTCTGATAGATAGTCTAAAATGACTGATAAAAAAAATAGTGATTGTCTTAACTGTATACATACCAAATATGTTCAAGACTTTCTCAATACAACTATGTTGAGTAAGAAAAAATCTACCTGACTGCCTATCACGTATAATTTTCATCCCAAGTATCTTCTTTATCGATCCAAGGTTCTTCATTTCAAATACAGTACTGAACTCAGCTTTCAGCTTCTAGATGACTGACATGTTCTCGGCTGCAATTAACATATCATCCACATATATTAATAAGTAGCAAAAAGATCCATCTAAAAGCTGTTGGTGATACATGCAACTGTCATATGAAGATCTATTGTATCCATGGTCGATCATAAATCTATCAAATTTATAGTACCACTATTTTGGAGACTGCTTGTGACCATATAAAGATCTCTTGAGTAAATATACATGACCTTCTTAATCTAGAATCTCAAAATTAGGTAGCTATTGCATATAAATCTGCTCCTCTAAGTTGCCATGAAGAAAAGCTGTCTTAACATCTAGCTATTCCAACTCTAAATTTTGAGAAGCAACAAAATCAAGTAATACACGGATGGAAGAGTATTTGACTATAGGAGAAAATACCTCCTTGTAGTCGATACCCTCTCATTGACTGTAGCCCTTTGCCACCAACCTGATCTTATATTTAAAATCTTGAGGATTGGCTCCCTTCTTCTTCTTGAAAATTAATTTGCAACCAATTGCCTTCTCATCCTTTGGTAATTTGACTAACTCTCAAGTCTAATTTTTTTCTAAAGAGCGTAGTTCTTCAACCATAGCCATGGTTTATTGCTCAGCTCGTGAACTACTAATAGCCTCATGATATATGGTCGGCTCATCACTAGTGATGTCTGCAATACTCAGAGCATAATAGACTAACTCAGAGCAAGCAGAATCTTCAAAATCATACCTTTGAGATGCTCTGATCTGACACCTGGATCTTCGAGTGGCAATACTATCAATCTGATCTTGGCCTTGCATGGTAACCTCCTCTTCGAGTCTGTATCTCTGCATCTATCTACTGTTGTTGTTCATTCTAAATATAACTTTCTTCATTTGACTGCTACTTCTGTGATCTAATAGTTTGGTCAATATCTACAATAGTCCTATCCTACTGACCCTGACCCTATCTTGAAGGAGTGGCTGTCTCATGAAATATCACATCCCTACTAATTAAAAATCCTTGAGATCTAGGCTCTATGCACCATAGTCTGTAGCCCTTCACCCCATATGCGCATCCAATAAATATGCACTTTTTAGCCTTGGGATCCAATTTTCTATCTTTGATATATGCATAAGCTAGATACCTAAAGATTCTAAGTATTGAATAGTCTGCAGATCTTCCTGTCTATATCTCTTTCGGAGTCTTCATGCTTAGTACTGATACTGAAGATCGGTTTATAATATAGTAGGCTGTGTGAGTGTCCTCTATCCAAAAATCTCTACTTAATCCAGAACTAGATAGCATAGATCTGACTCTTTTTAATAGTGTGTGATTCATATGTTCTACCACACCATTCTGTTGAGGTGTACCCATTATTATTCTGTATATAATAATGTCTTCTAACTTGCAAAAATTATCAAACTTTGTAAAACAAAATTTCAATTCATTATCAGTTCGAAAGATTTTCACCTTCCTCTCAGTTTACCTCTCGACCAGAGCCTTCCATTTTTTAAATATATCAAACACATCACTCTTATTTTTAATGGTGCATATCTAGACTTTGCAAAAATAGTCATCAATAAAAGTAAGTATATATCTAGATCCACCCTTGAATGTAATTAGAGTAGATCTCCAAAGGTCAGTATGAATATAATTTAATATACCAATTATCCTATACATGCTTGTAGTGAAGTTGACTCTGTGTTATTTTTCTAAATACGCAGTACTCATAAAATTCAAGTGCACCAATCTTTTGACCACTTAGCAGACCACATCTGCTTAGTTACTGTAAACTTTTATTTGAGATGTGTCCTAACCTCTGATGCCATAAATGTGTCAACTGCTCAATAGAAGACTGTACAGCTGAAGCCTATGTCCAACCATCATACTGCCTTCCAGATAGTAAAGGGTGCTACTCAGTTTTTCTCTCAATAAAGTTAATACTCTTTTATTGATAGTGAAGGATGCAATGCTACTTTTGAAAATTTTTTTTGAAAATAGCAAAGATGTAGTGGAAGAAGTAATTAATCTAATTAATTATCTATTGATCATATCAAAATATTAAATCCTATACTAAGGGTCTAAACATAATATGCATATATTCATATAGATCTAAAAATAAAATTATGCAGCAAACTATTTACTATATTTATGTGTTCAGAACATAATACTTTTTCGTAGATAGCTGATCACCACAATCTGAATCCATGGATAAAGCTCTGATGTCACATCACAGCCACACATATGTTCGGCTTCTAAGGTTGGTCCACGGAGCTCCTAATTTCGATTAGCCCCACTGGAGTGCTAGCTTCTCGATGGGGCCTTCGACGGTTGATCATGATCGATCCGATCGATCATCTATTTTCTAATTTTTTGAATGCTTCAAAAAATCAAAACTCGTTCTTTGGAGGATGATGAGATGATGTACAAAGTTTGATAGTGATCCGATGCTCACAACACTCGATCTCTCCACCTGAACCCAGATTTCTAAATCTTGGGTTTCACTCGGTCTAAAAAATCTGATGCACTGAAAACCCTCTTACGCCCACTCTATGTGGAGATTTTTCATGAAATAAATTTTTATGAAAAGATAACTTTCAAATCTATAAACCCTATTTAGATCATATCTAAAAATTAAGTATTCTTAAAGATAAAAATAAGAATAGAATAGGAGCATGGAGAAAAAATAAAGTACTGTAGGATCCTGCTTACCTTCACTTCAAGATTTTTTTTGCCCAAAACCAATGCCCAATCACCTTCAATTTTTTACCACGGAATGGTAGCCTCTAGCTTCATGCATAAAAATCCTTATAATTTATTGCATGAAAAATAAGTGAAAATGCCGGGTGGAGTGGATAGGTTAAGATTGGTTGAACTACTTTCAACCAACTTCTAGTATTTGAATTCAAATGCAAGCCTATCCAATTCCAATGCTTGTACCACCTATTTCACATGTAGAAGGACTTTTCTTCTATGTGCATGCCTATTTTTTAGAAAAAATTGGTGACCAAAAAGAGAGAAGGGCATGGAGATAAGGATAAGAGGGAGAGAGAGGTTTCAACCAAACCAACCTCTATGAATTCAAAATTCAAAAAAAGTTTGAACTGGTCCAACACTTGACCAAGTCAAAGAGAGAAATAAATGGGGCACAAATTTCTTCTCTTCATGAGAGAAACTTACATAAAAAATAAAGATGGGTGTGGGCAAGGTAGAAAAGTCAAACATGAGGTGGCGCATGGGAAGGTTTGAATTCAAACAAGATTTGAATTAGTCCAAGTTGGTTTCAACTAAACCAAATTAATTCAAAACCAACTAGACTAGACTAAATCCAACCAAATTAAGCTTAATCCAACCTATTTAATTTCTAATCAAATTAAAAGTTAATTTGGTCCAGCCTCTGATCAAATCAGAATCAAATCTCTCACAGTGATTAGGTCAACTCATGACCTAATTAGGTTAAATCCAATCGAATTCAATTAGATCAAACTTGATCAAATCCTCATCGTTCAATCAAATTGAGCTAATCAATAATCAAATTGCTAATTAATCCTCCAATAAACATAGAGTTCTAATCGGATGGGAGTCTGGGCAATAGAGTCCCATCACTATGAAACTCTCGAAGAGTTCCAATCCAGCGGAACTCTTGAATTCAGTATTCCAAATGAATGAAACTCATGATCATAGAGTTTCAGACCAGTAGAACTCTTGATCAGAGAGTCCCAGATGAGTGAAACTCAGAGTCTCAGTCCATTAGGACTCTAAATCAACCATTAGATCAGGTAGTAACTTCTATTGTGTGTGACCCCATATGTTCGAATCCTAAGTCGGTAGCACAGAAACTGATTTTCTATACCAATTGATGTGACCATCTAGCAATGGCATCCAACATCTGGATAGATCAAATTTATCGCAACGTAACATCGACGAACCTATGGAATATGGTTACCATATAATTCATCCCTATGACCTCTGTGTAATAGATGACTCAGGGTTAGACTGTCAGTCCTAGTAAATACATCCATGTCGTATCTTAAAGCAATTAGTCCTATGACTCCTTACTAAGACTATCATGGCCAAGGCTTTGCTAAATTAAAATATAATCGAACACAGCTCCTAAAATCAGAAGTGGTCAATTCCATCTCGATACACGCATCGACTCCTTAAGTACTTGACTGCATTCAGAAACCTTCCATCATCGAATTAAAAATTTAGATAGTTCGACACTAAAGCACAGTAAGTTGCTTGGAAGTCACCATGGTGATCTCAGGTTAGAGGGATACTTATACCCATATTCCATCGGAGCTAATCTTGATAGGAGAAAAGCTCTAGAGTTGGTCACGTTCAGTGCAGATGTATCCATACATCTCACTTGCATGCTATACTAGTATCTCAACACTCCTCAATTACGAGGACAACTAACCTATATGGCATACAACAACCTATACTCGATAAATATTGTCGTCCTTAGTAATAATGTATCATTTGGTCGTAAATAATTTAAAGACTAAACAACAAATCCTCCTTCGTCGAATCTAGATAATTCTAAGTACTTCATCACAACATATGAGTTCATTAGAAGATAATAGAATTTATGATAAAAAATATCAAAATAACTTTTATTCATTATAATTCATATATAATTATAAATATATAGCCCAACCATTAATAGGCTAATGATTGGCTTTAAAATATATTTTCAATAATTTTTCACTTGGACTAAAGTCAATCGGTACAGTATCTAATACCTATCTTCGACTTGAAGTCATTGAACTCCTTCACTGCAATAGCTTTAGTGAATGGGTCGGCCAAATTTTTTTTTTCGTCAATCTTATGAAGGTTGCCGTCACCTCAATCCATAATTTTTAGAATAAGATGGTAGTGGCGCAGAATATTCTTCGTCTACTGGTGTGCCTTTAGTTCCTTCATCTGAGCAATGGCTCCACAACTGTCGCAATATAGCAGAATTGGACCATCAAGGAAGGATGCTACTCTAAGCTCGGTGATGAATTTTCTTAGTCACACCGCTTCTTTGATAGCATCTGATGCAGCGACATACTCCATCTCGCAAACTGAATCGATCATAGTGTGCTGCTTAAAATTCTTCCAGCAGACAGTCCCACCATTAAGGATGAATATATATCCTAACATACTCTTACTATCATCATTAAAATTGAAGTCTGTGAATCCGATAAGTTTCAAGTCCGATTCACCATATACAAGTCACTGATCCTTAGTATTTCTTAAATACTTTAGGATGGTTTTAATAATCTTTCAGTGATTCTTCCCTAGATCAGATTGGTATCTACTTACTACCCCTAGTAAGTATGCTACATATGATTGCGTATATGTCATGACGTACATTATAGAACCCATTGTCGAAGCATATGGTATTCTACTCATATGCTTTCTTTCTAGAGATGTTGTCAGACAATCCCTCTTTGAAAGAAAAATTTCATGGCTTATCGGTAGATAGTCTTTCTTGAAATTCTCCATGTTAAACCATTTCAGCATAGTATCAATGTATGTAGATTGGGACAATCCAAGCAATCTTTTAAATCTATCTCTATAAATCTTCATCCCTAAAATGTAGGAAGCTTCTTTCAGATCTTTCATGGGGAATCGTGATGACAGCCAGATCTTTATTTCTTGTAATATAGGGATATCATTTTTGATTAAGAGAATGTCATCCACATATAATACTAGGAATACTATTACTGGATCATTAATCTACTTATACATACAGGGCTCCTCTTCGTTCTTAATGAAGCCATACGTTTTGATTGTTCTATTAAATCATATGTTCCAGCTCCGAGATGCTTGCTTCAGTTCATAAATGGACCTCTGAAGCTTACACACCTTAGACTCATCTATGGATGTGAATCCTTCAAGCTGTATCATATACACCTCTTCATCCAGCTCTTCATTTAAAAAAATTATTTTCACATCCATCTGCCAAATTTCATAGTCCGGATGGGCAGCGATGGCAAGCATAATCCAAATAGATTTGAGCATTTCCATAGGAGAGAACATCTCATCATAGTTAATACCATAATGTTGATGATATCCCTTAGCAACCAGACGAGCTTTATAGGTCTTCATCTTTTCGTCTACGCCCCTTTTTCTTTTGAAGACACACTTACATCCTATAGATTTTATCCCTTCAGATGGATCAACCAATGTCCATACATCATTGACTTTCATGAACTCTATTTTGAATTTTATGGCCTCAAGCCATTTCTCAGAGTCGAGTCTCTGTATTGCAACTATGTAGGTGATCGGATCCTTATTGTTCTCATCGAGTTCGATTAGATCTCCATCTCGGATAAAAAAATCATAGTATCTATTCGGTTGATATGGTACTCTACCAGATCGCCTTAAGGATGCATCTACAATGGATTTTGGTTCTAATCTAATCAGATCAGCTCAAGTTCAACAACTTGTATCTATTCTTCCACCTACCGAACTTCATCAAGTTTGATCTTAGAGGCATTAGTTCCTTCACCAAGAAACTTTTTTTCTAAAAAGACTACCTTAAGACTGACAAACATCTTTTGCTCATCAGCAAGGTAAAAGTAATATCCTTTCATTTCTTTTGGATAATCTATAAAACTATACTTATCAAAACTAGATCCAAGCTTATCTGTCATTAAATGTTTGACATAAGCTGGACACCCCCAAACCTTAAAGAATGAGAGCACTGGCTTACGCCCTGTCCATATCTCATATGGTGTTTTATTAACAAATTTACTCGAAACCCTATTTAGAATGTAACAAGCTGACTCGAGCGCATATCCCCATAGAAAAATCGGCACCAGCAAATCCCATCATGGATCAAACCATGTCCAACAGGATCTAATTCCTCCTTTCAGACATACCATTATATTATGGTGTTCCAGAAGGGGTCCATTAGGAGAAAATTTTATTCTCCCTAAGATATGTGAGAAACTCATTGAAAAGGTACTCACCCCCTCGATCAGACCGAAGAGTTTTTATACTCTTTCCAGTTTGCCTCTCTACCTCATTTTGGAATAGTTTGAATATTTCAAATAACTCTGACTTATGCTTCATTACATAGACGTACCCATACCTAGATAGGTATTCCATGAAGGTTATGAAGTAGAAATATCTACCTTTGGTACTTGAGCTCATAGGTCCACATATATTTGAATGTACTAAACTTAGGAGTTCAGTAGCTCGTTCATCTTTTTTAGTAAAAGATGACTTGATCATCTTACCAAGACGACATAACTCACAGATCGAAAGTGATTCATAATCACTAATCTCAAGAATTCCTTCTTGAGCTAACCTGTTTATTCTATTTTTGTCAATATGACCTAGCCTATAGTGCTAAAGATAGACTTCGGACACATCACTAATTCTAGGATGTTTACCAGAGGATTGAACCACGTTAACATGCATAGTTAATAAATAAATATCATTATTTAATTATTCAATAAAAATTATAATATCATTCAAAATGATATTATAAATTTTTTTTTATTGATATTTCAAAATCATTCATGATCAAAAGGCCTACAGAAATGACATTTAATAAGAAAGTTAGATAAAAATGACATTCATTGAGAATAACTTTATTTGAATTGATTACAAGGTTCATGATTCCTAAAGCTAGAATTGGAACTTATCTTCTATCTCCAACATTCAGAAACTTCTCATCTTAATCAAATTTTCTACTAACCTGCAAGTCCTTCATAAAATTACAAATATGATAAAGACTTTCAATATCTAATACTCAGGCAGTAGAATCAAATAAGAAAAAATTATAAGGTATTATCATATAATTACCTTACCCAGCAACCACTTACTTCTTTCTTGGCCTGTTCGAGTCCAAAAAGGCAATGTATAGAGGATAGTTTTTCTTTCAATCACTACTACAAAATAGGACTACGACAGTAGTTCGTAACCACTATCATAGTCTAAAAAATCACTGCCATAAGCTATGACAACGGTTCTCTAATCGCTGCTACTGCAGCTATCATCGTAGCTCTATGACAGCGGTTGTTTGAATCGCTGCTATAGATAGCCTATTAGGCAATTTATAAACTACTGTAATAGATCGATCTATAGCAGCAGTTATGTAACCGCTGCCATAGTTTATCTATGATAGTAGTTACATAATTATCTATGATAGCGATTATATAACTGCTATCATAGATAATCTATAGCAGCGATTTCTTAACCGCTGCCATAGGTCTAATGCAGTGGTTGACACCGTTTGCATCAGAAATCTATGACAGCGATTAGCACGGATATGGCAGTGATTATAAAATCATTGCTATAGATCTTGAATAATTAAAAATTTAAAATTTTTATTTTTTTATATATTTTATCTGATAAATATAGATATATAACATAAAAAAATATAATAAATATAAAAATTATTCTAAAATACTAAAATTTTATTACCAAATAAAATTTATTATAATATTTTTTTAAAGAAATAAAATACATCAAAAGTCTGCTAAATCTACATCATCGTCGTCGTCATCGAGAGCCGGAGCTGGAGCTGGAGCTGAAGCTGGAGCTGAAGTTGGAGTTGGAGCTGGTGCTGGAGCTGGAGCCAGAGCTGGAGTTAGAATATGGGCCAATATATTCTTGAAGCTCGTAATTTCAAAACGTGCGCTAAGCGTCGACATCATATCTCTCACGATGCCCTCCAGATAAGATGCATGCTCCTTAGCCCGATCTGCCTGTGTCGCAGTATGATCTGCCCATGCCAATGCCTCCTAAAGCTCCTTCCGACTGACGACACCAAAAGTCTATGAGGAGACGCTCGCCTCAAACCAGTAGATCATTGGCATGTGTCCGGGCTTGCATCGAATCCTCCTAGACTGCTTAGGCCCCAAGACTTGAGATAGATGGTCATTGGACCCAGAGGTATCCGGGCCCTCGCTCATGAGTGCATCTAACTGATCCTGTAATTATAAATTAAAATAAAATTTTATAAAAAATACTATAATACTAATCATATATACTAATATATTTAATACTTACAAAAATATGCTCGATCGCGGTATTCATCAGCCTGCCCATCTTGTTCGTGCGGTTGGATCGAAAGATCTCGCTATGGTTGGGCATCACTCCATCTCTCATCAGCTATAACAAAGAATAAATGTATCAAAAAGATGATAAAAAATATGAATTTAATTTATCTAGTAAGATTTAAAATTAATTACCTCTTTATGCACATGACTGGCCATAGACTCGTAGCCTAGAGTGTGCGTATACTCCTGGGTTGCACGGTTCTTCCCCTGGGTTGCACGGTTCTTCCGATTCTGATGGAAGGTAGCCTAATAAGTATTCAAATAAATAATAAATATTTAAAAAATATTTAAATAAAACTTTAAGCAAATTAAAAAATTTAAAAGTTAAGAATTTTACCTCAAACTCCTGGCTCTTTCAGTGTCTAACCATCCTCTCCCACTAACTCGGAGGATAGTCCTATATCCAGAAAATAAGCTCCTCCGAAGTATCTCATCGATACTCGAGCCATCCTCTATGGAGCTTAACCTTGTAATCCTAGTACAACTATCTAATTTTCCTTAGTCGGGCATCTCGAATCCTCTTGTGATTGAGAAAGTCGTACCTCCTCTGCACAAAGTTATAAAAAATTAGTTATAAAATTATTTTAATCAAATATATATAGTGTAAATATATAAAATGCATAA